>OZ007592.1:356083701-356397301 GCA_963931845.1 Maratus michaelseni
CACATTGCGACTTTTGTCGCTGGTAGTTGTCACTATCTTTGTAGTTTCACGCTGTTGCATTTTGTTACTTATATATTTTCCACTTTCCTTCTTTCCTTCCCTTGCTTGCATTGGGGTATTTATCATATTGATTGCTATGTGAATGCGCTTTTTGCGATCAGTCTAGTGAATCCTAATCGCTGTTATCACTATTTGGGTTTGTGAGCAACTTACTAAAGTTGGGGAACATCTTACTTGGCAGTGGAGAGAAAGGCTAGCTGGCCTCTTTACGCAGTTTCACCGTAGTAGGATTACCATATCGGGGGATTATCATTGATTTGGCGCGTAGGAAATCACTTTTGGGATTTAGCATATATATTCTGCAGAATTTTTTTTCGCATTCTTTTAAAACTTTAAATGTACTACTTAATCGGTTATATACAGCCTAACATGAATACATGCTATTTTAACTAGAATTTTAACACCAACAAGAATTAACTAGAATTTTATACACCATTTTTAAGTGGGAGGGGGGGGGGGAGTTGAATATTTAAATATTTTGAGGGGCATTTAATTTTTTTAATGTTGTAATAAGGCTGTTATCAAATCCAAACTGGCTACATTATGACAATTTTTTAAATTCATTTTTGTTCGCAAATAAATGTATCAAATTAGCAAGTGCTCTTATTGAGAAACTTTGTAATCAAAAGACGGTTTTCAATTTTCTGGTAAGGCACAAGATCTTTCAGAAAATACTGTCAAAGGATCAGGGTCCAAAAGCCGTGTTTTTGGCCCCTGAAATAAGACTAAAATTTGATTAATAAGAATAATACGAACTTTGAGCTTGTGTAAGTCATATAAATCCGAACAAAATGCAAAAACTATTGTTGAAATCGTACAGGATAAACCATCTAACATTAAAAAGTGAATTAATTAAGTCAGTATAACAAAATTGAGTTTTAGTCTATTTCATGGGCCAAAAACACGGCTTATGGACCCTGGTCCTTTGGGGTTTTGAACCGAATTCTTGATGTGGCAGCACGATAAAGTTGAAAAACCGGTCGTCACGTGACACTAATCGCTCATAACTCAATAAGGAATTTATTTATCAAAAACTGGAAAGTCATTTCGATTCCAAATCGAAATGAATCGTCAGGCATGCCAATTTTTTGCCCTTGTCTTTAAAAATGAACCAGAAAATGTGTCAGAAAGTTTCGCGTTGTTAAGCAGATCATTTGAGAACCACCTTAACAGTGCGGATAACTTTTTAAAATGCATTTATTTTATGTTCAAAAATGCAATTTTTAAAAATTAAGTCACATCTATTGTGACATAAAATAGCAGTATTTAATGAATTTTTTTGTAATACTTCTCTGTAATACTTACGTAAGGTTTTTCTATAATATTTTCTGTTAATAAGGTATTTTTTACAGTTTTTATCCTTTATCGTGCTGCCACATCACATAATCACATTTCATGTTTTGAATTACGGGAGAGGTTCTAAAAATATCTTTAAAATATTCTTCTCAACTTTAAAAAACTGATATTACAAAAGCAATATTTTCAATTCTTCATTTCGAAGGAAGAAATAACATATTATGTTTTACAGTAAACAATCAGTGATGTTTTTATCGAGAAAACTATAAACTAATTACTCTTAAGAAGAGTTTAGCGCTAAACATCTGCTAAAAAATGCTAGCCCAGGCACTGAGCCGTTTTCAGAACTTCTACTGCTGTTTTCAGAGCGCGCCTCTGTACCCCCCCCCCCTTTTTTTTTTTTTTTTTAAATACACTACGTGCTTTAATTAGAAAACAATATTCATGAGTTAATGTAGAAAAATATTTAGAAATAACGTTGTGGTTGTTGTTTCGGTTCTCATCATTTTGGAATGCATTAGGTTCATTAAATTGATTGTAAAATACACAGAACATGCATAAAAATCTTTTTTCTGTCCATATTTTCGAAATTAAAAAAAATCGTGTTCAGTGTTTGTTTAGATTTTAATGCAGTCCAAATTCTTATTAAAGTATCTCAACCTAACAGAACTCAAATATGCTCATATTTAAAGTGACGTATTGAGTGACTTCTCGCGGACGTATACTTCTCTCTAGTATAATGTCCACTGCCAAGTTAGGTCTTCCCCAACTGTAGTAGTTGGTTAGTTATTTGAAGAACTTTGCGCACTAATGGGGTGGGATTTGTTCCATGGCCGTTAGTTCGTCTTTTGCCTATGAGGCTGTTTCTCTAGATGAAACATGTTTTTTCTATGGTTGCTTTGTGGTTGCGGGTGTACGTTTTACGTTTCACCTCGTTGGTTTGTTGACACATATGACACATTTTGTTTGATTATACTTCACCTTTTGGTGGTTTTACAGTCCTTCATAGACGACTTCCACTGCTCACTAGCACTGAAAAGAACGATTTTTTGGCGTAGCAAAGAGGTTCCCCAAAAAAGTGATACGCATTCTTTTGTGCCTGGTTGCAGTACTCGATACAAGACAGCAAACTAGAAACTATTCCTATTTAGCATACCAAAGGATGAATCTCTGCTAGAAGAGTGGAAAAGATTAATTCCCTGATATGATAAAAACTAACTTTAAAATCAGTTAGTCTGAAATATACACTTACAAGAAGATTTTATTAACAGAAATTATGTTCATGTTGTCAATAGTGAAACGGTTACTTTCGCTACAGGTAAATCTATTTTTAAAACAGATGTCGCTGCGATCACCTTATTATTGTACCACATCGTTGCACGTTTATCGGCCACAATTTTTTAGGAATTTTTAAAGCATTACCAGTTTGGCTTTTTTTAAATTCCAAAATTTTGCATTAATACTAGAAATTCCCTAAAATTTTCTTTTCGTTACTTAATGGCAGGTATTTCGTGACTTCTTAACCCCTTGAAGGGCACCGGTATATTATATATACCACTCAATTTTAATCCCAAAGTGCCATAATGACACCAGAATTTTTTTAATCAAATTTTGAATTTATAAGGTACATGAGGAAAAGTTTTTACTTATTTTAAAATAAATTCGTTCGTGAATCCTGGTGTTAATCAATCATTTCTATATTTTAGCTAAAAGAGTACTTTGCCCCTGAAGGGGTTAAATGAAAAAGTTATTGTTTCAGAATTTCCGGTTTGAATTCGAAAATTTTGAATTAAAAAACGGTAAAAACGTTTTCCACACTATGTATTCTAGGCGCTGTATTATGGTGTAGTGTAGAATGTTTTCAAAAATTTAAATATTTGTGAAAACAATTAATAACAAAATATATATAAAAATGTATAACGAACTCTAAAAAGAGGAAGGACATCTGTTATTTTTTTATTGAGGAAAATGCGATTAATTTCATGTGCAGGCGAAATATTTAGAATTTGCGTGGGACGGGTGGGAGTGTTTTCAATGTTAGAAAATACATAATTATTTCTATCATTTATTTAGAATAGGAAAGCATAGGGTTTAAATAAAATTTAATATAATGTAATCAATGAATAGGGATAGAAAGGGATATTTAATAAAGCAAAAGAAGATAATTTAAAACTATATGTGATTTTACAACGATATGTGAATTCAATAGAATAACACCCGTCGAGTTATTTACATGCCGAATTATCGCGATTCCACTGTATTTTGTGCAGGTTTTATTTCTGTTTCCCTCAGAGTTTATAGATGTAGTAATTTTTTACTTATATGCAATGTTGTTCAATCGCGAGAAATTTATTCGAGTCGTTTGAACATAATCTCTATATTTTTCAATTTTATCTATTATCCACTTTGTCAGAATATTAGAACTTCATGCGACATATTTTTTACTACATATGTACGGTAGCTTCAGTTTTAGCATTAATAATTCAATAAAGAGCGAACAAACTTGCGAAAGTAATCTTCTAGATGGAAAATCGATGTAAAGCTTTCTAGAAGGGGCGTAGCTACTGGGCAGGTGTTCAAAGGAAAATAGTTAAAAAGATTCCAGAAAAAAATTTAAAGTGGTGGTCACTTCATTTTAAAGAGTGGTTTTGAAACATATTTCTTCCTGTGTTTTAATTTATCGGTAATGTCAAAGTGTAGTAAATTTGTTAGGGACAGAAAGTTGTCTCACTTGTTACTCATGTAATGGATTGTTTTGGCAGAATTTATTTATTTGCAGTGACTTTATTCTTAATCGGATTTTTAAACAAGAACGTAAAATGAAGCATCGGGAATAGATTATGAAACATTTTGTGAAAGGTCAATAAATAATGCAAAAAGTCCAAAGGTGATATCGCTTTGCTATGTAACCGAAAAACAAACTGTAAAAATCACGAGAACTTGAGGCCAAAGATGTAAAACCTCCCTTAATAGGGGGAGGGTGACACCAATTCGAACATAAAAAAAAATGTTTATACTTTTAGGAATTTACTGTATGTTTTAATAACAAAATAAACGGTTGCGGGATTTTACAATATATTAAGTTATTTTTGAAGAGTGCTTCTAATTTTTTCACTAAAAAACATCACACTTGGCAACCATGTAAACGAGAATGTACGGAAAAAGAAGTGTTAAGTGGCGCTTGCACCGAGCATTCCCGAAATGCATTAAAGAAAAATAAAAATCTTAATACAATTAATTTTTAGCGTATTGGCTAACGTGTAGCATAGGATTTTTTTCAAAATTTAAATATTTGTGAAAATGGCGGCATTAAAAAAAAGTAAATCAATTTATCCACATACAAACGGTTTTAAAATGCTTGTAAAATTTATGTAACTGAACTATCTTGACCGATTTCAAGATTAAATAGCGGTTAAAGTAATCCCTCGATTTAAAAACTGTGTGTTTCATCGTATTTATAATACATTTCTCTATAAAATTATCAGTTTTCATGATTTTTTTTTAAATGCAACAGTTTTTGCAGAATAAGCCTAGAAAGTGAAACGGACACAGTGGATTTAATAAAGGCAGCATTGGTAACTTTTTATAAGGATAGAGAGATTAATTTAAAAGGGAATTTCAATACTGTTTTCCCCATCCTGTCGTCAGCACTATTCATATATAAAGGGATATAGGAATCTTCCGCGACTGTTAACGCTTGTAACTGATGGTTCTCTTTCTTGATATAGTGATTTTTTTTTCATGAAAAATAATTTAAAAAAGAGTGTCAGTCACGCATTATTGCTGGTTCTGTAGTAGAAAATATTGAAAAATCCCTTTCTGGAAGATAAGAAAGAGTCAGAAAGAAACGTTATATAGCCTTTTTAAGTAAATTTAATTGAAAAAATAGAAGGATATCCATGATACAGCAGGAATGTGGGTGGTGCCCCGATCATCCTGCAACGAGCAAACAGTCTACACGTTTGCAGGAAGCTGGTCAGCGAAGGAATGATCAAAATCATACTCCATAAATTTTTCGTTTTGACTTCGTGGGACAAGAACTTGCCGAAAGAACATGAAATATTAGATATCCGTTGGATAGTAACATATGGATAATTTTGATTTTATAGATAAGCTTGAACAGTTAGCGAGGACGAGCCAGACAAACAATAAATTACGCAAGAATTTTTACAGCCCTGTGAGAACGCAATAGATCATCAAACTAATTAGGTGATGTTACTTCTTCCCCATAATATGATTCTAAAAGGAATGAAATAAAAATAAAAATTTATAAAGAACGCTAAAAGATGAAGAGCATCTGTTATTTTTTTTTATTGGGAAAAATGCGTTTAATTTCACGTGTAGGCGAAATATTTAGAATTTGCGCGGAAGGGATTTCAACACTAGAAAAAGATAATTATTTTTATAATTTATTTAGAATATGAAAACATAGGGTTTAAATAAAATTTAATATATTTTAATCAATTAATAGGGATAGAAAGGGATATTTAATAAAGTAAAAGAAGATAATTTAAAACTATATGAGATTTCACATCATACTGAAACTCAATCGAATAACGCCCGTCGAGTTATTTAAATGCCGAATTATCGCGATTCCACTGTATTTTGTACAGATTTGATTTCCATTTCACTCGGAGTTTATAGATGGAATAATTTTTTACTTATATGTAATGTATTTCAATCGCGAGAAATTTATTCGTGTCATTTGAACATAACCTATACTTTTCAATTTTATCTATTATCCTCTTTTTCAGAATATTAAAACTTCATGCGACATATTTTTTACTGCATATACACGGTAGCTTTAATTTTAGCATTAATAATTCAATAAAGAGCGAACAAACTTGCGAAAGTAATCTTCTAGATGGAAAATCGATGTCAAACTTTCTGAAAGGGGCGTAGCTACTGGGCAGGTGTTCAAAAGAAAAGAGTTAAAAAAAATTCCGGAAAAATTTTAAAGTGCTATCCACTTTATTTTAAAGAGTGGCTTCAAATCATATTTCTTCCTGTGTTTTAATGTATCGGTAATGCCACAGTATAATAAATTTGTTAGGGACAGAAAGTTGTCTAACTTGTTTCTCGTGTAATGGATTGTTTTGGCAGACAGTATTTATTTGTCACGACTCTATTCTTAATCGAATATTTAAATAAGAACGTAAAATAATATATCAGACATAGATTTTGAAACATTTTCAACACTATAAGGGGTCGTTCAAGTATTACTTAAGTATATTTATAGTCATTTTATAACCCCCCCCCCCTTCCACACACACACACACACACATTACACATTAAAAATGCACTTTCAGCATATAGCCAGTAATGTATGCGAATTCTTTCGTGCTGCTCTGTATATGATGTAGTATATAATTTATACATACAGCGTAATGCATTAAAAATTAGTTAATTGTAAAAATGCATATAGCAGCTGAAAATACACCACTACCAATTACCAATCATAGTAAGTCTTGTAACCGTTTTTTTTCTCCCTCCTTTGTGCATTATTTCTAAACGGCTTGATCGAATGGATTTCTGTTTAATATACGGAGGTAAAATTTACCATAAACTCCGAATATGCTTTTAAAATTAGATGTTAGTATTGAAAATGTTTATATTTGGTACAATTTCTTCGTGTAGAATATCCTCTATCCAAAATTTAAATGTAGCATTAATTACTAGACGTTATTACTAAACAAATTGGTATCACATTTTTATACGATAACTTGTGGCAGAGTTACTAGATGGTGCGTTTTCTTCTTCCAGGAGTGTAGTATCATTAGGAATTATGAAGCGTTTTGCTCAGTGTTTTTTGGACCCAAATGCTGGAAATTTCCAGCACGTTTCGTAAAAAACCGGGAAGTTAATCAGTAATATTTTAAATGTAACTGTATTCTTACCTAATGATATAGAAAACCAATTCCATATCTGTTAATTGACCCACATCCGTTAGTTCCATGACAGATGCTAAGTCTTCCTTGATATGACTGTAAAAGATAAAGAGTTAATATATTATTTTTCAATAAAGTAACAATGGTATTTCAGGAATCGATTCAAATCTTTTAAAAATACTCATGAAAACCATACTAAAATATAATAACTAAAGAAAATAGTGAAGCCTAGTACCGTACACTACAGGTTCCCAGTTCAATTCTGGGCGGGGGACTCTGGGCAAGATTCCCTCAACATTTCATTCCTCCGGGATAAAATGAGTATCAAGCTTGCTTGGATTTAGACACTGAGGGTACCGCGTTAGGCTGACCACCACGCCTGACATGTGCTGCATAGCACCTCAGGGCCCATGGTCTAGATGTCTACACTGAAAAAAAAAAAAAAATGTTGATTTTGCAGTATAATACTGGCACCCCAGCTGCCAGTATTATACCGTAAAATTAACAGTATTAAACAGTAAAATAAGCAGTAATACGCTGCCGTGCATACTGTAAAATCAACATTTTTTTTTCATTTGTAGAAAACAGGGCCAGGCACTACACGTCAGGATCCTTAATGAATTATAGCGCATCTATAGAGGTGTTTTTTTTTTTTTTTTTTTACAAACTTCATACAAATGCTAACTTTTAATTTATTTGTTTATTTTTATTATATCTAACTCATGAAATAAAAAATTTAAAACCGGACTAATTATATTAACTCTACAATTTGTTACCGAATAAGAATACTATTGGTCATAAAGTAAACTGAAAATATATATTGACACATATAAATAGTATATTAACGTATTAATGATACACGGATAAAGTCTAATTCACATATTTACAGGTGCGTCTTCACACATTCAAAAGTAACAACTGCATTTTTTGCACAAATGCGTATTTTATATGAACTCTACATTATAAATAGAATGCATTGATTATATATACGTACGCCAGAAAAATGTATACACTGTTTAACGGGTCATAACTTTCTAATTTTTTCTTTTCAAAGTGTCATTAATTGGAAATAAAGAGTGGATCAAGATTAACTTTTGAAAAAAGAAAATTTATTTTAAAATACTATTGTAAGTATGAAAATGTAGCAGAAGTACAAAAACAATATCGCAAGGAGTTTCAGGCAGATCTACCTATGCGACTTACATGTTCATCGGATAAAATATAAGTTTGAAACGAATGGATGTTCATAGACAACGTTCCGGAACCGCAATTGAGCAAGAATGTGCCACAACATCAAATGAAATGTTTGTTGAAGTTTGTGAATCAATAGTCCACCGTTATAAGCAGTGTATGGACCAGAATGTTAATAATTTTGAACATCTGCGGTAGGAGGAATAGTTATACATTTTATGTAGATTCTTTTTTGGAATTTAAATATTAATTATATGTGAATAAAAACTGAAATTATAATCATTCAAACAGTGTATACATTTTTCTGACGCACCATGTATATATGCATCACAATTGAGGTCGGTAATGCCACTTTGGCAACCTGAAATATAAGGTTTTTGCGGGATTTTATTTTAAAGAAATGCGAGGTGTTTCTAAAAATCCATTTTCTCTAAATTATTATACAATATTTAAGTTAGAAAAAACTCGATATTTTTTAATAATTGATGTATTAAAAATGACGGCTTGTGAAATGATGGGCAAGAGTGCTTCGGAAAAACAAAAAACAAAAAACAAAAAACAAAAAAACGAAATAGTGTACACAATAACTTATCGCAATCTTATCCTAGTACAATGAGAAAAAATAAATAAATACTTTTGTTTAGTTCAAAAACTAAGGAAATTCGTAACCGTTTAAAACTATAAGCATTTTTAGTGAAATGACATCAATTCAAAGTTAAATGTCAATTTTCAAACAAAGATTTCGCTATTTAAAGTTATACGAAAAAGCGAGGTACCAATATTTCGAAAGAAAATCTTACGTATTTCACGAGTAAAATATGTGAAGACTAATTTTCAAAAATATCAAGTTGGTTGATTGAAAATTTGCGGAGTTAAGAGTCTCCATTGATTTTGAAAATTACGTTCTGAAAAACATAAAATAAAATAAAATAAAATGCGCTTAAAGTTTCCGCTAATGCTTACTCATTGTGGCACATTCTACTTCTTATAGCTCCAAAATTCCTTTTCACTCGCGATATCTAATAAAATATGATTTTCGTATAAGAGAACTTTAATCGAAAATGAAAAACAAAAAAATTAAAATCTTGAATTTGTCAAAGTGATGTTACCCCTTAATTTCTTCTCCTACCTCGCTCGATGATTTGGAACAAGGGTTGCTCTATATGCATGAGAGATTCCTTTGTTTGCCTTTGCCAGTATGGAAAGATGATGCCACGCATGCAGTACAGCTGGAGGCGGGCATATTGTTCATTAAAATCAATTATTCGATTATTTTTACAAAATATTTTATTCTTTGTCGCCAAGCAGGGAGTTATTTGAAAAAAATTCTAATTATTCATGATGTTAAAAGCATGAAAACTTAAATACTACTTATTTATTAGGTGAATGTAAAAATTTCATGTTTTACATTAAGTTTTTAAAAATTTAGACTCGAAATAACAAGGGTACGGTGCGGTCACGATTTCGGTTACTACTTTTACCAAACAATCATCTTCATGATAGATTTTTGCAACAATTACAAGAGAACAGCAGGAAGATTATTATTTAGAAATAGTGGTATCCAAACAAAGACCCCGCCGACCCATGAAATTATTAGTTTAAAATAAATTAAGCTTTTGGAGGCCGATGCAAGACTGACAAACAAATATCTCTTCATGGCTATTGCAATCCCATTAAAAAAACTAGTATGCTATGACCATAACGAAACTTTTTTTTTTTATCATTCTTATATATTAATTTGTAACAGTATCAACAAGTATGAATATAAAGCATAGCGCATTTCTTTGAATTTAACACGGAGTTACAGTGATCAGTGAATTTAAAAACATAGAATAACAGCGCTCCCTGTTAGTTATTAAAATTTAAAATTAGATCAACTGATCAACATATACATTTTTAAACATTAATCTTAAATATAAAATTTGGTGGGTTTCTTTACAATAGAAAATTAAGATACAGCTATAACGTTTATTGCAAAAAGCATAGTGCTAATATTCTGTATTCGGGTTTACAGCCAAAGTTGGCGTCAAAAATGAGCGATTCTGACAACAATGTGATTAAAAGTGTATGATAGTTTTAAGTTAATAATACGGCAAACCCCACTTTCTAAACAGCATCGATTAATTGTGTACCCGATTACACTGAAAAAAAAAAAAAAAAAAAAAAAAAAAAAGTCGATTTTATGGTATAATACTAGCATCCGAGCTGTAAAATAAGCAGTAATACGCATGCGCTACCGCGCATGCGTGGCAGTGTATTACTGCTTATTTTACTGTTTATTACTGTTAATTTTATGGTATAATAATGGCAGCTGGGATGCCAGTATTACACCGTAAAATAAGCAATCTGTTTTTGCAGTGTAGGAATCTTTTCTCAAGCATAGGGTAGCAGCGCCCGCTACTGACTGAGTGATGTATGTTGAAATTGAATTGGCATAGATTTTCAGGAAAGGCTTCTTACATATAAAATGTGATGCAATTTTATCCATTAGATGTCGAGATATAGATGTCACGGAAATCCTGAAAAACACAACATAGAAGCGTCACATGTCAGGCGATATACACAAAAATGTCACCTGCATGGATTTGTGTCTAAGTCCAACTGAATATGAAGTTTGATGAAATTCCGTGCATTAGTTCTCAAGATATAGCTATTCAGGTAATCGTAAAAAAAAAAAAAAAGCATACCAGCATTAACTATGTTAGGTGATACATACCAGAATGTAAATTAACCCCAATTTATGTCAGATCTAACAGAATAGGAAGTTTGATGAGGTTTCGTGCATTAGTTTTTGAGATATAACATAACTATCGCGAAAATCGGGTTGGTTGGTTGGTTACTTGTTACGACCGATTATCTGCGCTATGGATATTGGCCGGCGGGAAGAGGGTAGTTCTCCGTAGGGGTCTTTCTAAGGGATCCTAACCCGTATTTATGCAAAGTTCGAAGAAAACCACGGAAAACTGCGAACTGTTAGGTCGAAAAGCACGTCAGGGGTTTGAATCCAGCACTTCCTGTCTACCAGGTTTGACAGCAGAACCTCTTAGTCACTGATGCTGGTGGGGGCTGCGAAAATCAGCAAAATGCAGTTTAGAAGCGCCAATGCGATGTATACGATACCCAAACCTAATCAGTACCAATTCATGTCAGAGTCTAACTGAATATGAAGTTTTATGAAATTCTGTTCATTAGTTCTTGAGATAGAGACGCCACAAAAATTGTGTTGCACAGACAGACAGACAGAGATTTTACATAAATTGTCAAATCGTGTACAGGACATTCCAAACCGTTTCAATCCATCAAAAAACAGCAGTCGAAAATTTTCACCGTTCCAATACTTTCTTCTGATGTATATTAGAAGAAAGTAATAATCTCGGAAACGGAAATTTCTTCTGGCAATCTGAATCTATTAGTGAAGCATTTAAAAATAATATGAGACTATAGATGAGATACTGAAAGTACGGCAAGTGTTTTAGAAACCGAAACCAATGTTCTCTAAATGTTCAATTAAAAATCGAATTTTGTAAAATTAAACTTTTAGCCTAGCTTCCTACTCTATCTCCAAGAACCAAATTTAATCAAGATTTACATATTCTAATTTTATTATAAATCTTGAATTTATTTAAGTATTAAAAAAAAAAGTTTCAAAAAGTATATTAAAATAAATCTTGCTTAAAAAAGATTAAACTAAACACCCTCCTGCATTTAATAATATATTTATATATTCAGTTAAAAGGGGAGGGATACTGGAGTACCCCAAGCAAAATTCTCGGGTTAAGCAACAATAAAATACAAGAGGCTCTTAAATCGAGCGCCTTGTGTCTGTTCACGCTTGGAAATATGTAAATCAATTTTGATAAACCTTTTACGCAGGGCTTGACTAATGCAGGGGCATGGGGTGCAGCTTTTCGGGACACCCCATTTGAAGGGGCCCCCATGGTAGTAATCAGGATTATCATTAAGAGGTTGACAAATGATTTAAATTTGGACAAAAGTGACTAAACTTCTTTTTGACCAAATACGTTTTCAAAGATTTAGAAAGGAGTGCGGTCCTCCCCTTCCCCTCTACTGCTTCCCGTTCCCGCATCTCATGCCCCCCCCCCCCCCAAAAAAAAAAAAAAAAGATCTATATCATCAGAAAACTAATGATCAAAAATTTTTATAACAACATAGTAGTCCATTGTTTTAAAGAGAAATTCATGATTGACGTTTTTTTTTTTGTTTTTTTAACACTTTCCAACCTAGTTGAAAAGTGTTTATGACTTCGGTTTGTCTGGCCGTCTGTCCGTGCTCTAACTCCCGTAAATAAGCTCGGATTGCTCTGCAACTTTTATATGTTATTGTCGTTATCTATAGCATGTTCCCTATTTCAACTGAAGTGTGTAGCGCTTATAGTTTTTTTACAGGGACACTCAAAAGAATTCCGTTACATTACGGTCTATGGGGAAAAATCATTTGCGATTTATTTTAATGATGTTGCACAATTTCAAATACATTGTAATTGATATATATCACTAAGGTGCATTACAAGAATCTTAATATGGAATATGGTGTGTATAGCACTTATAGTTACTTTACAGGGACAATCAAAAGAATTCCGTTACATTACGTCTACGGAGAAAAATCGTTTGCGGTTTAATTAAATAATGTTTCACTATTTTAAACGCGTTGAAATTTATATATATCACTAAGGTGCATTACAAGAGGCTTACTACAGAATATTGTGTGTATAGCAGTCATCGTTCAATTACAGGGACACACAAAAGAATTCTCTACTGTCTATTAACAATAATTCCTGGAAGTGCGTTTTAAGTTGCTGAACGCGATTTTAAATTTAACTCACTTTTTGTCTATTACTTGGTGTGTATAAATTCTGTATTTGATATACAGGGCAGCACAAAAGTTTGCGAACACATTTCCATTTATTGACAGAAACTTCAGAAGGAGAATTTTAAACTGTGCTACGAGTTTTCTAACTAAACTAAAATTTAGTATCCTATGTAGTTATATATAAAAATCTATAGATCCTATACAGGGCTGAATAAAAGTATTCGAATATTTTTCCAAATATTGTATATGTTGGAAATTCCGGAAATTACGTTTTTAAATATGTTATGCGTTTTCCAAATTGTTTACTTAGATGTTATCTTTCTGCTAATTAAACGGCAATGATTTGGAAAATTATTTTGGAAGCGTTGGAAAGTGTTACATAATCTATGCTTGGCGCATGATTTTTCGTTCTTGTTTTAATCTTAACGAGGCAAGTTATAACCATTAATGATGACCAATTGGGGACATTTTTCTTTTAGACATTTTATGACATACGTAGACAAGCAAAGGGAAAGTTTTCAAGCAAATGCTCCCTTCAACCAATCCATCATTTTTTTTTCTACTAATTCCCTACTTGTTTTCCTAATAGTATTTTTCTTAAAGTTGTGATCCTCTTTCTTGTGGTATCCTGTATACAGATGTGAATAATAAATGGTACAAAACTTATGTGTACGTACAATAGGTATGAAGTTTAATACTAGTGACTTAAGCATAATTCACCAGCAATTTGTATGGATAGATATATCTATCCATACAAATAGGCCCTTCTATAGAAGGGCCTCTTCCGAAAATGATGCTTTCCCCTGGGCCCTTAGACAGTCTAACTCGGGCCCTGCTTTTACGTTTGAAATATATCTTTCTTTCGTATAATCTTTCTTTCGTTCAATAATTTAAACTTTTAAACCATTCAACTAAGCCTTCTCACTTTTGAGAAGATGTAAGCCAAAGAAATGATTCACTACAAGGAAGTGAATTTTAAACAGCGCTTGACACGCTAAAAGAATATCGATAAAACGAAAACAAGACATTTTACAAGTATTTTCTTTACATCTTACGTCGAGAATCCATTTAGAATGTCAAATATCAGTTCCATTTTGTTCTTCTTCTTCTTTTTTTTAGTCTTCAAGACATAGTGACGATTAAGGTAGCCATGGTGATTCTATAAACAGTCTTTCTTGCACCTATTAATGGCGACAATTTTGAACAAATTTCTTTTATAACAATAATGAAACAGGATCTTTAATGCTCATCCTATTTTACATCTGTTGTTGATTTCAAATTGAATATCAAGAAATTAGAATATATTTTGCAGCATTTCTTGCCAATAAAACGACTTGAAAAAAATAAAATATTATTTAACGTTTTAAAGGCTTTATTGTAGTTACAGGATCTAGTATTAAAAAGATTCCTTTAAAAATAATAGACTTAGTGTTCATTCGGAGGAGATCTTAAAATGATACACTTATTAAATACAAAAGAAAAAAACATTTTATGAAGAAAATTTAACACATTTTAGCATAGATGCAATTCTTTGCTATTTTTTGACATTTAAAGCTTGCAACCATATTGTTTTTACTGACATTGCAAAATAAAAGACAAATGTTTCTTAATCTACGAAAATATAATATAACCACGAACGAATGTATACAATAACCTCTTCCGAGTTAACCATGATTCCGAAAAGCGTTCTTTATCATTAGAAACCACAGAAATCAACATATTTTCGATATTTAAAGAAACATTTATAAAAACAAAGTTTATTTTGCTGTCACTGATTTTCTGAAGCGTTTCTGGGTGGTTTTTATGGTGTATTAATCAGTTTTCCTGACCCGGGATAAGTTTTTCGGAAGCTTATCCATTCTCAAGTAAACATTTTCACGTTCAACAAACATTTTTTACAGACAAACATGATAAATTAACAGCATTAATATTAGCATTAAAATATTATTTTGTTACTCTTGTACGTATAAATTTAATTACCCAGCAGAAAATGTTTAATCAAGAATTTATTGAATCCGAAAAACCAATAGTCTGGTTTGAGAAAACTTAATAAAATAATATATTAAAGCAAGAAGCAATAGTCTTAATTTTTCAGTGCAAATTCGACCTTACTGCGCATGCCTTAACTTTTTTGAAGGGTGAATAAAGCAGGAAATAGAAAAAAGAAGAAGCAAGAGTGCTGGGAAAAGAATAGCTCGCCTATTGACCTGCACTGCTCACAACCCTACCCCTAGGAAATACTCCTTCTAAATTCTTCTTAATTCTATTCTTATTCCCCCTTCCTGGAGGGAGCATCCATTCTTTCACCCGCTTTGTTTGAGAGAGTGATCAACAAAAGGGAAAAGGGGGGAGGCGCTTTCACTTTTTTTGAAGACTGGAAAAGGAAATGGGAGGGGGGGATTCTCCTCTTCTATAGAATTTGAAAAACAGTCGTTTCCTGGAGAAAAAACATATTTATTTTACAACCAGATAACAACATTTCTCATGTAATTTTTACACGGGTGTAAAACCTTTATATTTATAACCATTAAAAATTTCAAAGGGTTTGGAGAACAAAAGCTTTTTTTTAATGTTTTCTTACGAGCACTTTTATCACTAATTATTAGTATTTTTTATTTGGGGTTCATTTAAGGTTTTATCACGGGCCCGGGGCAACACCGGGCGGGACAACTAGTACACTATTAAAGCTATTCGGAAACATTTCTAAAAAGCAGAGTGGCAGCAAAATAAACTTTATTTTCATAAATGCTTATTTAAATTTCGAAAATATATTAGTTTATGAGGTTTCTAAAGATAAAGAACACTTTTCGGATTCATGGGTAACTCAGAAGGGTAACTATATTTTCGTAGATTAAGAACAAGATAAAATTCAAATCTAAACACTTTTTCAATATTTTATTTAGTGTACGTACAAAGTTACCACAATTTTTTAATAGTTTTTTTCGTCTTATTTAATTACAGAAAAATGTCGTAACTTCTGAAATTAGACGCGGAAAGATCGTTAAACTGAAAAAAAAAAAAAAAAGAAAAAAGAAAAAAAAAAAAAAAAAAAAAAAAAAAACTATTATTCAACGATTTCACCTATGAAAATATGGTATTAGACTCGTTAGAAATTTCAAGAAGTGGTAACCTCTTGTTAAATACGCTATTATGTAATCATACCTGGGCGCATCAAACAGTTTCAAAATGAATAACCAACAACTGAGGCTGTTAAAACACATCGTGTTGTAATTAATTTTAAAAAGTTGCTTTAAATTCATGGAAGGTATGTAAACATATAAAACTATTAATAGAATGATACACTGAAAAAAAAATGTTGATTTTACAGTATAATATTGGTACTCCAGCTCCCAGTATTATTCCGTAAAATTAACAGTAATAAACAGTAAAAGAAGCAGTAATACGCTGCCGCGCATGCGCCCTGCATTGACCCTGATTATTGAAAACTCACTGCTTTAATTTACGCTTGATAGAAAGCAAACTAGTGAATTTATTTTTTAAAAATTCTAATTTTTGCTCTGTTTCTTTTTTATAATAAGGCAACAGGACAGGAACAAAAGAATTATTTAAACTATCTATTTGGGATTTCTAAATTATTTTCTTAACATATAATCATAATTTAATTAATATTAAACTATTAAATAGTAAAAGAGTATTTAAAAAATACTACACTTAACGTATAATCATAATTTAATTAATATTAAACTGTTAAATGATAAAAGAGTATTTAAAAAATATGACACTCATTATTTTTTAGTTATATTTTCTACTTTTTCTACTTTTTAGTGTTTAAAATATTATTTTGTTGCAATTTCATACCCAGTTGGCCTGTTTTGGCGAGAGTGGTTTGGCGCATCATTAACTCTATTGTTTTTGTAATGCGTAAACAGTTGTAATTATAAAGAATATTTGGAGATTTATCACCAGCGACCAGCTAATGGAAAAATGCCTTTAAAATGTAATTTATTATTGATAATTAAGGTATAAAAATATTAAAATGTTGTAATGTCATCGGAAACACACCTGTGTACACAATTTTTATAATTCTAGCCTAATCAGAAGTGAGTGAAAAATAGAATCTTTAAAACACCAAGTTGAGTTAAATAAAAGATTGTAAAATTTTTTTTATGTGACTGGGGCCTCCTGCACATGATTGGTCCGAATACAAGACTTTTTGGAAAACCCGAAATCTTGCTGGTGGGGGGGGGGGGATTATAAGCACGGGGCTTAGGTGCACTACACCGGCCATACATTCCTTACGGTTGGCCCTGAGCACAGATACGGGCAAGTAACCAAAACAATTTCTAAGAGAAGTAAATAGAAGGTAATCAATTGAAGAAGATATAATTAGTTTAAATAATTTATTTTTATTTCACTAAAAAAATAATTAAAAACAATTAAAAATAATAAACATACATATTTTATCCCCACAGTTTGCTAAAAACAATAAACCAAATTACTGGCACGATATCATCAGTACATCAATATTATTAAATGTTAAATTAAGAAGTTTTGACAAAATACTTTCTGTCATTCTTACATGCTGCGTCTCTATGGAAACTCGATCAACAGTCTGGTCTTTATTACATCAGAGAATATATTATAGGGTCTCTCGCTTTTTCATTTTTTAAGGTTCGCTTAATAATAAATTATCATGAGAAGGAAAGAAATAGAACGGTTTTAGCTCGATTCTATGAGAGCATTCTATATTGTGAAATAATCCACCAATCGTTAAAGTTAATACATTGATAAAAAAAAAAAAAAGAAAAAAAAAAGGAATTATCGTTATTAAGAAAAAGTTTTTGTCTGCATTAATTTTATAGGTTTTACATTTTAGATTTGTTCAAAATAAAATAGGTCCATAATGTCAAAACATATGAATTGGTGGATTGATTTAGGGTGCTAGGCTCGTTTTTACAAGCTATATTTTACTTTTGCTTTGTCTGCCCGTTCGTCTCAAATCTTGCAATCCAATTTTAACACACTTCCTGTGTTACAACTGACCTAATTTTTGGTAATGTGACGTATTTCCGGTGACAATACAATATTCTGTAATGTATTTGCCTCTGCCACGCCACAGCACTGCAAAAAAAATTGTTGATTTTATGGTATTGTATTAACTAACAGCTGGGTTGCCAGTATTATACCGTAAAATCATTTTTTTTTCAGTGAGGGGGCAAAAACATTTGTATAATAAAGGTACGTAAATGCCATGACGTATGCCATCACGTAAATATCATTGATTGCTTCAGGAATTAGCCGTTGTTATTCGATTGAACTGTAGCATGGTTGATAAATGCGCCATCTTTCAGTTCCGCGCAGGGACTGGATGGATATGGGTTCGATCTTCAGGAAAATGTTGATCCATTTTTTTTCCTTGCCAGAAAGCTGGATTTAAAATTGTCTATCGATTTTATTTTTGTTAAATACAAACTGATAAAAAAATCACTCGCAGATTTTTTTTTAATTTTCTTTCTTAAAAAAGGTATTATTTCAATCAATTGTCCTTAAACATTTTTTTTTCTTTTTAGTACATTGTAATAAAAGCAAATTTTATTACTTATAATTTATTTTCATATGAGATAGAGACGGACTGGGATCTTCGTTTAAAGAAGAATTTGACTCACTACGAACATTTACATATAAACCCGAACAGGAATTCGATCTTGGCACTCCTTGATTAGCCACCAGCGTCATTAACCAGCAGAAAAACAGGCAGGGCATTACGTACTGAATAAAAATAATTAACTATTATTTATATGGCTATTTATTGTCGAAAGTAAAATAAAACCAAGAAAAAGTAGATCTTAGAACATTTTCTTATTCATAGAACGTAGAACAACAGAACGCAGAACATAGATCGTAAAAACGTAAAACATAGATCGTAAGAACGCAGAACATACATCTTAATCATAAGATCAGATAACCATAATTTATCGTACTTAGGCGCTAAACGGAAATTTGTCAATAAAAAGAAATATTTTCATTTCATGTTGAACATAAATTGAATATGAAGTTAAGTTTAATTTTTTTAAAATACGTTGCATCAGATTAGGCTCGGAATTGTATTTCATAATTAAAAACCAATATGTCTTGTCCATTTAATTTTTTATTTATACCTGTTTTCAAGTAATTGTACTTCATTAAAGTGGCATTTTAATTATTATTATTATTATTATTATTTTATATAGACTCTTATTTTATTGTTGTTCTTGTATATTACGAAAGGTTATATAAAAATACACAAAGTGGAATTTTAATATTTCAAATAACACTGGAAATGAAAAAAAAATAATCGATCATGTTTCCCCCCCCCCTCTTTTTTTTAACGTCAAATATCGGCATGCGTTCGCATAAACGTACAAATTGAACTACCTACTCGCGTATTTTTTGCATTTTCCCCACTATTTCTTCAGTTTTAAAAGTAGAGTGTGTAAAAAATATGCGAGTTTTTTTATAGTATTAATTTTTCTTGAGGGGCAATTTAGAATAAAAAGAGAAATGACTTTCTATAAGATGAATATAACATTTTAATAAATGAATAATTAAGTCTATAAACTCTGTAAAAAATTTTGTGTGAAGTTCCTGAGAAAACCTGTGGCAGCTATTCTGCCACAGGTTTTCCCAGGAATTTCACCAAAGAAATGCCAGGAAACTTACACAAGTCAGTTACACACAAAACATATGAAACTTTACACTGTAAAAAACAAAATTCCTGAAAAACACGAAAATTGTACTGGCAAACGAGGCGCTAGTACTATTTCTGTATCTTAACGGAAAAAAAATTCCGTAAATTCCAGGAAATTTTCCGCAATTTATCGTTTTTAAATTTCCGTTTTATAACAGATATCTTCCGTATTTTTATGTCGTAACCAAGGGATAAATACATTTCCACTTTTTTTCTTTTCATTCCTGAGTGAGTGTACAGTAAATAACCAACCCTTGCCATGAAAGGAATCGAACGCGGAATCTTCAGTTTACTAAACTGACGGTCTAGGCCACTGCGCTATGACTGGTCACGCCGCTTTCTCAAATGTTGTTACTTATTTTAGTCGCTTTGTATGATGCAAAAACTTGAGGTTTCATCGGTAGATGGATATTTTCAGAGCCCCATTATTTTTAATATTTTCTTTTCATAATTTTCAATATTTTGCTGTATTATTTGATGCCTTATAACAGATAAATTTTTATTTTTTATGTATTATATGCGTAAAACATTGTACTAAGAGTAAGAGAGATTGCTTCTTTTTGCAATAGTACCAACATTTTCTTTTTTTGAACATATAATTTTTTTAAATTATTTGCCCGATTATCTATTTATCAATTCCAATAAAAACAACAATTATCTTAAGCAGACGTGTTTGTTACATGCTATTAAAATAATTTTTTTATCTCTTATTAAAAAAAACTTATGTAAATAAACAATTTTATAATAAATTAAACTATTATACAGGGTGATTTTTTTTAAAGTTGTGAAAGTAAAACCCTATAACAAAAGAACCACTAATCCAAATGACCTAAAATTTCATCAGTATGCTCCCAAAGCAATGGGAATTTTTTAGGTGTGGTTAAAAAAACTTAAAATCGCACCGACAGATCGCGCTGTATATACAGTAAAGTCGGGAGACGAACTTGCGCCCAGCACACGCACATTGGTGATAAAAACGTGAAGTAAGCACATCTCGTGTTCATTATTCTACGGAAATCCTCACAATGACTGCGCCATTGACGGACCGTGCGTTGTTAGTGAAACTGTATTATCAGAATAATGACAGCGCAGGAACTGCTCTTAGGAGATTCAGGACACTTAAGGGGACACCAATGACGACAGAGGGTCTGCGGAAGATGGTTTCTCAAATTACCGTCCATTGTTTTCCTCCCGCAGACGATATTCTTTGTTTCTGCTACCTTACAGCGCCATCTGTCGGTGCGATTTTAAGTTTTTTTTAACCACACCAAAAAAATACCCATTGCTTTGGGAGCATACTGGTGAAATTTTAGGTCATTTGGATCAGTGGTTCTTTTGTTATAGTGTTTTACTTTCACAACTTTAAAAAAAATCACCCTGTATTTCAGCTATGCTGAAAGCTTTTGCGTACGGTTCTGTTAAATTGAATAGTTTTTAAAATATTTAAACAAAATAGATTTTTAGAGAAAAAATGGAAATTAATGACCTTGGAATAGGTAAGATTAAATCTGGACTTATTAATTTAATTTTAATTTATTTATAAAAATATAAACTAACGAAATAAATTAAAAATTTTATAAAATTATAAAATTCATTTTTTATAAAAGTAAAGAAAAAAATCAACTAATTTTATATATTTAAAGAAACAATTATAAACTTTGTAAAATTATAATTTATAAAATAATAAATTTTAGTGTAATTCATAAATTTATAAGCCAAATCAGTTTAGTTTAATACCAATTTGCATAGCGATAATTTATAAAATATTAAATTTTAGTGTAATTCAGAAATTTATAAGCCAAATCAGTTTAATACCAATTTGCATAGCGATAATTTATAAAATAATAAATTTTAGTGTAATTCATAAATTTATAAGCCAAATCAGTTTAGTTTAATACCAATTTGTATAGAGATAATTTGCAGAGATATTATATTATGAAACCTTTAAATAACCCAATATTGCCTCACGTTAAAAAGTTAAAATAATTTTTAAAAAATTAGCGGGGGAAAAAAAATCATAATTTTGAATCACTATCAAGGAAAAAAAAGTAGATTTAAAAAAAAAAAAAAATTTTCTGTAAGTTATAAAAATAAAATAAATTGCTAAATATTTCATTAAAAAATATAAATATTACTATTCTTTTCACAAACAATTGATATGGGGTCGTTTAGAGTGGGTCAGCGGGTCGAGCCGGGCCAGGCCTGTATCCTAGAAGAACTCTAGTAAATACAACAATCTTAATTCGCATTTCCAAGAAGGCGATTTCTGTACGCAGTCTTTAAACGTCATTTACGGAAATTGCACTGTTTTGGAAGAAATAACGGACATTGTACTGTTTTGAAAGAAATACAGAAATAATCCATTAAATTTACGGAAAATTTTCTGCATATTTACGGATTTGAAATCTCTTTAACGGAAATAATGTCATTTACGGAAACTGTACTAAAGTTTTGGAAAAATGAAACTTCTCAGTAAAATTTTACGGAAAATCTCTTGTATTTTCACGGATTTTTTTTACAGTATACACAGATCACCGATAATTTCTCTTTTACAATAATTCCGAAAAGTTACACAAAAGTTCAAAATTATACCTGAAAAAACTAAGGAATGTTACACACAAAACATATGAAACGTTTCACAGTTGATCAGTAAATTCCACTTTCTCAAGTATTCCGAAAAGTTACATAACATTGTGGAATATGTTACACCAGATTTCTCGGTATTCTCGGATCAGCAGAAATAATCCGAGAAAACCCAGGAATGTTACACTGTAAACGTTAGGAACATTACGCAGATTTTTTACAGTGAACAAAATGTACAACAATTTCAAAAGTGCGTAGATAAATTTTGTAATGAGACGACATAATCTTTATTTTTAGTTTCTGGAGCATTCTGCAATAAAATATCGAAAAAACCCTTTTATGCTTTGATGCATAAAAACACCTTAGCATTTTATATAAAATGTATTTCCTAGATTCGCAGCCACAAAATTCACTTTTAATTATTTTTCTTAGCGGATATTAAAATACACTGCTAAAAATCTGCAGCGAAGTTTCCCGTCATTCGACCGTTTTTAAAGATAAAGGTTACTTGACCATATTATAAAGCGTATTTGGATATAATATTGACTAATATTGACCATATTATCATCAGAATAGAGATAAATTACGGTGTAACCGTTTTCCATAAAAACGGTCGAATGACGGGACAGTTTGCTGCAGATTTTTAACAGTGTAATCTTCATGCGAATATATATATATATATATAATTATAATATCTCTGAATTTCAAAAAACATATCAAGTTCTTGTAACATTCTAATTAAATCTCCTAAGAGAGAATTAGTAATAAAGTGTAGACAGAATACCACATAGTTAATAAATTAACAAGTGCAATCATAATTTTACCATAGCATTTGCTTCAATGGTAATTGGCCAAAAATACTGAAAATATGAAGAATATTTAAAAAGGGAGAGAGAGAAAAAAAAATTATATAATAAACCATAAAATGTTAATAATTTGAAGTTGATATCAAGTGAATACAAATGGATTTTGAATTGAATTATGAACTAAATATAATGGAAAATTGGATAACAAGAGATTTAAATTAGAATTGGATATGAAAAAACACGTGTAGCTATAATCATCAGCCTGGATGTATCCACACGTGTTTTAAAAATAATACAGTATTTCATAAATATACTAGCATTTATGCTAAGATCTGTATATTCATCCAGGTATACTGTATTATTACCAGAAAACAATTGGAAATAGTAAAATTAGAAATAAAAAACTTGTAAAGAATAGATAAAATATTTTACTCACAACAATTATCCAAAATTCTGTGAACATCACAAGACATTTAATAGAATTTTTATAACTGATCATTAGTATCACTTAATATAAAGGTGATCGGCTAAACGCACATTCACCATGACCATATATAGTGTAAACAATGTTCAACCGGCTTAATCCTTATATATGTTTTAACTGTATTATTTGCTATATCATTTGCTATATTTTATCGCACACTAAAACAAAATAAATTATTACATAACATGTTTATATTTATATAATGTAATAAATGTTATTTAAAAGAGTTGATAATTGAATTTATCAAAAAAATAGGATAACCATATAATTTTGCTTATATTTGTTAGATAAAATATTTGAACTTGTGCAAATAAGAATAGTGTTAAAACATTAGTAATTATATAGGGTAAGCAGTAAAACACTTTTTTTTTGTTTTATTATATTCCATTTAAAAGCTTTCCTTGTTTTTCATTCTTGTTCGACAATCGATTGGGCAGAGAGAAACACAATATTTAGCATAAAACTAGTGTTTCTACATAAATCGATTGTTCATTGCTTATATTTGTAAATCCTCTGTCCTTGATGAAGTGATTTACATTATAAACTTTCATCTGTGTTTGTTTATACTCTTCTTTTTTTTTTTTCATTTGAATTTATCATATTTCATTTCCCAGGACTACATCATTTAATTTGTAATTTGACTCTGCTCTTTGGTATTGTGATTTCCTTGTATTTCGTCAATATCTTATGTTTCAATGGATTAATTCAACAGAAAGCTTATATATATTAAAATTACCCACATTTCTTCCAAAAGTGCGGGGTGCGTAAAATACGCGGGGGCGCAAATTACGCAAGTAAATACTGTAATTTTTTCAACAATTAGGTAATATTGTTTGCGCTTGTTTTACAACATAAAACAGCAAAACCCATAAGAGGATTCAAAACATTATCTTAATACTATGTCAGTAACAAAATTATGATAAGGCGGAAAAAATCTACCATTTCGTTCCACTACAAAGCAAGTTTTCTCTCACATATGCACCTCTAGAGGCAAAACTAGTTTTACAGGCAAAGGAAGAATATTTAACAATGTTGACGAGCAATTAATTTAGCGCGATTTCATTCAAAATACACTGCAATAAAAAAAAAAAAAAAGAAAGGTTGATTTTACAGTATAATACTGATAAGTGTCTCTTGCCTCCCCCCCCCCCCCTCCCTGCGCACGCCCATCACAGGGTAGCCGAGGAACAAGTGTTACATTCATAAAATATTTGGAAAATGGCATTAAACAAATTATAATATCTCCAAATTTATTTTTCAGTACTATGTTTAAGGTTTTTTTTTTTTTTTTTTTTTTTTTTTTTTTTTTTTATCATTATTATTTTTTCTTTTAAATATTTAACACTTCATTTTAATTATTGCAACTAATTTCAGTTGCATATTTATATTATAATTTTAGTGTCTAGTAGAATATTTGCAGTAGAATAATAAATATTTGAATAAAATCATAAAAGCAGAAATGAAAAAAGAGTTAATAAATATTTCAATTCTACATCCAAACGACGCGCATTAATAGTTTGAAACACGATATTTTTTGCAAACAATATGGAACAACATAGCTTACTTCTTCAATACAATTAACCATATTTTATGATTGTTTAAAAAACTATTTATTTTTAAAAACGAGTAAAACATTCACAAAAGAATTTGAAATTGTAATTTAGTTTATTTTTATTCATCTATTCATTTATTTATTTGTGGGTCAGTGTAATTTTCCGATTAGTGCAATATTTGATGGTTTTTCATGCGTTTATTTTCTATTTGAATATGGTCTACAAGAATTGCGAAGCTACAGCGTGCGTGGCGGTAACTACAATGAAAATTGAATATTTAAATAAGTAATTCCATGAAAAATACTGTTTTCTTTCAGTTTTCTACTCATTTTTACTTTTTTTTTTTTTAAACAAAATATCTTTCAAAGTTCTCCTTTATTGTGAAAAACGTGGATTATTTATTAGCACTTGCTACTTTAAAAGTTAAAAATTAGATGGTTATACAGAGTGTTCGTAAACTGTTTTAACGAAAGAAAGAAGAGTGATAGTATACCCATAAAGACGATTAATTTTTGTTTTTATTAGAAAACAAATATGATAATCCCTTTATGAGTAAATTATATACAGGGTGACTCGCTGAAAGACAAACTCGGAACTTCATTCTTAACTTTAACAATATTGAAGCTTACTTAAGTGAAATTTTGAACGGATTAACTTCCCAGCATCTTGTGAAATATGATAGACACCACGAAGTGTGCTCGAAGTGAGCATTAATTTTGTCAGTGACGTCATCTATATATTTAAAACGCTAAGCGATTTCTTTCGACAATCCGTGAGAACAAACTACTGCATCAAATTACACCATTCTTTTTTTAAATGAAAGATATTTGGACACAGATTTGTTATTGTGCATTCGTTTGTTCGTAAATTTAATTAATTAACCGTAATTTTCAATTAAACTTTTACTTCTGCTAATGACGTTATAATCGGATAACGCCTACTGTTGCGAAGCACAGAGTTTATTCTCTAAACTCTGTGGTTGAATAAAAGAGAAATAATAAATATTAAAAGCACGGGATTTTTAGGCCAAATTTGTTAATTTGCAAGTTAAATTTCGGTAAAAATACTTATCCGCGTGTTTTATAAACGAATAAAAATTCATATTTATTGTGACGTCACGGGAATATTGTCCATTGGGTTTATTTTATCATTATGCATTATAACTTTGTTGATGCCATTTTTTCATTACAATTAAATACAAAATATATTTATATTTGTGTGCATGGTGTTTAAGCATTAATGTAAGGTATATGAAGTACGTGTGACAAGTTTGCGCCGGTGAAAATTACGTTATACTTAGCTTGAGGTGCATTTTAACATTGATAAAACTAAAGAGAAAAATGTATATGATTGTGTTAACATGACATAATTTTACTGATTTTTGCATTCATAATTATAAAGATTAGAATTGGAGCCGTCATTCATTTCTTCATCTTGATAGCATACCTTGATTACATGTTACCAATTGCTTTTTTTTAATTATAGGATAGAAGATTTCCTATTTTAATAAAAAAAAATCACAAAAGTAAAGGATTTCAGGAAATTTAAAGTTATTAAAAATAGTGTTATGGCAGAAAAAAATCTTGAAATAATGATTGTATTTTTAGCTAGAATAAACACTGTAAGACTAATATTTCATAGGAATTATTTTGGTAGATTTATTATAAGTTCATTTAACAGTTCCTTATTAGCGCAAAGTCCTAATTCTATTACTATGTGAATTTCTCTTTCGATGTCAAAAAATGTTTTTCCACTTTTGGACGCCAGCCAAAATACAGTGGCAATTTTTAGAAATGTACAACAGTTGTGGCAACAAAGGCGCTATCGCTTTAGCTTTCATCGCGTTTACATCACTTAGAAATACTACAAATTTCTATTTTTTATTACATTTTACAATTTCAATTCTTACATCATCAATTAGAAAAAAAAATTAGCTTTCGATTGAAATTTATTTGAAAACTGCCGATTAATTTAACGACTTTTTAAATAATTTTCAAGCATGAAAAGTTTTTCAATTCTATCTTATCAATGACCACCAGTTTACTTCAATAATGTAAAATAGCCCCTGGGAAAGTTGCCACAATTGAAAATAGATTTCCCTAACCATCATAAAAAGTGAATAATAATTTTAAAAAAAAAAGAAAAAAAGTGATAAATCATAAGATCAGATTATCCATAAGATAGAACATTTTGGCGCTAAACAAAAATCTGTCAGGGGGAAAAAAAAGAAAAAAAAAGACTGTTTTTAGTTTATGTTGAACATAAAATTGATATGTTGAATTCGTCGATGAATATGTTCCATCAGATATCAGGATATGCTAGGAATTGCATTTTTTTATTTTTTTACATTTGCCAACTGTATAAGAGGAAAAATATCCCCGACTGTGATGGAAAAGGGATAATCATCCTGATTATGTCAAGGAACCGAAGAAACCATACAAATAAATTACACTTGAAAACATTAAAAATCTCCCTCATCTGCAGATAGATTTATTACTGTAAAAAACTTCTTAATCTTTGCATAAAAATTGATTAGCTTGAAACAATGGATGCCTTTTAGAAGATATGGATTTGAAACGAACAATGATTAAAGAGGACATTTTAAAACTTTTAATTTAATCATTTTAAAACTTTTTTAACGTCGAATTTCGACGGTGCTTTTGGGCAGATGCAATGCACATGCGCATAGGAGCTCATTCGGTTGCATTATCACAGGGGGGGGGGAGATGTGTGCTTTATTTACTATGTTCTGTTATTTACTGAATATGATATGAACGTAGGAATATACTATTTGTATATACTTCATAGGTCCATGAATATTTTTTCTTGCCGTGGGGAATATGGTGGTAATGTCAAACTGATTTGCATTACACAGTTATTTACGGATTGTTTGTTTGGAGTTTGCATCGGAAATAGTACCGTATTTGACAGGGGGAAAAAATTAAAATAAAATATTTGAAAGACTGTTTTATACGCAGCCCTTCATAAATAATAAAGAAGCTTATTTTACTGATATTGTTATAGTATTTTTTTTTTTGCGTCAAGTTTTGACGGGTTCCATCTAGTCTATATATTTAAAACGCTAAGCGATTTCTTTCGACAATCCGTTAAAACAAACTACTGCATCAAATTACACCATTCTTTTTTTAAATGAAAGATATTAGGACACAGATTTGTTATCGTGCATTCGTTTGTTCGAAAATTTAATTAATTAGCTGTAATTTTCAATTAAACATTTACTTCTGCTTATGACGTCATAAAGTTGACAACTCCCACTTTTGAGGGCATAGAGTTTTTTCCCTGAACCCTGTGGTTCACCAATCTTTTGACATTAACTAATATCAACTAGGTAATATTTTAACATTGTAGTATAAAATCTTAAAAAAAAAACTTAATTAGCTAGAATAAAATCATAATAAAATATCTAAACGTAAACATATCAATATGAATAACAAATCTCACGTAAAATGTTGCAGTTTAAATGATTCCAATTGAAACAAGATTTGGAGAGTTATCCTTGACGCCCACCTAACATAAAAGTACCTATTTCATTTTATTTATTTACACAGATATTCAAATTTATTATAAAACACCAGGTTGCCATACAAAGCAAAAATCGCCATTTAGGTGCCAAAAAATAACCCAGGCGCGTCTGCGATATCTATACTGATTTAATCAAAATTATTTTGGTTGCACCGCATATTGCAAAATTAATTAAATCCATGATTATTGTTTCTTTCTCAGATTAAAAATAAGAAAATTGGTACTTCTCTATTATCCCGTCGACCACTTTTCATAACAAAAAACTATCGCCAAACTGTAACGCCAAATAAACGGGAGAACGTTGCCATTGGAATATCAAAATAAATAAATAAATAAAATACATGAATTTAAGGACACAATTGTTATTTTAATTAATGAAATAACTAATAAATCAGTAAAACATAATGAAAAATAGACGCAAATCTCGAATTAAAAACCACTTGATGACGTAACAAACACGTATAATGCTTCTGACATCAGCCCCACCAGTGGCTGAGAGGTTCTGCTCTCGAAGCTGGTAGACGGGAGGTGCTGGGTTCGATCCCAATCGCGCCCGTCGGCCTAATCGTTCGGAGTTTTCGTGGTTTTCTTCGAGCCGTGGATTTATCCATGCGTAAATACGGGTTAGGTTCCCTTAGAAAGACCCCCACGAAGGGCACTCCCCCCGGGCCTATATCCTAAGTGTAGATAATTGGCCGTCAATGATCAACTCAACGCTTCTGACATCAAGTAAATCGGACTGTATTTTTGGCGTTTAATTTTACAGTTTGGCGATAATTTTTTGTTATGAAAAGTGGTCGACCGGATAATAGAAAAGTACCAGAAAATTTAATGTTTAACGAAATTCAATTATTTGACCGATCGCAAATTTTGGTTCTTTTCCGTTATACCGACACCATGCCATACATGTAAATATATGCTTGGCGACAATGGTGTCCGTATAATGGAAAAGTACTCAATTTTTTCTTAGTTCGGGCTATACCAAAAACAAACATTTTACAGGTAACAATTATCGCCGAAAATGGCTGCTTCATCAGCTGTTATGACAGCAAAGTTGGATAAAATCTAATAACCTGAATTTTACAACGTTTATGCGAAACACCAAAGAGAACACACGCTATTTTTATATAAGTAGGGTATATTTAAACGAATAAGAGAACTAACAACCTTCAATAATATAATGCATGAAAAAGTAAACAACTAAGTGATTCAGCAAATCATAAAAATATGTATTTCTTAATATAACTATAAAATACAGAAAAATATTCTGGTACCATAAAAAATATTCATTATCCCGTCGAAATTCCGTGCATTATCCTGTCGTCCGATTAAGAAAAAAAAAACTATATGCAAATTAGGTACTTTTCGGTTAGCCGGCGCCAATAAAGTATATATATATATATATATATATATATATATACATAATAACAAACTCCAATGGAAAATTACTTGCAGAATCATTATCACAAAAGCCAACCAAAATCTATAAACCACATAAATTCAATACTAGAAAAACAAAACTAATATACATTATATATATTTGTATCTATGTATGTATATACTATATGTATATATATACTTCATTGGCGCCCTGCTAACCGAAAAGTACCTCAAATAATTCGCCAAACTGTAGCGTCCAATAAACAAACGGAAGAATGTTGCCATTAAATCTCAAAAAAATAATAATAATAATAATAATAATAATAATAATAATTAAGAAAAGCCCCATTTACTAAAGTATCATTTATCAGTAACTTTTAACAATAAAATTTACAATATATTAATGAAAACAGAATCAAAAATAATCTTGGATATTTATTTATTTACATTATTTCTCTTAATTATGGAAAAGGAATAATCATCCTGATTATGTAAAGGAATGAAGAAACCATACAAATAAATTACACTTGAAAACATTAAAAATCTCCTTTATCTGTAGATTGATTTATTATTGTAAAAAAAATTCTTCATCTTTACATAAAAATTGATTAGCTTAAAACAATAGATGCGTTTCAGAAGATATGGATTTAAAACGAACAATGATTAAAGAAGACATTTTAAAAATTTTGATCAAAACATTTTAAAACTTTTTTTTAACGTCGAATTTCGACGGTGCGTTTGGGGAGAAGCAATGCACATGCGCATAGGAGCTCATTCGGTTGCATTATCACAGGGGGGGGGGGAATGTGTGCCTTATTTAATATGTTCTTTTATTGACTGAATATGAGATGAACGTAGGGATATGCTATTTATATGATACTTCATACATTCATGAAATTTTCTTTCTTGCCGTGGGGAATAGGGCGGCAATGTCAAACTGATTTCCATTTTGTTTACGGATTGTTTGTTTGCAGTTTGCATCGGAAATAATAACGTAATTTACTGGGGGAATTTTTTTTAAATAATATATTTGAAAGATTGTTTCATAAGCACTCCTACTTATGTAATAAAGAAGCTTATTTTACTAATATTGCTATTGTAATTTTTTCCGTCAAGTTTTGACGGGTACCATCTAGTATGTATTAAATGTCTACAAGTGTCGAAATTTTCCGGAATGGGTTCGGCCAGTACAAAAACTTTATTGAACCGGGCTGGTATATAAGCAAAAAGTTTGCCCCTCACGACCCGTTATGAAATCTAAAGATTCGACCGGGTGTCTGGTCCGGGTTCAACTCAATTTATACAATACATGCCAATATTTCTGAAGCTACATTATCATACAATATAAAAATTCTTCAAATAGCACGCTTACTTATGTTTAGATTTTATCTTCAAATTATATGTCCGCATTTCAAGGATTATGGATTAACAGTAATAATAATGACCAATTAGAAACTAATGTACATAAATAGTCATTACAAAAATTGACCTTAAAACAGTTACATTCAAATGCAGATTGGGTAAGAAATTCGATATGGTTTAGAATGAAAGAAAAAGATAATAATAATTTAAAAGCATTACAAAGAAAAAAAGTAGATTTTTGAAAATATTTCTCTATAATTTATTAAATCAAATTAAATTTCTCGAGATTTCGTTAAATAAATTTACTTCATCACTATTAATTTGTACCAAAGCAAATAAATAAATAAAATGTCAGTCAATACGGTTTCGGGGAGAGAATGAAATCCAGGCCCGGCTCGGCCTTCTTTCAATGCATTATATCGCAGTGATAGACTTTTCTTGGCAAATTTGCCAGTCTGTTATATGGAATAATGCATTTATTTTGCGACATGTAGTGTTCTGCCGACTGACGATTAGACATCCACGTGTCGCTTTGGTTTTGCAAATTTTCATCATCAATTTGTTATCAACATTCCATTTTTTGTTCCAGTCATCATCATCATCATCCCAAAACATGGTTTCAGGCTATAAGCCCGTTCCGGCCTCAATCCATCTTTTTCGCGGCCTTCCTCTGTCTCTTTTCCCCCTTGGCTTATAATTAAAGGCTGCTTTTGGTATACGATCAGTATCCATCTTTTCGATGTGGTCCCTCCATTTCCTTCTATAATTTCCCATTTTATTTAATATTGGTATAATTTCAAGCTCTCTTCTGATGTAATCATTCTTTATTTTGTATATTATTGAACATCCCTTCACACTCCTCAAAAATTTCATCTCTGATTGTATTTGTCTTTCATCATTTTTTGTGAGTGTCCATGCCTCACTTCCGTATAAATAAAGTTGGTATTGCCATTGTTTTAAAAAAAATTATTCTTTTGTCTTTTCTTGTATTTCGAAGAGTTCTTCTTATAGTACCACAGATGTATTGAAATTTATAAAGCTTATTTTGTATATCGTTGTCATAGCCATACGATATATCACATCCTAAGTAATTAAAATGTGAAATCTGCTCTATTGGTTTATTTTCTAAAATAATTTTTGTTCTTACAGGATCTTTGCCCCTAAATGCCATTACCTTTGTCTTATTCTTTGAAATCCTTAAATTGTTCCAGTCTATGATTAAATTATATTTATTTCAATTTATATGGTATCATTTTTCTTTAAATATGTTTTTGTTTCATGTTATTGAAATTTCATCGTAGCTTTTACTTAGTATGTATCTGATTTTTTTTTCTTTTCTGTAACAATTATGTAAAATATCACTACATGCCATCTCTAAATTGCAGATTTATCCTTTTGTTGTTCGAATTTGCAAGCTATTTTTTTTATTTATTTAAAGGTATTCTTTAAATAAATTACTTACTTGCCATCTTTAAGTTGGTGATCTGATCAGATTTTGTTCTTTTGATTTCTAAGGTATTGTATATATATATAATAAAACTTTTGTAAATAATAACCATTAAACCACATAAATAATCGACAATAGATAAACCGATAATACAATACATAAATATATCTAAAAAGTTAAGATTCTGAAAATTAAAATAAATAGGAAAAATACTTAAATTTATATAGAGAAAAAAATCCAATGTGCAGAAAGTGAAAATTATTACAAGAAGAAGCAATTGGAAACTTATAGAATGGAACACGTTTTCAAGGGCATTCTATACTAATACAAGTAAATTTTTTTGATTGCTCTTTGAGTTAATAGCCATGAGCCCTCTTAATTAACTCAAATTGCCCGATCAATTACCGAGTCAAATTGAAAGAAAATTGAATAAAAAAGGTTAAATATTGAGTAACTGAACATGATATGTGCAAAAATCAATGAATAGGGGGAGGGGGGGGGGGCATTATTAAACACACAAGTATATTTAATAAGGGACTGTTTGATAAAAAGAGATATAGCAGTAAAACACTGAAAAACAAGAAAAAAAAAGTGTTGATTTTACAGTATAATACTGACATCCCAGCTGCCAGTATTATACCGTAAAATTAACAGTAATAGACAGTAAAATAAGCAGTAATACGCTACCGCGCAGGCGCATTTATAATGTAAAATCAACACCTTTTTTTTGTGCAGTGTATAATATATACGAAAAAGTTGCTTATTGCTTTCAATCGGGGAAAAAATTATTTCATTTATGATAAAAGCCTTTGATCAAGAGGGGTGGGGGAGAACATTGTTGTAGCGAATGGTATGTTGTGAAGGAGAATCCATTACTAATTTTTCTCTATATGTTAATCATCGTAAGCAAACATTAAACGTTACCAACTAAAACTACATATTCTAATAGATTCTACATCCACTTCTGCATCAACCTACTAGAGTTTCTAAATTTTAGTTGAATCAGAATTTTTAAAGAGCCTGTGGACCCGATGCAAGGTTTTCGCAGTGCAATCTTTGAAATTATTTGCTGATACTTTTTTTTCAAATTTTAATGAACAGCAATTTTAAGTCAAGCAACGTGTTTACATGTTTCGTCTTATATGGAAACCTCACCCATCTTTGTGCGTTTTGTATGTGCATAGAAAAAGGGAAGTTGACATCGGAAATAAAATATATTCCAGTGGATCCGTGCGAGGATTTCGCACTGCAGTCTAATATTTTTTAGCAATATCTAATCCTTTTTAGATGCAGGTTTAAACTTCTAAAGAAAAAATAAGGACAAAATATCTTTAAACAACATCAGTCAAGTCAGAATATAATCTTATTTATTCCATCAAAGTTACAGCAAAAATTGATCGAAGATAGCAAAAGGCAAGTGCAAGAAAAAAATTAACAATAGTATTATAACTGCATTAGAGGATGACGTTATACGCTTCAGGAAAAACATGGGACAAATAAATATAAATTGAAATAAAAAATACATTGACATATAAAATACAATTTAATATAATGTAACAAAGCATACCTTTTAGGCTACACGTGAAATACCACTGCTTCGAGCGATCGTTGGTGTATTTCCCTTAAAAAATTGCAAGTTCAATTTTATATTTTAATTCTAAATATAAAATGAATACGTGCGGAGCCATCACACTTTATCTTTTTGTACTATTTATCTTTTTATAATCATTGCTGAGCACGATATAATGCGGTATTTTATTTTTATGGCAACATTAGAAAAAACTTTTCATTTCATTTATGAAAACAACGCTGATTTATTTTTTAATTAACTGCATTTTTTAATTCAAAAACATATTTTGACGAAATGTGAGTACACTATATGAGAAGCCGGTTCAAAAACCTTTCGAATGATACCCCATTCATCGTTGTGCGTTTTGTAAATGCATAGAAAAAGTAATGCGGACAACATAAATAGTCTAGTGATTCCCCATAAACCACCCTGACTTCATTTGTTGAAGAAAAAAAAATGCTGTCGTATCTAGCAAATATTGAAAGTTGTATGTTATGAGATTTATGTAATTATAAAATATGTGCGTATGAGTGTTATATGTAAGTGGGGAGTTTTTAGCATGGAGATAATTTAAAAATTAAAAGATATCTAATAATCTCAACTACTCCGATGCGTAAATAAAATCTGACAATATTTTATTCTATTTCTATTTTATTTTAAGCAAATACCGTAATATGTCACAGCAAGTATTTTTGGCAACGTATATTAATGGACACTTTACATATTGTGCCACCTAACAAAAGTAATTTTCGCATGAAACAAAGACTTTTGAGATATTTAGAAATTTTTTCGATAAATGTTCGTTCCCAAAACTCTGAAAATATTGGATACCACTTCCCTGTTAATAGTTACCCAGGCAACGTGATCAACAATCTGGCATATTAATAAATTAATCATCTAATCGCAGCTGTGTGTTCTATTCAAGCAAATGATTCGATACAATAATAATCTTTTCGGGAATAATAATAAAACTGCAATACAATATAAAATTTATTCAGAGTTGCTACGGTAAACTTTGAAAAAAAAAATTTAATTATGATTATTTTCGAATAGTAATCATCGCTTTATTTAAACACAGAATTTCTGTCATTCAATAAGGCGAGTATTACTATTCGGAAATAGTGGCTCCCAGTTCTCGTGGTGCCGTGATAAACCTGTTAAAAGGTATTTTATAAAGGACTCGTTTAGTTTATAATCTTTAATTATAAGTTTTGTTGAGTAGAATTATAAGTGATATTTTGTTTATTTATCAGATGTTTCATCATGAACTCTTATTTTATCTTGAATACTTGATTTGTTTACTATCGGAAAATTCATCATGAACTCTTATTTTATCCTGAACACTGACTTTAGTTGCTGATTTGAATTATAGGTGATATTTTGTTTGTTTATCAGAAGATTCATCATGAACTCTTATTTTAAAATATCCAGTCTATATGCATCATGAACAGTGTTTTTAAATATGTTGATCCCTTCATTGGCAGTTTATGTTATCTATCATCAGAACAAATATTTTAGAGGATACATTGCTGTGGTGATGGAATATGGTATTGCTCTATTATTGTGTACTAAGAACCTATAATTGAGTTTTATCATTTTACTAATTTCTGGTGACTTCGAATATATGTTAATAAAAATTTTGACTTCCTGGATACAGTTTTTGACTTGTGCCTTAAGTGTGGGTTGTGGTTTCCAGAATTAACATTTTGGGTATGAGAACTGGTAATGACTCTGCTACTCTGCATTACTTGTGTTGCTGTCTCAGTGTGCATTTCTATAAAATACATTTATTTATGTAATTTTCTTTGATAGTTAAGGCTCTGTATTACTGTATTGTTAAAATTTCATTAGTTTTAGTTAGTTTTATTATAGGGTAGTTAGACCTTTGTAAATTTAATGGTCTTTAAAGTTGTTTTTATTTATCAATTTATAGTTAGTATATTTTAATGGACTTGTGGTTATACTCTGGTCCTTAAATCCTGTTAATTTATTGCTTTTTATTTTCTTTTTCTGCATTGGTGTATTCAGTATGCATTTACAATAGCTCTGTGAACATGGTTCATTAATTGTTCGTTGATTCCAGGCCCGTTCCGGGGGGAGGTTTTGCTGTATGTAGGTAGGGAACTTCTGCAGGAGATTTTATCACCTCTGCCTCACGGTTGGTGCTCCTGCAGGTGATTTAGTCTTTTAGTTTATAATCCAATAATTAAGTAACTATATAATAAATATAACAAGAAAGAAAAACCATGTGTTAATCATAGATTCTGAAACACTTTTCAACACATTCAGAATGCTGTAACGAAACTTTATCTTTTAATAATGCGAAAGATGACGTTTAGGAAGCGCATAATATATTTGAAAACCTAATTTCAGAATGTACCATCTATAGTCTTAAAAAACATCCGAATTCTTTTGCGTAGCCTTGTATATGATCTATAGGTTTGTATATTTGTTACATGGTATAATAAAATTTAGTTCAGTTAAGGAACGCACCACATCATAGTTAAAAATCCCCTTTCAGCAATTTCCGTCAGTAAGCAGAAATGTACTCGAATTATTTTGTCCAGTCCTGTATATGATCTATATAATTGATATAAATTATATAGATCATAAAATACATACACCACGTCATACATACGTGATGCCACCAGTGCCGTAGCTTGAGGGGTGCCGAGGCTCAGCCCCTTCTAAAAAATTTTGAGCCCAACTTCTACAAAAAATGACGTTATTTTGACGAACTTATTCAAAACCATTTTATATTTATGAATTAGAATAAATAAATGCTTACAAAAATGTAATATTTCTGACTAAGACATTTCGTTTTTGACGTCTTTGTAAAAAAATTTAATCGCTATTTTATTCTCCTAGTATGTGGGCATAACCAACGTTTACATTTAACATTCATTCATAGGTTCATTTTTCATTTCTCAGAAACTAATAGTTCAAAGTTGGGTATTCCAATGCTTTTTGGAGTTTAAGAAAATCGTATTGAACTTTAAAATATTAGGTTTAATTTTAATATCTAGATGACCCTTTATGGAAAATAAACTACATACAATTATACAAATATTTTTGTCCATTTATACAAGGCTTTTTTTGTCTTCTTTTTGCCTCAATTGGAAATGAAATTACAGTTTGTAGTTGCGTCTTTTTTCTTATATTTTCTGTGTATTGTACGAAATAAAATGTTGTATACACTGGGTCAGAAAAGAAAAAGAGAGAAAGCTACTGAATATATACAATATATATACAATCGCCAAATGATCGCAGAGAAAAACAAAGATAGCCATATTGGATTGAAAATTATGTCTCCTTTCATTTCATGTTCTATTTTATTTTATTTATTAAAGCTTATGGGGTCGTTTTCATACAGAAATTGCATCAAACTTTAGAATTCACAATGGGAACACCCAATTTTGACAGCATGTTTGGATTTTTTGGAAATTTTTACCTTGAAATACCTAATACTGTAAAGTAGTTTCGGAATTATGCCAATGTAAAGTTTTGTACTCTTAATGTTAAGTTTCTTTTTGATAGTTGAAAAAAAATGCAATACGTATAGATTTTCTCTTATAACTCGAAAACTACTTGACGGAAAGAGCTGAAATTTTGGATTCGCATATGTGAAGCATCTAAAAATCGATTTCTGTTAATTTTTTTTTATATTTTACAATGTATATGTTTTCCGAATATTAAATTCATAATCTATATTTTAAGAAATTAATATTCGAAAAAAAATGTATTGTAACCTAAAAAATTTCAACAGAAATCAATTTTTAGAAGCTCTACATATGCGAATCCAAAATTTCAGCGCATTACGCCAAGTACACAGAAAAAAAATAAAACCCAATTTGGGTAGAAAGATTCTTAGGTATGTGCCCAAATTGGGTCATGCCTGTTTTGGTTACCACTGTGTATCCATTTTGGGCACTGTTAAATACCCATTTTCAAAAAAAAAAAATGGGTCATGCCTGTTTTGGTTACTACTGTGTATCCATTTTGAGCACTGTTAATTTTTTTTTTTTTTTTTGAAAATGAACAGTGCCCAAAATGGATACACAGTGGTAACCAAAACAGGCATGACCCAATTTGGGCACATGGTAACCAAAAAAGGCATGACCCAATTTGGGCACATGGTAACCAAAACAGGCATGACCCAATTTGGGCACATACCTAAGAATCTTTCTACCCAAATGCAGTTTTATTTTTTTCTGTGTACATTTTGAGTTATGCTTAATAAACAACATGCATCGTAGTTTGTTTTCCAACTTTTAAAAATGAATTTAACACAGGGATGTCAGAATTTTACATCAACATAATTCTGAAACGACTTCACGGAATGACTTCCCTTTTTGTATCACAAGGTAAACGTTTCCAAATAATTCAAATATGATGCCAAAATTGGGTATTGAACTTTAAAATGTGATACAGTTTCTATATGAAGACGACCCCCCCCCCCCCCCAAGCTTATTTTTAAATTGAAAGAAGACCTAATTCCTAATCGAATGGCTATTTTCGTTTTTATCTGCGATAATGGGTGATTAAAAGGCATGGAGTGTTTTTACTTACCCATCATACGTAGTATAGGATAAGTCTTGTAATCGTTTTGAAAATCGAAAAATTTTTTTTGACGGATTTACACGTTTCAGACACTGGAGATTCCGAAAAACATATTTTTAGAAAAAAAATTTTGCCGTCCGTCTGTGTGTCTGTGTGTCTGTGTGTGTGTGTGTCTGTAAACGCTCTATCTCCCGAAAAAATTGAGATAGAGACTTGCAATTTGGTATGTACTTAGTATGTAATAATGGGAAGAAGCCTATTTCATTTCATTAACCTCGATTAACCGGAACTATTTTATTCGGACCCTCGAAATATTCGTTCTGATAAAAGGTATATAAAAATTTTCGAAATTGTTTATTTTAAGAAATGAATATAAAAGACAATAAAAAAAACATAAATTTTACATAAAGCATGAAGTCGATCGGATAATGAGTTGCCGAGATATTTGTAATCCTATTTTCCACACTCTTCGATTTTTTATGACCCTGTATTTCATCCAAATTTCACTTCAAAGAGATATTTTAATTGGAAATTTGACGCTTAATCAGATGCAATAAACAGCTAGTTAATAGGATTATTATTTTTGGAGTTATAAGGAAAAACCTCTTTCAAGCAATTCAGTAATCGAGCCTTTAAAGTTTATGACGTCATCAAGCCACGATTTTATTCGAATTGCAATGCATTTTATAAGTAGTTTACACATTTTTATTTTCATATTTTACATTATGCATATCCATGATGGGTAAGTATTACGGTGGCCCCCAACGACTAGTTTCTTCTTTTTTTTGTCCGACGGTACATTATTTTTTTGCACAGTTTTATGCACTACCATACAAAACGTAACCGACCCTCAGAATTTGATAATAGTACAATGCGTTTCACAAAGGCCTACCTAACTTTAAAATTCAGTAATTCATTAATCATAATAAATATAACAAGTTGGAAATTGTACGTTAAACGTGACAAATGAGGTGCGTTCGAACTATAACTAGTTTTACAATGTAAAAAAAATCATCGTTATTATTTCAGGGAAATAAATTATATAGTCTGTTATGAGCGAAATGACATGTCTTTTCTCTTACGTATACCACGTTTATACATGAGAATTTTGTTTTCAACAACAGACAGCGCTGCAAAATTCACAATGGAGATCTTGTTTTGTGAATGATTACCTCCAAGGTTTAATATTTTTATGAGTCACTATGAACGAATCTCTTGTGTTTATTTACTTTAATGGATTGAGATATTGGGCTGCCAACCTAATTTCAACTGAAGTTATTAAAATAATTCTTTTACATTAAGGCTTATGTGAAAAAATCGTTTGCGGTCTATTTTAATGGTATTACTCTACTTCAAACTTATTGAATTTTATATATATTACTGAGGTACATTACAAGATGCTTACTATAGAAGGAGTACATAGCATTCGTCGTTAATGGTAATTACTGAAATTGGGCTTTCAAATATGTTATGCGCTTTCCAAATTGCTTACTTAGATATCATCTTTCACTTTATTAAACAGGGAAGTTTTGTTGTAGTATTCTGAACGCGATTTATGCTTAATGCATGATTTGTTCTTCTGAGGACACTTTTATTTTCGGAATCGGTTTTGGAAATAAAAGTGGCCTCGCAAAGGAAAGAAATGCAACCAAAATTAAAAAAGTACGAAAGTATCCGGTTAGATATCGACTTCGCAGATATCCTGTGTAATAAATAAGTAAATAAATAGAAATGTTAAAATTCAAACAAGAAATCTCAAAAGAACGCTGTCATTGGTTTAACATTAGCTTGCAAGTGTCTTTACGTTACTAACGTAGGCTCTTGGGCATTGTGTAGATTACATTCTGTGGAGGCGGCCCTTTTTTCGGGGTCCTGGATGTGGGGCACTAGACAGGAGGGCCCCTACGGACGATAGTCTCTGACATGTCTATCACCTTCCCTGGGGAGAATTTCTTTTGTTGATTTTGTGCGCGTTTTGCTTTCACACGAGCAATAAAAAAGCCCTTTGACGAGCAATAAAAAAGATCACAACTGACCGCAACGCTTTTGGCAAAGAAAGCCCAGAAAAATAATTTATGACTTCTCGCCGCAGAATGTGAGCTAGAGACATTAATTACCGTGTTGTTCCTCAGTCTTTAAGAAAGAAACTCCGTGGTGTGCACGAGATTAAAAGTGAAAAATTATTAAATGCGGCGTTTACGAAGGGTGCGGCGTTTGAAGTATTTTTATTATTATTTTTTGTCCCGTCAAGCTCTGGATAAATACCAACCGATATTTCTTCAACATATAATTCAATCTAAAATTTTACAAACTCTCTGAAACTGGTTTAAAGTTCAATAAATGTCATTTGCCAGATCATTTTACAGTGCTCTGTGCGGTGTTTACAAGTTTTTACTGTTTATTCGTCCCATTCTCATTAGGGCTTTTATGATATTTATTTTTTATTAGGCTGAATATGAAACTCCTGGTGCGGTATTTCTTCCATAAATTACGGTAAATATATGTATACTTCAGTATCAGCTGTTTGCTATAGGATTTCTCAAGCGTTGTTTATTGCCCCTTAAGAAGTTTTATTTAAAAAGACTAGAAAGGTTTGAGGCAAAAAAAGAGAAAAAAATCGTATTTATTATTATTACTGTTTTGTTTAAACCGTTAAAAATTGCGTAAAGTTGGTTCAATACGAAAAGTTCTAAAATTACGATCATACGAGAATCGCAAGTGTTGAGACGCGCAGACTTGCGATACCTGCGAAGGCAAATTTTTAAACCCAATTATCTGGAAACATTTATGTCAGCACTTTTGCCACAATAACTTTTGAACAAATTAACAGATCTACATGTTTTCTCTCTCGCTCGCTCTCTTTTTTTTATTCTCTACAAACTATACCTGAAAATCAAACAAACTGTTTTTATGGCTATATTTTATGTCGGTGCCACTAACCCCAGGGGGGTGCAGGAGCAAAAAATGTTCTAAAATTGCGATTTTTTTTATACTGAAGGAGCTAGAAATTTGGCATTGTTGTTAATTATAAGAAGTAAAAGCTCTCTAAGAACAAAATTTAAAAAAAATCGAAATTTAAAAGGGTTAAATGAGCGAAAAGCGTTCTAAAAACATTCTAAATTACAATTTCTATGGAATCTCTGGAACTACAGAACTGATTTCAAAAGTGATGGAGGCAAATTGATGGCGACAATCCCTGCTCCAACATAGGCTATATTTTATGTCGGTGCCACTAATCCCAGGGGGGGTGCAGGAGCGGAAAACGTTCTAAAATTGCAATTTTTTTTATACTGAATGTGCTAGAAATTTGAAATTTGGCATTGTAGTTACTTATAAGATGTAAATGCTCTCTAAGAATAATAATTTAAAAAAAAATCGAAATTTAAAAGGGTGAAATGAGCGAAAAGCGTTCTAAAATCATTCTAAATTACAATTTCTATGGAATCTCTTGAACTACAGAATCGATTTCAAAAGTGATGGTGGCAAATTGATGGTGACAATCCCTGCTCCAACAGCCTCTTTAATAAAAGGCTATGCGTTGCTGACGACTGGGTTTTTCGCTAATTGTTGCCACAGATTAATCTCGGAAAATGAAACATTTGAAGTTACTGAAAAAAATAATAGCTCGAAAAGTATTTGTCAGAAATTTGTTAGACAAACTGCGTTTTAAAGGTAAGAAATTGTATTTTTCTTGATATAAATTTCAAATCTAATGATTATGCCGTTTTTCAAATGTTGAATTTCAAAAATTACCAAATTTCACAATGGAGTACCATAGCGAAACCTTCATGCGTAAGAAGATAATGATAAGGGCGGCGTGTCCTGACGTGTATATTGGCACGAGTCACAAATTATAGTAGCCTTATTATTCTGTTAAAGTATAAGAGTGAATTATGAAATGTCAATATTTTGTTTGATTAAAAGTTCGTTAAGAGAAATTGACCAGCGTAGCTGGTGTAGCTTGCTAGTAAGCAGTATAAAGAAGAAATTCTGGCTCAAAAACATGGAATCTGGACTTCTTAATCGTAGCAAAATTAATTTTGAAAGACTAATTTTGTTGCACAACATTAACAATTTTTTTTTTTTTTTTTTTTTTTTTTTACAAGTTATCAAATATTTTTTTTCTCACAAGGTATAAATAAATAAATCCAAAAATAAATAATAGTCTAAATTAATTACAGTCTTCCTAATACACGATCAAACTTTAGTCAATTTTCGTCATTTTAAACTTTTTCGGTCTCACATCAAGAACAAATGGAAATTTCAAATAATTAGGCGACATTACTCACTCTATATCTCTGATGACGTTCTGCATCGTCCATTTTTGCTTCAGCATCTCAGCTTTGGCTTCGTGCGTATGATTGACATGGCCTGCCACTACAGTAGCCCAAAACAGCAATGCCGACAGAAAAGGGCGCAGTTCCGACATAATATTCGGCATTTATGAGGAAAGTCTAACAAAATGACTTTACCTGTACTTTCTTCTGTATTTATACGCGAATCGCTCACAGATGTTATTCAGACAATTGCGAACTGGGTGCATCTTTTAAATTGAAAGCTGTTTTTAGATTTCAACTCTTTGAATCATGAATCACGTGTCGAATTCTTGACGTTACAAAAATAAATCTCCCATTTAAAAAAAAAAAAAAAATCTGAATAAATTTTTTTAGCTATATGTTAAATACTCTATAAAACCTGTCAAGGGTGATATTCAAAATTATATTTTAAAGTATAATTAAATGAGACTTTTTTTTAATGATATTTAGAAATATAATACAAATACACACACACACACACACACACACACACACACACACACACACACATATATATATATATATATATATATATGAAAGGATAAAAATAAACCCTTTTCAAAATGCAAAATTTAAATTTAAAATCCCAAAACATTTTTTCTAACTTATAAATCTAATGCTTAAATCTAATCTGCCCCTGTGATCTTTGTTTCTTAGCCTCACAAATATTACTTTCATCTATCAATTTCGACATCTCTTTAAGTTTTAAAAGTGATGAGTTTGCATTTCTCAGCAATCTGTGGGGTGCGGCTCCCAGGCACGGCCAAGCCTTGGTGTCGGCATAAGACCCCAGACATCAGTCAAAAGCTAATCGACCAATTAAAATAAATGATCCTCCCAATTTGACTCTTTCTCCCTCTGCTGGAAAATATCCTAAATTATGATTAAAACCACATGCAAGGACGAAGAAGACGGATTTTTGGCACATTTGAGCGGTCAGCCAAACCCTCGGCCATGTAGTTCTCAAAATTTAACGTAAATGGCTCGCGGGACCTCCGATTGAACGCGTGAATATGACTGTAAGAAGGAAGGCTTCAATAAACGAGTTAGATCCGCAAGAGAGGTCCCGAGTCAAACTTATTTATGTGTCACCAACTTATTTCTCCCAAGTCGTCCCCGGATAATTCGGTACATTTTATAAAGTCGGCATGACGGTCGCCTACTTCGGGAAAATCCCAGCCTTTCTTCCAGAACTTGATGAAGGACAAAATCCACTTGTGCCATGAAAAATTCGGATAGTTTCAGAGTTGTGTCGGCGCAATCGGCCCACGAACAATCTTAGAATATTGCCTGTAATTAATGTGACATTCGATTGGAGAAAGAGAACGATGTTTTTGCGCATACCTTTGCGGATAAAAACTCCCTTTTCGTGTTTCGACGCCTGGCTACACTCGGAAATATCATGAGACTGCTGAAAAATAATGAGTACCGGGTCCTTATAGTCTTTCAAGAAAGTGCATTTTACCATCAAGAACTTTTATTGTGTATAAAAATTGAATATAGTCACCTAGAAAATAAAAATACTTTTCCCCCCGATGGCCGGTAAAAAAGAACTTTTTTTTTTCTCCAACATCAAATTATTTCACTTAGTGTGCTTACTCGCCAGATAACTTTCAAATAATTTTCGTAATCCTCTGAGAAAAACCGAAAATAAACATCCTTTATGCTGAAATTTAGTTGCTATATTTCCGGTCCTCAACCAAGAAACTTTTTTTTTTCTCTCACTCTGTTATCGTCAAAAAGAAACTTATCAATTTGCACAAACCACATCAATTTATTAACTTTAGACTCACTGAAGATCAAACTGAATCTTTCGAAAAACTCTTTTATAACCTCAACATATGTAGGTCAAAGAGACAGCTGATTTTCAAGATCGCGCAAACTCTGATACAGAACTGAAATATTTATCTGTGTCCTTCGTTATCTGAGCGATCCCGACTTTAAATTTTTGTGGTTAGAACTGAGTAAGAAAAGGAAAAAACATTCAGTTTTCATTTATTTTTTAAATCTTTTTTTTCTTTCAGTTGAGCACGTTAAACTAAAGTGATTCATGATGCACTGAAATGACCACCGTAAAATGTTATTTATTTACCTTTAGTGAACAAATAACGATAATGATCTGGGTCAGTAAAAGCCTGTGTTTTATTTTATTTTATTTTATTTTGTTTGTGTGTGTGGGTGTGTTAAAGCAAATTGGATATTTTAATCCACAGGTAAGTTTTATTGCTATATAAATTTCCGTCTTAATGGTTTTGTAGAAAAAAAGTATAAAGTTTGATTACATTCTTTTTAATTTCTTCATTTAAATGTTTGAAAGTAACTGATACTTTTAATTGAAGCTTAAAATTTTTAATATTTTAAGAAGCTTTTGGATTAAAAGTAACTAAGCCATACTACGGATTTCTTTTACGTTATTTTTTTTTTTTATGAAAAGGTGTTTTTAAAAATCAATTTTGTTAAATTAAACAATATTTTATTTGTTTATTTGCTTAACGAATTAATATTGAAAAGTTACTTCTGAGAATATCAAGAATGAAAAAAAAAAAAAAATAAATAAATAAATTGCTGTTATCAATGTGTAACTTTTAAAAGTTTTAAAAATAGATTTTTCTAAAATATCACAGTTGGGTTAAAGGGATTTTAGAATTTTTAAGCAAGTTTAAATTTATTATTTAAAAATGTTATTAGCTTTATTTTTTCTTGTAAAGTTCAAGTTATTAAAGTTATAGGAAATTTGGAAATGACCAGCTATGCACATTAAAATTGTGACAAGTTTTGATAACAGTAGTTTTCTTTTCTTTTTCATCAGGTGAAGCATACGTGCGATCACCAAAAACTAAATGCAGTTGAATTTAATGTTTATGATATTATAAATAAATGGGTTGAACTAGTTACTTTTATGAATGCTTTCCAGTAAGAAGACTTAAACATACAACATTTTTGTTTATTTTTACAACTTTTTCCATATAAAAGTGAAACAGAACAGAAAATAGCTATAAAGCTATGAAATGATACATTTACGCAGTGATCGATCAGTGTTTTATCATTTTATTCACTAAGTATTTTTCATCAAGTTTTTACCCAATTTTTCCAGGTGAATTTTTTTTAAAGTTGTAAATATATTTTTAGTATTATTTCTAGATTTTGTGCGTGTTTAATTATTGCCTATTTTACTTATTCATTATTATAGTTAGTTTCTTTTTATATGAAAATATATTTTTTACACAACTGGTAACCATACAAATCAAATTGCAAATTTATATATCATGTAAGTAAGTATTAATGTTGTGTTTTTCTGTACATTTATTCCGTATTTTTAGATGTTATATTATTATTTTTGCCATTTCCTCTTGTGCAATTTTATTAGTATCTCTAGCACTTTTTTAATTAAAATGTCACACCCCATCATTCTCTAAACGACCCCCATGTGTTGGTTAAACCCCAACCAGTTTTTAAAGAAAAATTTGGAAGGCCCCGTCCTTACCATTTTAAATATTCAAAATAAATTCAATTTATTAACCAATCGGTTTAGACATGACCTTGGTGAACCCACTTTTGCCGTGGTAAGCCCAATAGTGTCTAAATCCCCCCATTCAATTTTTAAAGATGACCATGGTTCCATTCCATTAAATCTTTAAGCCCACAATTTTTTTTAAGTTTCTGAGTTGGTTAAACTCCAACCAGAAACACCCCTGTGCAATCAAAGAGGATTCAGTTATGTACATGTGCAAATGTGGCGACTGCTGATATTTTTGTAAGAATAGATCCATTAGTAAACAGAATTATCACCAGGTTGCCATGCACTTCTGAAACACTGTCCTTTTTTATTCATACCAGGTTTATTATTTTTTGTTTTATTAATTAATTTTTCCTTTGCCAGTAGTAAAACCCTTAAAATAAAAAAAGTTTTTGCTATTTGCGTAAAAACTAGCAAGGAAAATTCGGAGCGTTCTGGCCTCAATCTTAAAGGAAAAATGTTCTGTGATTTATACTTGTCTAGAGCAGGAATTTATTATTTTTTTTTCTTGGAGCTAACAGTGAAATGTAGTTGTAATTTATTATATTGCTGCTCGGATTTATTGATGCCACTGGGGAAAACAAATACACCTCAGTCTGCAAAACAGTAAATTCCATTGCTTACAATTAAATTGCATCTACATCTTCACCCAAAATAGAAACATCATGCTCAATTTTCTTTTTTTTTTAATTTTTGCTAAAACCTCCCCGAGGTTTAGGATCTGCTAAAACCTCCAAAGGTTTAGGATACAAATAAAACTACTTACATAACCAGTAGTCCCTGTAAATAAACTCTATATCTTACACTTGTTATGTCCACACCTGTTTTGTCCATTTTACAGTATATTCCATTATTTTTAAATATTTACATAATCTTTTAATTTTAACAATTTTACATTACTGCGATTTTAGTATTTTCACGTTTTGAAAAAATGTGAATAAACAATTTCAAGTTTTTCCATAATTTCACATTTCTAACTAGTTGTCTAATGTGAATATATTACATATAAAGAACATATATTTTTCACACCAATTTCTTACGTTTATTATTATTATTTAATTATATTGATACCATATGTTTATATATTTTTACATAACTATTTTTTATATTTAATTTTTGCACTTTTTACCATAAAGTTATAATTTTCACAGAACTATATATTTTTTATAAAATATTTTGAAATTTTGTGCTGAAAGGACTTGAACAAAAATAGCACAAAAATGGCCAAAAAACTTTTAATCCATACAATTATGGCCAAAACAAATTTATGGCTATTATTTTAATCTTTATCTTATTAGTATTTTTTTTCATATAGTTTTGTGGTAATATTACTGTATTATTGTTTTCATAGATTCCGTATGTTTTGTGGTATAATTATTATATTTTTCAAGTTTTTAATGTAAAGTTCGGTCAGATTGTTCCGAGAGCCATACACCAAACTTAGAAATTTTTAGCATAAAAACATAAAATCTTTCATTTTTCCTTAATTTTTACGCGTCAAAATGTAAACTTTTAATATTTTTCCAGCAGCAAAATTCAGCCCTCACTTTTTACCAATCTTAGTTGTAAATTTAACTTTAACATTAACTTATTTGGAAGCCTCACTCAATTAAACACTTCTTTTTAATTCACTTTGGCATTCTCAGTCTTCCGGGAGAGTTCCCCCAGTTTTGCAGGCAAATCTGGTGGATCTCATCTTGGAGGGGGGGGGGGGGGGGGGATATGAAAGGATAAAAATAAACCCTTTTCAAAATGCAAAATTTAAATTTAAAATCCCAAAACATTTTTTCTAACTTATAAATCTAATGCTTAAATCTAATCTGCCCCTGTGATCTTTGTTTCTCAGCCTCACAAATATTACTTTCATCTATCAATTTCGACATCTCTTTAAGTTTTAAAAGTGATGAGTTTGCATTTCTCAGCAATCTGTGGGGTGCGGCTCCCAGGCACGGCCAAGCCTTGGTGTCGGCATAAGACCCCAGACATCAGTCAAAAGCTAATCGACCAATTAAAATAAATGATCCTCCCAATTTGACTCTTTCTCCCTCTGCTGGAAAATATCCTAAATTCTGATTAAAACCACATGCAAGGACGAAGAAGACAGATTTTTGGCACATTTGAGCGGTCAGCCAAACCCTCGGCCATGTAGATCTCAAAACAACGTAAATGGCTCGCGGGACCTCCGATTGAACGCGCGAATATGACTGTAAGAAGAAATGCTTCAATAAACGAGTTCGATCTGTCAAGAGGTCCCGAGTCCAACTTATTTCTCTGTTTCTCTCAAATTATTAGTCTCCCAAGTCGTCCCCGGATAATTCGTTACATATATATATATATATATATATACAGTAAAATCTCCCAAATAGTGGGCACCTCTATTTAGTGGACACTTTTCAATTCCCAATACATACCACATTGTTTGTATGTTGTTACTTCTGAAAACGGTCCGAACATTGAATATCAGACAAATTCCCAATCCCGAGCTGCCTTCTGTTCAGAAGTTTTAATATGTATATTAAAAATATATATTAATAAAGATATTATATTAATAATTAATATTATATATAATATATATATATATTATATATAATATTTATATATTATAATATTAATTATTAATAACTAGCAAAACCCGCGGCTTTGCTCGCGTAATTGTTCAAAAATGTCAAGTGGTATTCGTGGGGCCTATTTTCATGAGAGGAAATTTTATTGCCACAGATAATTCAAAAATTACTAATTTAGCCACATTTTGAGTAACCTTCATTCTTATACTGCATTAGGCGAACATCACACTTAAATGAATGAGAAGAGCTAAAATTATTTCCAAATTAATGGGAATTTAGAATATATTGGGAAGGTTTTTTGCTCATTTCATTTTTCATAAGAAATTTAGAAATTTTCAGAAACAGTTCTAAGCGAGTATTTATATCTTAAAAGTAAGCATTATGCCAAATTCCAATCTTCTCGTTAAGCAAATTTCTGTAATAACTGTATCACAGGAATTGCAATTTTAGAGCTTTTTTTTTTGTTCCGGCACACATTTCTAAATTTTTAAAAACTGTTCTGTGGCTGAATTTGTGTCTCTAACGTAACAGCCATGTAAAACTTCAAGTTTCTATCCCTAAAAATTTCAGATAAATCATAGTTTAGAAGGTTTTTAGAACATTTCCAACTCATTTCACTCTTTTAAATTTCGAATTTTTTTTAGAAACCGTTCTTAGCAAGCACTGAAAATTTAAAAATAGCCACCATGCCAAATTTCAACTTTCTAGACCAGCAGCATCACCAACATCGCAATTTTACAAAGTTTTTTGATTCTGCACCTTTTAGGTAGATTTCGTAAGAAATACTACCTATTACATTCTCACCTAGGTTGGAATTTTTGAAAAATGTTTGCAGATCTACGCTGATCATGACTCCCAGAACCCAAAACCACCCCCATTTTAAAACTTTATCTATCTTCCAAACTCATACATAAAATCTCGGTTAAGTTCGTTAATGAGCAAAATCGAACCAAGGGGGGGGGGTGAATGGGGGGCTTTTTGTGAAAACAGAAAAAAACCCATAATTATGATACGTATCGAATCCGTTTAAAGTTATTATTACTTCTAGGAAAAGGGCCGAAAATTTATGTATGACAGATTTTTGATATCATTAAAAATGGCCCCAAGGGGGAAAAAGAGGGGGGGGGGGATAAAAGAAAAAAATTCATAACTTCGTTAATGAGCAAAATCGAACCAAGGGGGGGGGGTGAATGGGGGGCTTTTTGTGAAAACAGAAAAAAACCCATAATTATGATACGTATCGAATCCGTTTAAAGTTATTATTACTTCTAGAAAAAGGGTCGAAAATTTATGTATGACAGATTTTTGATATCATTAAAAATGGCCCCAAGGGGGAAAAAGAGGGGGGGGGGGGTAGAAGAAAAAAATTCATAACTTCGTCAATTCAGAAGATATGAAATCCGCTTAAATTTATTATAAATCCTCTTAATTTTATCTAAAACTTTTATGTTGACAAGTTTTTTATAGGACCAACCCTTATAGCAAAAAAAAAATTAAAAACAAAAAATTCCTGCTGGGTCCGCCTGCAAACAAGTTAGGTTTCGAAGTGTGGGCGTTTCCAAATGCCGCATCATGGCAAAAAGGTCATTTCTTCCGCAATTCCCAACAAACAGGCGCCCCACGGTCTGCGTCTTCGAAATCTACCTGTGCCTGTAGGCCGAGCCGTCAGGGATTTTTTAAATTTCGAATTTTGTAAAAACTGTTCTGTAGAAGCATTTACGTCTAAAAATAACAGGAATGTTAAATTTTAAGTTTCTATCCTTAACAATTTAGAAAAAAAAACATAATTTATAACATTTTCCGCTCATTTTACACCTTTAAATTTCGTTTTTTAATAAACTGTTTATACCGAGCGTCTGCATCTTAAAAGTTACCACTATACTAAATTCTAAGTTTATAACCCGAATAAATCCAATTAAGGGGCTACTTCACTCAGACGAAAACACCCGCTCGCTAATGTTAATCCAATGGAGGAAATTTTTGAAGATATCTAGTTCGCATTTCAATATTTTTAAATGATATTTTTTTTGCATTCGATAGCTGAGGTCAATCTCTATGCACGCTCTTTTCTACTTTTTCGATTTTGATTACAAGTTTTTTTTATTAAGATACTTTCACTTTCGAAACCGGTTTTGAAAGTGAAAGTATCCTCAATAAAAAAAAAACTGCAAAAAAAAAATCGAAAAAGTAGAAAGGGGCGCGCATAGAAATTGACCTCAGCTATCGAATGCAAAAAAAAAATCATTTAAAAATATTGAAATGCGAACGAGATATCTTCAAAAATTTCTTCCATAAGATTAACATTAGCGAGCGGGTGTTTTCGTCTGAGTGAAGTAGCCCCTTAAATCATAAGGGAAAAATCAGGAAAACAAATCTACTAAAAATATGATTAAACTTGTATTTCAGTGATTTTGGAAATTCCCCCTCCCCCCCCGAAGGGGTTAAAGGGGGGGGGGTGGTCGAATCTTTTAGGTCATTTCACAATACCTCAACAGCAGTTATAGGTAGGAGTGTGAAAATCAGGTAAACAAATCTGCTAAAAAAGATTATTAAACATGTATTTCAGCGATTTCAGAAATTCCCCCCAGAAGGGGGTTTAAGGGGGGGTTGTGGAATGTTTTAGGTCATTTCGCCATATCTCAGCAGCAGTTATAGGTAGGAGCGCGAAAATCAGGAAAACAAATCTACTAAAAAATGATTAAACACGTATTTCAACGATTTTAGAAATTTCCCCCTGAAGGTGGTTAAAGGGAGTGGTCGAATGTTTTAGGTCATTTCGCCATATCTCAGCAGCAGTTTTATGTAGGAGCGCGAAATTAAGGAAAACAAATCTACTAAAAAATTGGTTAAACATGTATATCAGCGATTTTAGAAATTTCCCAAAGGGCGTTAAAAAGGGGGTCGAATGTTTTAAATCATTTCGTCATATCTCAGCAGCAGTTTTAGTTAGGAGCGCGAAAATCAGGAAAACAAATCTACTAAAAATTAATAAAACATGTATTTCAGCATTTTTGGAAATTCCCCCAGAAGGTGGTTAAAGGGGGGGGGGTCGAATTTTTTAGGTCATTTCGCCATATCTCAGCTTTTATGTAGGAGGGCGAAATTAATTAAAACAAACCTTAATCCTCCAAATCTGTGCAATGAGACGAGATTGCAAGTTAAAGCACTCAGAAATAATAATATTATTGAGACAGTCAACCTTACAGGACTAGCAACTGGGCAAATGGCGCACATTCCTCGCATTCCTATGATGATCCACTGACTTACCATTCCCATTTAAAATACTACAATTCCCTGTTAAACTTTCATTTGCGATCACCATAAAGAAATCTCAAGGTCAAACATGCAAATATGTTGGGATTGATCTGCGACAAGAATGCTTTTCTCATGGGCAACTGTATGTCGGCTTATCGAGATCTAGAAATGCAGACAATCAATATATTATGATTAAGTCAAGAAATAGTACAAAAAATGTTGTATATTCAGAAATATTAAAATAAATTTATTAGTTTCAATATGTACATATACAGAAAAATTTATTTATCACATTTTTACAAGCTTTTAATTAAAGTTCAAACTTTCTAAGTACTGCAATTTTGTCTCCCTCCCACTTTTATCCAATTTAGAACAACTTTTTTAAAGTACCTATACTTTTCTACCCTACATTGTAGTCAACAAACACATTGTCTACCCGTGCAAAGCCGGGACGGGCCGCTAGTATATTAATAAAGATACTAATTAATATATATATTAAATCAGAAATCCTCTTTTCCTCTATTGTAAGTTCTTTCCGTGGCGTACATTTTAAATTAAGATTTGTTCTTTTGTTCTTGTTATTGTTATTCTCGTTGTCAGGACCCCTGATCTAAAAGTTCCGCTCATAGACAAAGAGGTGGGGAAGAAATTTACTTAAATATGTCATAAAGATTCAAACTTTTGTAAAACAATTTTCTTATTTATTTGAAGCAGGTATGGATGACATAGCACCATGGTAGGTTGTTAGTGATTAAAAAGTAGACTTAGCAACGTCGCACACCTCGCTGTAAAGCGAAATCAATGGTATTCTGATTACGGATGTTAACCAGACTACGTTGGCAAGCATCCCTAATTGGGATACCATTCATTTCAGCGAGGTCTGCGACGATGCTAAGTGTACTTTTAAACCGCTGGCAACCTGCCAGGTCATCCATACCTGCTTCCTAGTAAGATAGAATAGGAGGAGTCGTCATTTATGCATGATCCATGCATTTATGGACGTCACTTGACTTAAAGGTGTTCCAACCCCCTGCGTTCGCCATATTTAACGCTCATATTTAACAGCGTCTTGCACTGGAGACTGAAGATTGATGACTGATTTTATGTAATTATAGATAATGTGCATATTACGCCACGAAGCAAAAGCACTCAAGTAAAGGCGTACTTTTAAAATTGGTGTAGGCAGAAAATATTCTCGCATAGCTAGTAATTCATTATTATTTACTACGCATAATATGATGTACTATAACTACGTGACAATTACGAACAATTTAGCTCAAAGTTTTGCCTACTTTCAGTTGAGTAGATACACAATAAATCAGTTTGTTGACGAACATGTACATTATCTATCAAGTCAAATATCGCTGACGCAGGAGAGGGGAAAAGAACTCGTTTGTCGTTTTTACAACTTTCCACAGGGAAAGAGTGATATGTCAACTCCTCTTATTCTCTCCTCCTAGCCTGATTCAGATAAACAAGAAAAATCGTTTTAGAAAGGTTTCAACCTTTATGAAATATACTCAAATTAAATTTCTTCACCAGCACTTGGTCTACGTCTATCAGCAAATGTAAACACAAGGTCTAACGGAAACGTTTCTTTTGTTACAGGTGAAAGACGATGGGCAGCGGATGCTCCCGTGTACCAAATGCTCGTAAACTTTTGAGTGAAAGAAACATTAATCAGAGTGTCGACAGTCTCAAAATTAAGTGAGTAGAAAATCCTCTTACCTCTTCTCATCTATCTCTATATATACAATAGATTCCCTATTATCCGACGCTCGATTATATGGCACACTCTATTAACTAACACCCCTCACATTTTTCATCATTTCACTAGCGCGCACAAACATAAGAATGTTATACCAAAATTCTCATTTTTTTTTAAGGTTCTATACTGCTAAAACTAGAAAATTTTAAATCCAGGATCTGATACTGAAGAGCCTGAATGCAATGTAATACTAGGTGTACCGGTTAATTCCCGCTGTTTTACTTAATAGATGGCAGCAGCTATTAATGCAACGTTCAATCATTTGACATATAGTGTGTTTTGTTGTACTAACATAAGGCTTGAAAACCATAAATGTCAAAAGTTCTCAAAGTAATAACATCATATAAATATTCGTGCTCAAAAATGTCGAATTTCGTTCCTTCCAAAGAGTATTTGCGGACTGTGCTTTTGTTTCTGTTTCATTCCAAGAAATCGGCTGCTGAAAGTCATAGAACTCTTGTGAAAGTTCATGGTGACAATGCATTATCAGAAACAACATGCAGAGATTGGTTTCGACGATTTAAAAGTGGTGATTACAGCGTTGAAGACAAAGAACGTTCAGGTCAGCCAAAAAAGTTTGAAGATCCCGAATTGGAAGCTTTGCTCGACGAAGATCCGTGTCAGATCAGTCCGAAACAGTTAATGGACAATGCTACCGACAACAAATGATGAATTTGAGCCATGACTTGATCGAAAAACGGCCAGAATGGGCTAGAAGACATGGAAAAGTGATTTTGCAGCATGACAATGCTCCGGCTCATACCACAACTTTGGTCACGGACACCGTAAAAGCGCTGTGATGGGAACTGCTGCCTCACCCGCCGTATTCTCCAGACCTGGCCCCATCCGAATACTATTTGTTTTCATCAATGTCGCACGCATTGGCAGAGCAACACTTCGATTCATAAGAAAATGTGAAAAAATGGCTCGATGACTGGCTTGGCTCAAAAAACGAACAATTTTTTTGGCGAGGCATCCACAAATTGCCAGAAAGATGGGAAAAATGTGTAGCTAGCGATGGCCGCTGGTTTGAATAATCCATTTTTATTATTTCCTATGTATTTCTAGCTTCAAAAATCAATAAAAAACACCGGGAATTAACCGGTACACCTAATAGACTGGGCGGCGACAGCACAAACCATCACCTCATCGAGTTCACGGCCGAAATTCCAGGATTAGATAGAACTGGATTAGCATATTAAAATGAAACTGGTCTGCCAAGTCCTATGTTGGTTGAAACTACCTGCAGACCCAAATTTCAGGGGTTGATTGTGTGACATAAAAAATATTATTGATGGTATGGAAGAATAAGGAATATAGTGTATAGTGAACTTTTAAATATTGCAGTTGTGATTAAAATAGCAATTAACCCTGCACAATTTGTGCATCTGTTCTTTAGGTCAATGTTCTTTGAGAAGAGAATAAAAAATATAAAATAAATTAAACAGTCTTACTTGATCTTTGTTGAAAAATAAGAGACTCATACTACTTGAAATAAGAACTCGTATAGGTTAGGATCCAATAATGTTTATTACATTTTCTTGAAGGAGGAAGGATGAGATGAAAGCTGCACATCAAGTCTTTAAAAAGTACTGGCTCAAATTTCGTAAAATTCCGAAGAATCTTTACAATATTCCTTCTGGCCGCGTCCATGAAGAATTATAGAATTAATTCAGAAGTCAATTAAATTACCAGTTGATTTAAAACTTTTAAAATATTAAACTTAAAATTTACAACAGCACTTTTATAGAATAATTAAAAACTTAAACGCGAAATTGATCTCCAAAGAATCAGCGCACGGCAATTCTAGGATACGAGCACCGGCACAGGCCAGCCTCAGATCAGACGACGTTTAGCATAAAATTACAGCATCATTTTTATTAAAATTCTGTTGGAAAAATGCGCAACATTAGTATAAATACCCAGAAAAGGGGTGCACAAATGTGACAGCAAGATTAATTTAAACTAATTTGATGATTAGGAATTAGGTGAAAATTAAAATAACAAATCAGAAACTAATGAACATTTAATAATTGAAAGAACGATTCTAATTTGTATTTGAAAGACACGCCCCTTTCGCCCGCAGCGCCAAAACAAAACATCTCCCGAAAACATACCGAACAAGAGTGGCGGTGACGCATGCGCACAACACACGCGTGCGGAGTGAGAGCCGCTGAATGACGATGACGTCACAGCTCAGCGCCGATTGAACAAACTCAAAGCGCGAAGATGCCTCGCAGAGAAAACAACATCGCCGATTCAACGAACGCAAAGCACAATGAGGGGGAGACGGCCTTGCCAAAAAAGCAACGTACAAGGTGCGCGACTGCCGATAAAAAGGCATTTTAAAAGAACTGCAATTAAACTGGAAAGGCTATAAAAATACAGAAATACGTTGAGCTGAAAAATAAAATACTTAAAAAAGATAAAACTGTGATATATCTTTATCACAATACCCCTACCCCCATTCACCGACAAAAATTTTGACTGACCAGAAGGAGAAAAAGGGTTAAAAACAGTAAAAGCCTTTTTCGACAAAGGGAAGACAAAATTTTTAAATGCCAAAGTAAAATGACACAATTACTTAAATTTAGAGCCAAAAAAAGTCAATTAATTATTAATTAATGAAATTTGATGTGATGTGCAGCGACCAAAAAGAAAAAGAGAAAGAATATACATCATTGTAGTACATTCAAAAATCTCATCACAAAAAATGTTATAGTATACAATATAACAGAGTATACAGAAGCCCCATTGCATTTTTAGCAAATAAAGGCATACCTTCCATTAATCTTGATCTCTAAACAAATATCATCATGTATATAAAAAAAACAAGCTAATATTTTCTTTAAATTAGCAATGAGATCATATCAAAATAGTTGCAACAGTAAAGCAACATAAAAAGAGTCGGCAATATCTTTCTTATCCGACTTGTCTAGACATAAATATTTAAATTATAATAAGTTGCAATTTTAAAGCAACAAAAAGTCAAGAATACTTTAAATTCTGACTGATGCCTAGGACTTTTAAAAATATAGAGCATATAAATTAACTCTTAAATAGCATAAATGTGCACAAAAACAATCCATTGTAAGGATTTTAAATTCATTTAAAAAGGCCTAAGTATGTACTTTTTTTTTTTTTTTTTTAAGTCATACATATTGCATTAGTAATAATCCAAATCATATAAAAGTAAGCATTTAACATAATGCACATAATACTGATATCAATTCTAACCAAGTATATATAAGTGCATAACAATTATTACCCAAAATTTATATGAAAATAGCATAAAATCATGTTGCAACAACATTTAAATTCATTTGTCATAAATAAGTAAATTCATCACAATAGTTGGATTTATAAAAACTTTTCAATATATAACAAATAATGAATAAGTTTTAACCAACAATAAATGACACATTTCTTCAGTAAAATACTCCATACTTAATATACTTGCAAGTACTCAATAAAATTTTCTATAAATATTCAATAAAAATAATTTTTCATGAAATACTCAATAAAACTCTTTCTGAAATATTCAACAAAATTCTTTCAATTATATTCAATACATTTTTTTTTTTTTTTAATACTCACTAAATTTTCTCTTCATACACAATAAATTTTCTTTTAATATACCATGGTTTTCTTGCAAAAAAATAATCAGAGAAAAACTGAGAAAAGGTGATGAAAGATGATGAGGATCCTCAAAAAAAATAATTTAACCATTAACTTTCATAAAGAAAGACATGTTAAAAACAAATGACACATTTTATGAGAGTATAAAAACAAACACAGTGCACCGTTATGTAAAGCATGTTATAATCATAAATTTATATAACATTAATGAAAAGGATAAATATCCTATAGAAAAATCAGCTATTGACAAAATATGAATTATTTGGGTGGTATTTACAAAATTTACCAAAAGTGTTAATAGCCTCCCTTCGGTCATGAGACCATTATCAAATCAGTAAATCAAATAAATATAAACTATTAATATGTATTCATTACAATTCACAAAACACTAATAGCCCCCTTATAAACCATCAGTAGATCTGCAAACTGAACAAACACCAAAACTTACAAGACTGTCAAAGGCGATCTCCAGAACCGATGACGAATCTGTAAATCAAATAAGCATAAAACATAATATAAATTCATCAAAACTTACAAAAATGCTTATAGCGATCCGTTAAACCATTAGCAAGTATGTAAACTAGACAAAAACATACAACATTCTTGCTAAAACTATTGTAAATAAACAGATGAATATTGCTAATAAAATGCTTGAAGGAAAAAAAAAATTTGTTTGTTTACAGATGAAGGATATAAACGTTCTGCTTTTACATAACAAATGATCAGATGTAATACCTTTAAAAGTTCTAAAATCAGTTTTGATTTTAAAAAGATGATTACACTGAGAAAAAAAGTAACTACTTGCTGAAAAGTTTGCAAGTTAAGTGGCACACTGGTTGGTTGATTGACACAATGGCAGTGTAGCAGCAAATTGGCCTTTTTGCCTGAAACACATACCACTAAAAGAAGAATTGAAGACTTTATATGGATATTTTAGCACTAAAAAAATTAGCACTTAATGACATCTTAAATGAGCATTTGAAGACACAGCAGGTAAGAGCATTTGAAGACACATCAGGTAATTAGCAGAGACTAAATCATGAACTGTGGTTCCATATGATGTTGAGGAATAATATTACGAAGTGGCACTTAGAATAAAATAATACAAAGAGCACAAGACTCTTGTTGAGAGGCGCTGGAAAGTCTAAGTTGCCTATATACATTTTTTTTTTTTTGTATAGGTGTATTCAAGCAGGCAGAAATTGCAGATTTGAGGCAATACAACACTACTTGCACACTTTAAAGACAAAATTGGGATTGGTGACATTTGAGAAAGTCACTAAGACTATGAAAGCAATTTTGATTCTTAGAAGAAAATAATATTCACCAAAATCATTTCACAAGTGGTAGAATATTTCTTTATAATGCGCTGGAAAGTTCGAAGAATAATATTGCTTTGCATGTAAATTTGCAATATAATTTAATGCAACAAAAAAAAATTTCTTCATTTATAAAATAATTTTCTTCAAGTGAGGCATATGGTAAAAATGATTTAGAAAACATTTGGGTTATGAAATAATACTAGAATAACAAGGCACTATAATTTAAGCATAATAAAAATTTTCAAATAATCATAATAATTTTTCCAAATTTGAGAAGTTTCATTTGAGAAAGCAGCAATTTCTGTAAATGCTGTAAAACTGAACTTTAAAATAAATGTACACTTCCATAATCGGGTCTTGCAACAGAGGGTAGAAAAAGATAGAAAACTATTGCAAATAGGCACAGCTATAAACTTGTAATACTTTCGATCCATAAAAATGAGTAACATTGATGAGGGAGAAACAAGATCCACAAGATGAAGAGGACTGACGAGGAGCAATCACACGGATATATTTGCCTTATATGAATGGCGACCATCAACAGTCACTTCAACTCGCAAAAGAGTGCAGGTAAGTAATTATTGTACTATCAGGAACAATCATATTTGCAAACAGCAGAGAAAATCAGCCAACAATGGATATAACACATTCTGAAGATTTTTCCACCAGGTAAGCAAGGTCAGATGATAATAATAACCAGTTTATTGAAGTTGTCAGTATATATTCAGATTGTAGAATGTTGAAAATGCAGCATGGGTAGACAGTAACCATTTCAGGAACAAGAATATGCAGCAGTTAGGTAATGGCTATAACTTCTCAAAAAAAGAAAAAAATAATACCATTCTCTTTTTTGTGATTATGGTATGAGAATTTCAATAAAAAGATGCAGATGCTGTGTAATATAAAATTTATATGTGGATGAAGCAACAATTCTTTGAAATTCAAATAACAGAGTTCTCAAAATGTAGAACAGAAAATGCAAATTATTGTGTAATATTTTCAAAATATAAATAAAGTTTTTGAATTTTAATTTCTAGAAAGAACACAGACTGCTTGCACACTGTAATCATACTAAATATTTGTAGAAAAATGGCGAGAGTCAATGAACTTTGAGTGTTATTGCAATAAGTAATTTAACTTTTGTAGAAGCAACCAAGAACTCAAAAAATTTATGTATGATAAAACAACTAAAAATCACATGAAAACTTGAGCTTCTATGAAGGCATTTCATACTCAGAATAAGTGCAGCAAAATTCGTAATATGATGAGAACATAAACTTCAATAATTTAATTCCAATAAAATTTGCTTCAATAAAAATTTTTTAATATTCATAAAATTTTATCAATTTCATTTAAAAGTGCCAATAATTTAATAAAAAATTAACCCAAAACAAGAATAAGAACAACCATAGCCTCTTTAAATTTTTGTTCTCAAAAACTTAGAACAAGAACAATTTTTACATTTTTCAAAAAAATATTTGAATTCATCATGAATTATATATTTTTTTAACTTTATATATATAAAAAGCACCATATTTTCATTTGTTAAAAAGAATAAATTCATTTTTAAAAATTTCATTCTTCATTAAAATTTTCATAAAAGATTCAATAAATCTCATGGAAAAATACCAGAATAAAAATTAATTTCTGTTAAAATATAATTTTTCAATTATAAATAAATTATTAAATATATGCAAGCCAGTTGAGAATAAAAGTTCCGAAATTAACGATGTATTGCAAACATCGATCTTCTGTGGAGAAAATTTCTTTAATTTCAGCAGCACAAGAATATTTTTTAAACTTCTAAAAATTTAATAAAAATCAGTAAATCTTCAAATTATATTCCATTTTTAATATAAATTAATTAATAGAGCATCAAATCTTCAAATATATTCTATTTTATAAGTTTCAAAATTTCAGAATAATTTTTAAGAACAAAAAATTTTCAACATTTCTCTTCATAAAAGAATAAACACGGCGCCAAATGTGACGTTGAAAATATTATTGATGGTATGGAAAAATAAGGAATATAGTGTATAGTGAACTTTTAAATATTGCAGTTGTGATTAAAATAGCAATTAACCCTGCACAATTTGTGCATCTGTTCTTTAGGTCAATGTTCTTTGAGAAGAGAATAAAAAATATAAAATAAATTAAACAGTCTTACTTGATCTTTGTTGAAAAATAAGAGACTCATACTACTTGAAATAAGAACTCGTATAGGTTAGGATCCAATAATGTTTATTACATTTTCTTGAAGGAGGAAGGATGAGATGAAAGCTGCACATCAAGTCTTTAAAAAGTACTGGCTCAAATTTCGTAAAATTCGAAGAATCTTTACAATATTCCTTCTGGCCGCGTCCATGAAGAATTATAGAATTAATTCAGAAGTCAATTAAATTACCAGTTGATTTAAAACTTTTAAAATATTAAACTTAAAATTTACAACAGCACTTTTATAGAATAATTCAAAACTTAAACGCGAAATTGATCTCCAAAGAATCAGCGCACGGCAATTCTAGGATACGAGCACCGGCACAGGCCAACCTCAGATCAGACGACGTTTAGCATAAAATTACAGCATCATTTTTATTAAAATTCTGTTGGAAAAATGCGCAACATTAGTATAAATACCCAGAAAAGGGGTGCACAAATGTGACAGCAAGATTAATTTAAACTAATTTGATGATTAGGAATTAGGTGAAAATTAAAATAATAAATCAGAAACTAATTAACATTTAATAATTGGAAGAACGATTCTAATTTGTATTTGAAAGACACGCCCCTTTCGCCCGCAGCGCCAAAACAAAACATCTCCCGAAAACATACCGAACAAGAGTGGCGGTGACGCATGCGCACAACACACGCGTGCGGAGTGAGAGCCGCTGAATGACGATGACGTCACAGCTCAGCGCCGATTGAACAAACTCAAAGCGCGAAGATGCCTCGCAGAGAAAACAACATCGCCGATTCAACGAACGCAAAGCACAATGAGGGGGAGACGGCCTTGCCAAAAAAGCAACGTACAAGGTGCGCGACTGCCGATAAAAAGGCATTTTAAAAGAACTGCAATTAAACTGGAAAGGCTATAAAAATACAGAAATACGTTGAGCTGAAAAATAAAATACTTAAAAAAGATAAAACTGTGATATATCTTTATCACAGATTGGTAGGTCCCCTTTGAATTTTCTAATGAAATTCCTTTTATCCTCTTTTCTCCTGACTGATCAGTTTCCAGTCTAATATGCTAACTAATGCAGGAATTTCGCTAGAAAACTCAAGGAGGACCTACCAATCAATCCCACACTATACACTGCAAAAAATAATTGTTGATTTTACAGTATAAAACTGGCACCTCAGTTGCCAGTATTATACCGTAAAATTAACAGTATTAAACAGTCAAATAAGCAGTAATACGCTGCTGTGCAAGCAGTAATACGCTACCGCGCATTGACTGTTTAATACTGTTAATTTTACGGTATAATACTGGCAGCTGGGGTGCCAGTTTTATACTGTAAAATCAACAATTATTTTTTGCAGTGTAAGTCAAGCAGATGCAGAACATGGCTATCGAAATGCATTGAGGGGTTTGAAAAACAAGAAGAAGGTGAAACTCAAATGCTTTTAAAATGTAGAATTCAAAACATCAATGCAAGGAAATAACAATTAAAGAAAAAACGATAAAATAGAACTGATTTTTTTCTGCCTTGAAAATGTGTTATTTTTACACATGACAAAAAATAAAAGGTGTGCTTAATTACAAAACTTTCCCTTTAAATTTGTCTTATTTTTATTTATATTATTTATTTTATGATAACAGTCAATTATTTTAATTATAAGTATTTTACTTTATGAGAATAGCTATTTATTTTGTTTGTAGCAATTTTAAGTAAAGTTTACTTATTTGCACAGTTAAAAAATGCATCTGTTGATGTATTTCCGATTATCCGATAATTTCTATTTTCCGACATACTTCTGATCCCGAGAGTGTCGGGTAATTAATTGGAAGTCTATTTTCAGAATCGTCTTAACAATCTAATAAAAATAATGCTATTAAAAATTCTTGAAAAAACGACCAACGACCATTACTTGTAAAAGGAGAACCTCTTAAAAGAAGCTATCGCTGAAAATACACATTACACAGTTCAGGAGCTATCACACAAACAAAATATTCCAAAAAGTACAGTGCGTGATCACTTGATGAGTTTTTTTTAAAAAAGGTCCTCCTTAGATGATGGTCGTCTAGAGCGGGCATCATCTTCGAGGCTGAAATAAACTTCTCAAACCACCTTCAAACTGTGTCATCTGAAACAGCAAAAATTTTACGAGCAGTCTGAGTAGCATTTTTACCTTTCTTGAAATAAAAGAGCATAATATGACAAAAATGAACTTTTTAGTTCTTCATTTTTAGCACTGCATTGAAACAAAAAATATGCCGCAGCACAAACGAGAATTATGCAGCGCAAGCAGAAAAGACCGAATGTACGTATCTAGGATATTAAAAGTCACACCTTATCAGCAGTATGAAAACTGTGTTTCGTAAAATAAATTTGCTTCAACAATGTATGGAAATAATCATTTGCACTAAAAAAGACAGCTATTTTGGGCACTGATTTCATTATTTATATTCTCAATAATTTGAATTAATTTTTATTGTCTATTTCCATTGTACATGAAGTTTTTTTTAATAAATATACATCTACATCCATCCAACATATAAATGTGAGTTTGTGTATTTATGGAATGTGTACACCGCAGGATTCCATTATATACAGATTCCATTTTCATAGTTTTATTGTAATTGTTTTTCATTCTTTCTGCCAGAACTGTAAAACTGTTCGTTTAAAGCAGTATTCCGTTACAGCCAAGTCCCATAATCACAACATTTACTAATTACAAATATCAGTAATACAATATACAGCGGTGTAATTAAGTCACTAAAAAGTAACTTACGAATAACAACCCAATAACCAAAAAAAGAAAAAAAAATTACATTTTTTCCTTAAATTTTGAAGAATAGTCCATCGTAGAACTTTTCAGGAAGTCAGTGCTTACGTATATATGAAAAAAAGAATTTTTAAAAATGTAAGCTTCCACTAATAATTGAAATTACATTTAAATCAGAAGAATATTATCATTTTACTAGCTGACCTGCCCGGCAGATTGTCAATGAAAAATATAACAAAAAATTAAATAAGAGCTAAAATTTCAAAAGTATAACTGTTACGTTTAAAAAATGAAACGCCCAGGGAAAATTATAAGGTCAGGGATGTTCTTTACAGTTGAACCTAAATGGCATATCGGTATAAGATCGAGGCTTGATATATACCGAATTAAGATTTGTGAAATGCTAATGTGATGCGTTTTATAAAACTTCATTATTGCCATTAATTAATTACCAAATAATCGCGATTTCTGTAAGAAAAGTCTTGGCAGAAATTGCACGTTTCACTCATTAAAATTTCAAAATTCGGGGAGGGATAAATTTGCTATATTATGTCGCAATTGAAAATTTGCTATTGTAACCGAATTCCTTATTTTTAATAACAAGTATTTCAAAAAAATGTCAGAGAGAGGGTGCCACATGCCCGAACAGAGATTTCCAAACGAAACTGTGGCTTGAATCTCCTCAACAAATTCGTTTATTCTGAATGAAAGTGATAGAAGTCATTATTTTTATATCTATGTAGAAATATGTTGAAAATTTAATTTATTTAAAGTAAATCCGTGGCAAATTTTGTATTCCAAAACGTCTGAATCTAAGAAGAATTTACCTCGGCCTAAATCCTGCCACAGTTCTTTTACACAATAACCAATGTGATGCGTTTCATTCGGGTGTTGCCATTAAACAATTAACAAATAATCGCGATTTCTGTGCCGCGTACGATAGCTTAATATATATATAGATTAACATTAATTTTTAAAAAATGTTCATAAGTGATAATGTTTTCGAAAATTCTGCTTTAGTAATGTAGCCCAGTGTCGAATTCAGACATTTTCCAACCAGAATGATTTTTATGGTTCCGGGAGAGGGATCATAATAGAGTTCCAGGGGAGGATTTGCCCTTTCATATCATTAATAAACATAAACTTCCCGAACGCAGGAAGAGGAGGTCCCCAGCCTCCGAGCCCCCCCCCCCCCCCCCCCCCCCTGGGTTCGTCACCGATGTGGCCCAAAATGTCTGTTGCCTATACAAAAACTCATTCAAGTGTAGTTTTTGCACTTATACAGTCGATTTTTACACCGTGTAATTTTTGCAGTTTACTATAACATTTTACTAATTTTTACAAAAATCACTCGGTGTTCTTTAACAGGGAAAACAGCAAAGAAACCCCATCTAAGGAAGAAGAGATGGAAGCTCAGGAGGAGGAGGACGACTTGGATGCACTAATAAGTCCAATATCGGCCATCACTAAAGTTGGCAGTGGTGGAACCAGAGGTCTATCGGCCGCATCGACTGTTCTGCCCGGGACAAGCATTGTAAGTGTAAAACTTGATATTTCATTTCATGCTTCACTTTTCAATATACACTGATGATGTATATTGTATCTATCATATGGGCAATGATTCAAAAGGGTTTCATAACATCTCACAATGGTATAACATATGTCTCAAAATTTGACATCTATTCATCAATACATTGAAAGTGTTTATAAAATAGAATGAACATGTTAAAACTTCGATAAACATGTATTACGGCAAAATGATTTATTAAAATTAATATAACTTTATTGTGAGTACATTGTGCTATAGTAGCAAGGAGACATCAATATTTAACTATATAGATATTTATGATATATCGCGATACTCAATCATTACTATGTGAAACGAACATTATTTACGATGGATTATTTACTACATTTACAGTTTCTGGAAGAGGTAATCTACTTAATGTATCAGCATTTTTATTATTTTTACCTTCGCGATACTCAATTGTATAGTCATACCCTGCTAACATTAACGACCATCTCAGCATTCTGGGTGATAATGTATCAGGTACTTTTTTACAGGATCAAACAATCGAATTAAAGGTTTGTGATCAGTTATGATTTTAAACTGTTTACCAGCTAAATATTGATGAAACTTAGTTACCCCAAAAAGTACAGATAAATCTTCTTTATCAATCATAGCATAATTTCTTTCAGTTTTATTCATCGTTCTAGATGCTAAAGCTATTGGTTTTTCTTTACGCTCAACAATATGACTTAACACACAACCAATACCATATTCAGAAGCATCACAGCTTTAAAACAACATCTTTGTTTACATCATACAATTCTAAAACAGGTGATGTACATAAAATTTGTTTAGCTTTCTGAAATGCTTTTTGAAATGCTTTTTCTGACCATGCTCACTTTTACATTATTATCTAATAATCTATGCAAATTTCTAACACATCTGAAATATTAGACAGGAAGTTTCTATAATAAGAAATTAACCCCAAAAATGATCGCAATTGTGTAGGAAAAGGAGCATTCAAAATAGTATCAACTTTTTCTGGAATAGGCTTAATGCCTTCTTGTGAAATTTTATGTCCTAAATAGCAAACTTCCGAAACCATAAATTTTAATTTTCCCTTATTTAATCTTATACCATTCTCAGAAAAGCATTTCATTATACATTCAACTCTTTCAGAATGTTCTGACTCAGATCCAGCACTTATAATTGCATCATCTAAAAATACACCAACATAATCGAACTTTTTTAATATATTTTCAATTTTTCTCTGAAATATACCTGGCGCACACTTTACGCCGAAAGCTAGCCTTAAAACTTTAAATAATCCCTTCTGAGTATTAGTAATTAAAATTATACTACTTTCATCATCGACAGGTTGTTGCAAATACGCATCTTTTAAATCAAAAACAGTAAAGAATTTTCCAACTGCTAATTTAGCAAATAATTCTTCAATTCCTGGAAGAGGATGATTATCATTTTCAGCATTAGCATTAAATGTTGCTCTATAATCACCACAAATTCGAACAGTACCATTTGGTTTTGGAACAATTACAATAGGAATAGCCCATTCAGAATAATCAACAGGTTTTAAAATACCCTCATTTGTTAATCGTTCCAATTCTAAATCAGTTGCTTTTCTCAAAGAAAAAGGAACAGGTCGAGACTTTAGAAAAACGGGTTTCGCATCATTTTTCAAATTAATTGAAACGGGAGGATCTTTGATCGTACCAATCCCGTCAGCAGAAACATTAGGAAAATTTCTAATTAAATCATCCTTCGAAATACTTTTTATCATGTTTACATTAGGCCAAAATAATTTTGACGGTTTCAACCAAGTTTTACCAATTAAACTCGGACCTTCCTCTTTAATAACTACAATTTTTAAATTATGTATACAATTATCATTAATAAAAACATTTACATTTAATTCACCTAATACTGTTAAAGAATCCTTAGTATACGTTTGCAACTTTATTTTAGATTTACCTAAAAGAGGATTACCTGAGAATAATCTATCAGCAATATTTTTACTTACGATAGTATGAGCTACTCTACTATAAATTTCAAAATTAATTTTAATACCATTTATTGTAACACATTTATCCCACAACATTTTATTGCAGTCGTCGCTCATGAAGTTTAAAGAATATTCTTGGACAGTTTTAATTTTACTGTTTTTTTCTGCTTCTGATTTATTGTAGAGAAGTTTTGGTTCTGGTAACAAACTTTTGGGTGACCAACTTTATGGCAAAAATGGCACTCTGATGATTTAAATGAACAATCAACAGGTTTGTGATTCCTGGCACATCAGTAACAAGGTTAAAAATTGTTCCGGTTTCCAGGCGCGTACATCTCTTCTTTCGGTTTCGGCGAGTATTTGTGTACTTTAGTTTTCTCCGTTCTGACATCTTGAACTTTATTTACAGTTGTTCCTTCACCAATCTGCAGCGATTTAGCACTGGCTTCGGCTGATTCAAACGATTCAGAAATTTCTACTGTTGTTTGAAATGTTAGGTTTTTAGTATCTAACAATTTTTGTTGTATTTTCTAATCTTGGATTCCAAACACGAGCTGGTCCCGCAGGCAATCATTTAACGTGTTTGCAAAATTACAATATTCGGATAAACGATAATATCTCTCAATATGGAAAACGTTGTAGTTCCCACTGACCTTAATAAGATACTTTTCTTCTTTTCCGCATTCTTAATATTATTAGCAGAGAAGTAAAAGTCAATTTTTTCAACATAAATTGACCATAGAACATTTCATATATTCATCTAGTCGTCCCAATGATAACTACTGACATTTTTCTTTTTTTTTTTCTTTTAAAAAGTCTGCATAATTTTTTTAAATCTTGGATTCGCATCTGCTTCGTCGCCACTAATATAACTTTATTATTGTGAGTACATTGTACTATAGTAGCAAGGAGACATCTATATTTAACTATATAGATATTTATTACACATATTTACAAGTTACGGTCAAGCGAACCGCTGCAAAGAACATTCATGCTACACTGCTTATCGTATTCCTGACTCTCCAGCAAGAGTTCACAAATGAGCCTGTTTAGTGGTGCCATCTCAGGTTATAAATTAATATTAATCTTTCACAACCTTTCATTGAGATATAACAAAAGTCCACTAGCAAAGAATAATTTAGCTAAAATAAAATATTTAATTTAGCTATATATGTTGCTGATCTTAACTCTGTTAGGAGACTAATAGGTAATAGAGCCGAAGAAATTATTTCGGGGACATGTGTAAAATATTTGGTAAAATGCAGTGACGTAGCTCCTCTATTTGGTTTAAGAAACTGGTTTACTGAATCATGGATGGAAAAACATTAAGACTTGTGGGCGACGAGGGCACAGCCCTCCGCATCACGTCGGAAAACCGGCGTGGCGAGGAGGGCAGTCACTCTAAAAGTCACCTATCCACTACTGGACATGACCAATCCGCTTTACTACTTATGAAATCCGGACCGCTGCGAATAGAGGCTCCCACTCATAGGTACGAAAGGAACCGGATCGGGTTAGGGCTCCTATAATAGATCGGGCCTTAGATCGGGTCCGATTCCCGGGGGAAAGAAAATGACATCATCCCTGCCAAGCCTTACTGGAGTCTCACTGGAGAAAACCAAGGACGCAAGAACTAATCAAGGCTCCCTCCCGAGATTCACTTTACCCCCTGTCCGGATCGAGGAGCACCTATAAAGGTTACCTCTGGACTCCCTTCCAGGGGATAAACAACAAAAAACAAAATATGTTATTAGTAGACTTAGCTACGATAACAACAAAAAATAGTAAAGTTAGTCCCCCACCACCGTCACAAACCAGGGTGACTAGACCTGGGACGCCGTATGACAGAGTAGGAGAAAAGGGGAAAAGATGGTCCGACCGGACCTTGGCACCACCCAAGCCCATTGACTCGTCCTCTCCAGGATATGACCACCTGCTTTTTATGCTTTTAAGCAGATGCACCACACCACTGGCCTTAACGCCCCCGCAAGGGCCCTGAGACAGGCCGAGAGAAGCACTCATCTAGGCTAGCCTCTGGAGTGTCTAGAGCAAGTGAGACACAGGCGGGCACGATGCCATACCTGGATCAGACTACTACGAAGGGTGCTTGAGCCCACTAGACATGTCCAGCGAAAGTCGAGCACACCCATGGACTCGGGAGAGGAGCTATCACGGTACTTGCCCCCGTCAGAGACCCCGCTTTGTCTTCCTCTCGAAAATGAGAAGGGGCGTCTTCATGAAGAACTGCTAAAACAAAATTGCAAGGGACCGGTGGAATTTTCCGTTTTCGTCAGGTTTTTTTCTTGGAAGGTATAAGCTTAAGAACGGAACGTAAATGAAAAAAGTTTATAATTGAAAACCCTAATAGATTTTTTTATATTTAGTCTGTTTTCTTAGATTGTCCACCAACTACAGCAAAAAGCGTTTTTGGTACTTTGGTATTGGCCACATGCCAGCGGTCAATCACGAAACATTTCACTATTTATTGCAACTTTTGCGATTGTTTCACTGTTTAAGCGAGTAGTTCGATTACATATCTGTTAAGTTCATGTTTTATTTATTTAATTGTTTGTGAAGTTTTAATTTCGTTTGATAAATTACGGAATATTACACGGAAGCAAACAAATACCGAATTATTTACATTGTTTTAAACGCAGGCGGGTTCTCTTCCGTAATTAGGTTGCACTCATATTTAAAAAATATTCATACTTGAAAATCATTTTAAAGACCTTTAAAAAAAAATCAGTAAATTAAGATAAAATTTTCAAGCAAATTGATTTTTAAAAGTATAATTTTTTTTCTATTCGACAATGTAAAAATTAAAATTGTGTGAAGTTTAGAAGTTAAAATAGAAGTTCAGTAAAAGCGAAATTTATTGGTCAGGTCGGTACCGTCCGAGGCTGACGAAAAAGAAAGGCTACCGCGGTGCTTTACGTATATCTTTTTTTACAGACCGCCGGGGTCACGTGATGCTCGAATGCACCAATGTAAGGTGTACGAAAAGAGCATCACGTCACTCTAGCGGTCTGTAAAAAAAGATAAGTGGAATGCACCGCGGTAGCCTGTCTTTTTCGTTAGCCTCGGTACCGTCAATATGGCGTCATCATTACTCACAGACATGTTTTTGCTGTATAATATAGGTAGATAGACAAAGATTCGGTGCATCACATTACCAAAAATGAGATTTTTTATCTCAACTTATATCGTTTTGGGTAGTTACTAGTATTAGAATATGAAATATTGTGCGAAGACAGTAAATCTTGTACAAATGTGCAAATTATAATCTCCAACTATAATAAAGAAGGAAGTTTGTGTATCTGCTTCTCGGTTGTGTTCTGAAGAGACCGCTGCACGCAGAGCTACAAAATTTGGTGGGAAGGTACCTCTATGCATGTAGTTTTGCACCTTGAAGCCAGATTTTGGAATTTTTTAATAGATTTTTTTAAATTTAATTTTAATGCGATTTTTAGTGTTTTTTCACGATTTACTGCGATTTTTCCACATTAGTAACGGAAATCCGGTTCCAATCTTTTAGCCCAATATAGTAAATTTTATCTTCTTTTCAATAAAGTTCATACGAAATTCGTACAGCAATTTTTGAATTTTTGGCGAATTTTTTCCTTCGACACTAAGAAATTTTGCCACAATGCTTGATTGGTTAGGTGGTTGCGCTCCCATTTCAGCCTAAGATACGTTCTGAATCGTCATTTTTTTTGCTCTTTCTAGCTTGGAGAAAGTTGATAATTCTTTACAGATAAAAAAATCATGATTTTATATGTGATTTTTAGTGTTTTTTGACGTTTCGCTGCGATTTACCCACATTAATAATCGGAATCCGGTTCCAATCTTTTAGCCCAATATTGTAAATTTTATCCTCTTTTCAATAAAGTTTCTGCGAAATTCGCACATCGATTTTTGATTTTTTGGCTATTTTTTCCCTTTGACACTAAGTAATTTTGCCCAGAATGCTTGATTGGTTCGGTGGTTACTTCCATTTCAGCCTCAGATACGCTCAGAATCATAATTATTTTTTACTCTTTTTAGCTTGGAGAAAGTTAATAATTCTTTACAGATAAAAAATCATAATTTTAAAAGGGAAGAGCGGATTATTTATTATCCCGATATTTTTAATTACATTTTTTCTTTTAATTTAATATTTTATGCATTTTTTTCATGTTTTGCAGCGTTTTTTGTTTCAAATGACGTCACAAATCGACCACTACAATTCAAACACGATTGGTGGGCAGTTGTGATTGGTAGCTGATAGAATTGTAGGCACAGCTGGAAGTCAACCGGGCAGTTGTGATTGGCAGATGAAAACGTCGTCAGCTGATTGCAATTCGAACAGCGAAGTTATTTTATGCGATTTTTAGAGTTTTCTCATGTAAACGTCATTTATGTATTTGATTTCAAAAATTAACAACGGTAACTTACAGTTTTTGTATGTAAAAAAAAAGTCATTTTGTTTCTGTTTAGAAAGTTAATGATGATTCCTAATTTTTTATGGCTAAATTCTGTGAGAGTGAGTGTTATTCGGTTGTAGTTCAAATATCGCGTGAATGCTCTGATCGAAACTCCCTCCCCCCCCCCCACTGCCTCCAAAATCAGAACTATTTAATTATTATTAGTCCGATTCAAACGAAATCTTTTCTCAGGTCCCCAGATACTAGATAAACTTCGACATCATTTGTTCAGCCCTTGGTTACCACTATTCCTGAACATTAATGACCCGGGAGGGGTATTTTCTCGGGTTCTATGGGCCCAATTTCAATGAGAATTAGTTCGTTGAACTTAACACGAACTAATTAAGGTATAGATAACTAATTAAGATACAGATTTAGCGCCACCTGGAGGTAGAAAATGAAACTAAAAGATTTTCCAACGCGTGTGCAGCACGCCTGCTATACGGTGTCACAGAGTAAGGAAATTTAAACAGAGTCCCAACTTCGCCTGAAAAGAGCGACTGCAGCGGATGACTTAAAAACTAAATCATCGCTTTGGCGATTTTTATCTTCGTGATTTCCATTTAATTGTAACCCTATTCTGCTTGGCGTCTTTTGCTGTTGTCATTTGCAAATGTGCATATTTTCGGCGTTTGCTTTTTGATTTTTAAATCTTGATTAATATTTATAATTAAAATTAATCTTTGAAGATCAAATAGGTCATAATTATTCAAAATGCTACGAAGAGATACGTGTATTGTTTGTAAGAACAAGAGTGAAAAGTTATTTTTTATTTCCAAGGATCGGTAAGTTGTGATTTATTTTCATGTGTTATTTTTGTTCTTTTTTAGGTCATAATGCTTTCCTATGGGGATGCAGACGATTTTTCAAATTTCATTTTTATCTGAAATGAAAATGGAACATTTGCATAATGGATTTTGACGTAAAATTATGAATGCTAAATTTTCGATATGGATTTCGAATAGTTTTAAAATTTTGCCGATAAATTTAATAGAATTTAGAAATTAATTGCTTAAAATATTTGAAAATGTTTTTGCATCTGTTCGGGAAATATAAACGTCTTAATTTCATATTTTTTACAATTTTTAAAAGCGTTTATTTTTACTTTCCACTTTAATTTATTCGCTGCTTAGCAACCGTATTTCAAAGAATATAAAAAATAATAAAATACAAGAAACTCGCACTATTTTGGTGAAATATCTTTTTTTTTTTTTTAAATCAAAATTAATGTAAATTTAATGAGACTATGGGGGGATGAATACCTGTTTATTTAAAAAAAAAAAAAAAATAATAAGCAATTCTTCAGAATTTCAGTATATCATTGTATAACACCGTGTTTAATTTAATGATTCTAATTTCTGGAACATTCGAAGAATTTTATCTGCTTATAAATATGCATGCAATTGAAAAAATAATAATTGCGGATTGTACGATGTTAAATGATACAGGGTGTTCTAGAAAGGACTCCCCAACTTTGAAATGACATAACTTCGAAACAGTGAGAGATAGAAATGTGAAACAGATAGGTCTGGAATTTGTTATACACGAATTTGAAAAAATAGTTCCAATATTGGATAATAGGTGGCAGCACAAGCATATGGAACTTTAAATGGTACTCAGAAGTACAGAAATTTCATTCGTGCGTCTGTTTCATTGCTGACACGTGTAAAAAAGTTGTATAGAATTGGAGAATAATTCGGAATTCAAGAATATCATGCCGTATTCCTTGGAACAACGAATTTTATTGTACTTGAATACCATCGATTAAATCGAAGTCCGACGATGACAAAGCGAAGTTTAAAAAAGAAATTTAATATTTAATGTTAAGAAAGGTCCAGACTTGAAAACAATTCGCAATTTATTCAACAAGTTTGAACGGATGGGCAGTGTGGCCGATGATTTAGGCGGAAATGTGAGATGCAGTCGATCACCAGAAAATGTGCAAGCAGTCGAAGAAATTGTTAGACATTGTCCTCGAAAATCCATAAGGCGAGTCGCTGCTGAAGCAGGATTGTCAAACACCACTACGCACAGTATAATGCGAAAAGGCCTGAAGCTGTTTCCCTATAAAATACAGTGCCATCAAGCGATCACAAATACAGCTCTACAACAAAGAGAAGTTTTTGCAAATGAGTTACTGCAGATGATTGATGAAAATAAAATTGATGTCGGTCATGTATGGTTCACCGATGAGGCCCATTTTCATTTAGAGGGATATGTGAACAAACAAAACTGGCGAATATGGGGCACTGTAAACCCGTTTGTGTGTCTTTCAAAACCACTGCACTCAGCAAAAATTGCAGTGTGGGCAGGACTGTCCAGTAAAGGAATCATTGGGCCCTTTTTCAGGAGGGAAACGATTAACTATTCTCGATATATTGAAATTTTACGTGCCGGAGATTCGTTCGGAAAGAGGTTTGTTTAGAACAGCGTGCACACCCTGCCGGTGGACAATGTAACTAAAAGATTTTGCATTTAAAGTTGGTTCGATTCAAACGAAATCTTTTCTCACATTCTTCCGAGGTCTCCCAGGTACTAAATAAACTTCGCTATAATTTTTTCAGCCCTCGGTTACGACCATTTATGAATATTAATATCCAGGGAGTGATTTATTTTCTCGGGTTCTGTGGGTCCGATTTCAACGGGAATCGGTTCAGCCAACTTAACATGAACTAATTGATATAGCTAATTATTTAAGACATAGATTTGGTACTCCTGGCGGTGGAAAGTAGAACTAACAGTTTTTTTTTCGCATGCACGGCACGCCTACTACACGGTGCCGTAAGCAGCAGGAACGAGTGCCGGAATTTCGTTCGGAAATAGCTTTATTTAGAGCAGAATGCTCCACCTGGTGGTAGAAACTGGAAGGAAAAGATTTTGCAGCGCGTGCCTGGCACGTCTGCTATAGACGGTATCGTAGGCAGCGGGGACACGTGTGGAATAATTTGATTAGAACAAAATGCATCCCCTGGCGGTGGAACTAAAAGATTTTTCTGCGCGTGCGCCAAAAATGACTATATTTATTGAAACCGCAAAAGAAAGTTACCGATTTGATAATCCTAGAAAATGGAAAAGTTTCATTTTCACTCATCCTCGAGTATTAAGGAAAGTACTGCATTATTTGAATCGAAACTCACAGTTTATGTTTCTGATTTCGAAAATACAAATTTTGTGAAAATCCGACGGTAATTTTTTTTAAATTTTTGACCCAAAACTGACCCGTTTTGAATGAAATGATCCAGACATTTGAGGAGGTGGTATTAAATTTACTTCCGCTTCGGGTAAATCTCTCTATTTAATTTCCGAAAGACAAAGAGTTACCGATTTTTAGAGTGATTTCGCGTTTTGTATTATTTTTTTACGGTACCGGGCAACGCCGGGTGAATCTGCTAGTAATAATAACACTATAAAAATAAATAAATAAAAAAATAAAAAAAACTTATTAACATCTTCGCGACAAGTAGAGGAGAGTCGGGTAACCGCAGACATTTCAATTTCTAAGAAATTGAAAGTGTTGGGTAAATAAAGAGTTATTGTAAATTAACGTCCTCTAGAGTCGAAACAAATACAGTTTAATTGCGACGTGGGCGCCGAGTAAGTTAGTCGTGAGTGAGTGTTTTGTTTTCGTCAATAAATTTTCGTTGCTCCTGTCAAACTTTATTGCAGGTTATTAAGAAAGATTAATTAGATTAATTAGATCTTATTTTAGATGATCTTTATTAGACATTAAGATTGTGTTTATATAGGTGCATCGGATTTTTATTATAATTGTGATGTTTGTAAGGCCAAAAAACGGTTGGGACACCATTGATTAATATGTCCGAGGCTATCCGCCGTTTCTTGTGATGCCAAAAAAATAAGGCCAAACTATTTTCAGTATATTTCGTTAAATAATTCGATATTATTAGCAGTTTTTAATTAAAATCATTAAAGAAGTTCGTAATTTTATTTTAAGTATAAAATAAAGACGGAAATTTCATTCATTTGTTTTTTATTTGCAATTTATCCAAGTGTCCGAGACTACCCGACCTTCCCCTATATATATATATTCATATATATCGCGACGAGCATATAACATCATGTATACATGACGGTTAGGATGCTTATAATCCACAATTTTTCTTTCCGGTAATTTTGAACAGGAAATTTCGGCTTATTTAATCACAGAACATCTGCGATTAAATTAGATAAAAAATTATATTTTGAATTACTAGTGTTAAAATATTAGCGAAGGTGTTAAAGAATTTTAAAATTTTATTTTTATAGTTTCTGATTTTCCGTTTTAAATATTTCTCAAACTTAAGCTAATAACCAGCGCCTGAATTATCAAGCAATTTGAATTTCGGTATGTAAAAATTGATTTTTGCTCTATGTCTATACCACTTTTGTCTATACCTCCGTCTCTGAAAAATCCAACGAAGGCCTAAGTAATCACTTTTGGTCCGATTTTAAATTTTAAAAGATAACCAGAATTTTAACTAATATTGTTATATAACGTTTGACTTTCTGTGGGATGAAAGCAGATTCTTAAATAAAGACTCGGGTTCTTAGTCAATGAATTGAACGAATATTTCAGAAACAAAACGCACAGATCCATACTATAAAAATCAAGACAACAGTGTACAACAGAGTACAATCAACAGAGTACAAATATCGCTGAGTCTGAAAAAGCAACCACTCATCGCTGGCATCTGGATATCGCTTATAAATCATTTGAACTCTCCTCTCACTCCGTTGCAGTCTTCCTTTTACACATTTCTTTCCGACAAAAATTAATGACAGTCAGTAGCTATGGTTTTCCGGGAACGACTTCGGTTTTTCAAAATTCGGATTCAAATTTCTAGAAAATTCAGTTTTTCTAGTTAAGTGTAAATAAGTTTCCCGAGTCGGCAAAAATGTTACCATGTATCCAAACATAGTGTATGGGCTCTTTTTTTACACAGGGCTTCCCCTTTTTTTCAGCCTTAGATTGGCTTGTAATTCATCCTTTGCTTGAAGAATTCTCGTAAAAAAATATGTTCTTGAATTGTAACATTCGATTTTTCTTCCATTACAATGTAGAGTTTATGTCCAGCTATGGAAGAACTCGCAGAACTTGAACCATACAAACCTCTGCCAGAAATGACAGAATTTTCTGAAGAAACCAGGGATCTTCTTCTAGGACGATGTCCGACTCAGTCATTGAATGAGAACAGACACTTGTCAGAAATACCTTTCTTGATTCTTTGCAACGGCGAGGGTAAGTGCCACATTTTAAACTGCTCTCTATTGTTTTTGTGTTCATAATTATGCCATTTAGAGGAAAATCTCAGGACTCTAATGTCTTGCCTTGCCCCAAGTAAGACTAAGATCAAATACATTGATTTCTAGTAAAATTTGAATCAATACAAAATAACCAAATCATAGTCAAATTATCTGAATGAATTCGTTAATTTAATGCACCATAAATGATAGACTAATTTATAGCAGTCCAAGGTGGACTCACACAGCTGTAAGGCTGAAGTGCGATAGGTTATAGTCTAGGAGGCGATCTTATCAATCCCTATGTTATCAGATACAAGAAAAAATTAATTCATAAAATGTATTTTATGTAAGAGTAGAAACAGGAGGAACAAATAATACAGGTCTGCCGAAAATGAAGTACTAATACCGCTTGCGATGTATTTTTAGAGGTTTAATAATTCCCTGGTCCGCCTTGTCGCAACCGGAAATAAACACGTGGCAGAAGTATTTTTATCGCAATTATTTTTAAGGTTTACCTATGTTATCGAATACAAGGGTAATTTGCATTTAAAAATTAAATTTAAAGTCTTATTACGGAAAAGCGAGGTTGTGACATAATTGCATGTTAATTATGGACTTAAGAAGTATTTTATAAAGAATAATACTATTTATCAGAGGAAAATTTGTTGCTTACAGTAATAGTAGAAGTTAGACTTCGCCTTATTTAATTGTAAAAATTACTAGACAACTACAGCAAATTTACTATTTTGAAAGAATGGTGGAAAGAGTATTCTCGGTTTGAATAGCAAGATTCGTCCATGCTAATTAATAACTAAGCTGATTGCATTCCCTTTACCACTTAGTGATATTAAAGCTGTTCTCAAATCCAAAGGAGCTACTTTCTGACACAGTTTTTAATTCCTTTTTATTCGGAAACGGATGGAATTGGCATAGGTGTTCTAATTCAGAAGCTATGTCATCGAAATGAGTTTTCCATTTTTTGGCGAAGGCAGAAGATCTTTCAGAAAATACGGTCAAAGTTGGCGTTTTGAACCGAATTCCCGAGGCACCAGTGCGAGAAAGGAGAAAATCGTGTCATCACGTGACATGAATCGCTTATAAATCTATAAGTAATTTATTTATCAAAAAATGAAAAACTCATTTCGATTCTAAATCGCTTCTATAGTCAGGCCTGCCAATTTTATGCTTTTGTGTTTAAAAATGAGTCGGGGAATGTGTCAAAAAGTTTTGCGTCGTTGAGCAGGTCACCTTAAGTTAATATCTAAAAATAAATATTATTATCATTTTTAAAATTTCTATACACATCACATCTACACTGTAAAAAAAAACTCGGAAACATTACTCTATCTGGTGGGGCAGCAATGTGGCCCATCGGTTCTGTTATGTTTCCGCATATTTCGGTCAGATATTCGTAAAAGTTTCCGCATATTTTGGTCAGATATTCAGAAATGTTTCTGTATATTTTGGAAACATTTACGTGCATTTCGGAAACGTTTCTTTATATTTCAGTCACATATTCAGTAACGTTTCTGCATATATCGGAAATGTTTTTGTATACATCGGAAAGGTTTCTGCATATATCGGGAATGTTTTTGTATATATCGGAAAGGTTTCTGCATATATCGGAAATGTTTTTGTATACATCGGAAATGTTTCTGTGTATTTCTGTATCATAATTTCTTTTATTTAGGAGAATGATAATACACTTTTTTTAAAAGAAAATATTTATCCGATTCAATTTTATTGCATATTAATATTAAACTTGCAGTTAATCTTTTGTTGTACATACAAAGTTAAATTACTCGTTCGATAGTTTCTCTATACTCTTATCCCATGAATCTATAATAAATATTAGATATTTGATTGATGAATAATATTATATAGTACTAGTATTAATAAAGTACAGATAGCACCGTTTATACATCTTTATCATCTTTTCGTTTTGAGATTGGTTTCGATTCATAACTTTTCTAATGATGAAATGTATCCTTTATATGACAGAACAAATTCCTGATTTCACTTATACTATACGTTTTTCACTCAGTTTTTATGAATCAGATATTTGTAAATAAATAACGTTGAAAATTTGATTTATAGATCTCTAAATAATTCTTTTTTTAAATGCAGCCTCATGAGTTCCATCCTCTAAATAGATACACAGTGAAAATATTTAATTTCCCTATACTTCTAAATAGATAGATTTTAGTAATACCTTTCAACATATTTTTTTAATCTTGTAAATAGATATACTATTCGAAAATATTTTATATCTGTGGTAATTATTTTATTTTCACGAATTGTATACTTATAAATAGATATATTGTTAAAAATGTTTTGTCTATTTGTAAATATTTTTAAGTTTTACAATTATCATGCTTCTAAATATATTCATTTAAAGGTATTATTTTATTCGTATAACTTGAGAAGTGCTGAGATAACCTGAGAAAAAATATATCTTTTTATAAGTATACAGTTCATGAAATAAAATAATTATTTACAGATACGAAATCTTTTGATATAATATCTCTACAAGATTAAAAATATATTTATTTGAAGGTATTAAAAATAATACATCTATTTTGGGAAATAAAGCATTTTCATAATGTATATGTATCTGTTTACAGAATAGAATTCACGAGACAGGATTTTAAAAAAGAATTATTTATAGATTTATAAATCAAATTTTCAATTATATTTATTTATAAATATCGGATTCATAAAAAATGAAGGAAAAACGTATAGTATAAGTGAAATTAGGAATTTGTTCTGTCATATAAACGATACATTTCATCATTAGAAAAGTTATGAAACGGAACCAATCTCAAAACGAAAAGATGTTAAAGACGTATAAACGGTGCTATCTGTACTTCATTAATACTAGTTCTACATTATTATTCATCAATCAAATATCTAATATTTATTATAGATTCATGGAACAAGAGTATAAAGAAACTATCGAACGAGTTATTTAACTTTGTATATACAACAAACGATTAACTGCAAATGTAATATTAATATGCAATAAAATAGAATCTGATAATATTAATTCTTTTTAAAAAAGCATCTCTCAAATAAAAGAAATTATAAAACAGAATACTTACAGCTCATATAAATACGTTGCATCTGCATCTGTTTTAAGCTGTCTTTCCTCTCAAGAGCAATACAAATCACGTGATAATGACATGTGCAGTAGGTCGGAGTAGACGAGCATGCGCAAATATTACTTCATTTCGAATTCCATTTTTAAACTTTACACGGAATGAGTGTAACATTTCCGAATTTTCAGTAACCAACATTTTACACTACCTCTTCGAAAACATTTCCGCTATGGAATGTAACGTTTCTGACTTCTTCAGAGTATTCACCGCTTTGAATATTTTTCCGAAAATACGTATAACGATTCCAAAATAACAAGTAACTGAGGAGAACACAAAGTTTACTATAAATTTCCGGAAACCTTTCCGCCTTGTGCCGAAACGCTTCTGAGTTTTTTTTACAGTGTAGAAAGATGTAAAACGCAAAAGCCCATACGTCTTTAACACTAGAACTACCGGAAATTTTACTCAAGTTTTATAAAACGACTAGCAAGCTACGCCCGCTATGCTGGTCAATTTCTTATAACGAACTTTTAATCCAACAAAATATTGAATTTCATAATTCACTTTTATATTTTAACAGAATAATAAGGCTACTATAATTTGTGACTCGTGCTATAGCCAATATACACGCCAGGACACGTCGCCCTTATCATTATCTTTTTACGCATGAAGGTTTTGCTATGGTACTCCATTGTGAAATTTGGTAATTTTTCAAATTCAATATTTGAAAAATGGCATAATCATTAAATTTGAAATTTATATAAAGAAAAATACATTTTTTTATCTTTCAAACGCAGTTTGTCTAACAATTTTCTGACAAACACTTTTCGAGCTATTATTTTTTTTCAGTAACTTCAAATGTTTCATTTTCCGAGATTAATCTGTGGCAATAATTAGCGAGAAACCCAGTCGTCAGAAATGCATAGTTTTTTTTATTAAAGAGGCTGTTGGAGCAGGGATTGTCACCACCAATTTGCCACCATCACTTTTGAAATCGGTTCTGTATTTCCAGAGATTCCATAGAAATTGTAATTTAGAATGATTTTAGAACGCTTTTCGCAGATTTCATCCTTTTAAATTTCGAATTTTTTTCTATTTTATTCTTAGAGAACATTTACATCTTCTAAGTAACTACAATGCCAAATTTCAAATTTCTAGCTCCTTCAGTATAAAACAGATCGCAATTTTAGAACGTTTTCGCTCCTGCACACCCCTGGAGTTAGTGACACCGACATAAAAAATAGCCTATGTTGGAGCAGGGGTTATCACCATAAATTTGCCACCATCACTTTTGAAATCGGTTCGGTAGTTCTAGAGATTCCATAGAAATTGTAATTTAGAATGTTTTTAGAACGCTTTTCGCTCATTTCATCCTTTTAAATTTCGAATTTTTTTTTTTTTTTTTGTTCTTAGAGAGCATTTACATCTTATAAGTAACTACAACGCCAAATTTCAAATTTCTAGCTGCTTCAGTATAGAAAAGATCGCAATTTTAGAACGTTTTTCGCTCCTGAACTTCCCTGGGGTTAGTGACACCGACATAAAAAATAGCCTATGTTGGAGCAGGGGTTGTCACCATAAATTTGCCACCATCACTTTTGAAATCGGTTCGGTAGTTCTAGAGATTCCATAGAAATTGTAATTTAGAATGTTTTTAGAACACTTTTCGCTCATTTCACCCTTTTAAATTTCGATTTTTTTTATTTTGTTTTTAGAGAGCATTTACATCTTATAAGTAACTACAATGCCAAATTTCAAATTTCTAGCTCCTTCAGTATAAAAAAGATCGTAATTTTAGAGCGTTTTTCGCTCCTGCACCCCCCTGGGGTTAGTGACACCGACATAAAATATAGCCTATATTAGAGCAGGGGTTGTCACCATCAATTTGCCACCATCACTTTTGAAATCGGTTCGGTAGTTCTAGAGATTCCATAGAAATTGTAATTTAGAATGTTTTTAGAACGCTTTTCGCTCATTTCACCCTTTTAAATTTCGAATTTTTTTTTATTTTGTTCTTAGAGAGCATTTACATCTTATAAGTAACTACAACGCCAAATTTCAAACTTCTAGCTGCTTCAGTATAGAAAAGATCGCAATTTTAGAACGTTTTTCGCTCCTGCACCCCCCTGGGGTAGTATGGCACCGACATAAAATATAGCCTATGTTGGAGCAGGGGTTGTCACCATCAATTTGTCACCATCACTTTTGAAATCGGTTCGGTAGTTCCAGAGATTACCCCCTAGAAACAAACAAACAAACAAACAAACAAACAAACAAACAAACAAACAAAAAAACAATATTTACTCCTTTATAATATTAGTATAGATTTCACACCAGAATTTTTATTTAAAACTATGTAACTTATTCATTTAGCATATTCCTGCGAGTTTTCTATTTAACTTATTTTGAAAAGAAATTTCTGGTTCGAATCGGAATATATTCATTTGATAGCCGTCAAAATGACGGCTCATGGTAATTCTAGTGTTAATCATTCGGCAAAAATTACTCGAACTTGCGGGAATGTGCTGTCATGCTCACCATATAAGCACTGACCATCAGGCCACTGTCTGTTTCGCATTCTAAATAACCTTTTGGTTTAGAGAATGTGTACCTCAACTAGACCTCAACAACGCAACGATGCAAAATCATACCTGAAAAAAATTTTTAAATAATAATAATAATAATAAAAAAACAAGATGTTTTATGATACTGGGATCATGAAATACCTGAAAGATGGCAATTCATTATCGAACAATATGCTGGTCAATGCACTATCGGTTGAAGTTATATATAATTGTTCTGTATTTCATAATAAAAAACCGAAAGGACTTTGCGGACAACCCTTATAGTCTTTTATTGGCGTTCACCAGTTATGATAGATTGATAATTAGTGAATTCTTTTTTATACCAGGCCATTGTGTCATTGCGCTTTTTTAAATTTATTGTTTTAATGAGTAGAATTTGAATAAACACATGTATGGATAAATTGACTGCGTGTCACAGTACATTTCTTTCTTTTTAATAATTAGGTTGGTGAATACTCTATGCAAGTCACTGAACTTTTACCGACTTTGACTATATATATATATTTATTTTTTATTTTTATAGAGTTCGTCTTCAATTCTTCCCTTATTAAGCATGCTTCTTCAGAATATTCAAAAGTATCCAGGCTAACGATTTTTAGTCTTAATCGATGTCGATGTGAATACCCTCATGTCCACTGTTAAATTCTAGGTTACTAAGCAACCGCAACAGCTAAATCTGTTTCTCATAAGTGTCGTCAAGATGAATATAAAGAATCACATTAAAAAGGAATTTAGTTGACAAGCTATATTTATTTATCCATACAAAATTTAATTAAATGTTATTGCAATATGTAAACAAAAACACTTTCGTTTTCATCAAATTCTTTTGGTAAAGGAAATCAATTCTTATTTTCGGTCATTTTTTTTTTCTTATCTATTTGAAAACAAAATGTAAAAAAAAAAAAAAAAAAAAGCAATAACAAAATAGCTATGATACGACAACATTATTGTATGACTTGTGATTATGTTTTCAACATCGATTTTATTGATCCCATCGAGCATTTTTTTAAGCAGATATGTAAAAAGAAATATAATGACTAAACTGGAAAAACTTCATAGTTATAACTAAAATGAACAAAAAGTGTCCTTTTTTAGGGTTCCGTACTTAAAAAGTAAAAACGGAACCATTATAAGATCACTTCTGTATCTGTCTGTACGTCTGTCAGAACCCTTTTTCTCGTAAACTATGGGACATGGAAAGTTCAAACTTGGGAAAGTTATAACGCCTTTTTACCCACATATTTTACAGATTATTAGCCATTCACAAATATGTTTAGGAAAAATTTAGGGGGCTAATTAAATTACTTGAAAAAAAATTTCTTTTTGTATATCATGTGGGGTATTGTGTGAAATATCTTATAATATTGAATTCAAAAAGATATTTATTTTAATTTTAGGTATTATATTTTCAGAGATATCATCGAAAATGGACCGCAAAAATATATTTCCCCCACACCCCCTCTGTTTCCGAATCTACTGAAACTAAAATTATGAAAAAAAATAGGGGTAGTACGAGTTTATTTAAACCTTTCCGGAAAACTATAGCTATTTTCCTAGGTAACGTAGTTTTTGAGAAAAACGCATTTTTTCGTTACACACAAACTTTACTTTTCGGGCGGTCAGCGGGGGAGTTGGTGGGCACTCGAGGTACCTATTGATGCAGAATCATCCAAGGATATTTGATAATGATTTTCGAATAAAATTGTCCGTAATTAGCCGAGATATTAAGTTACTTGAATAAAAAAAACCTTCTTTCTATATATCGTGTAGGGTATCGTTCAAAAGATCTCGTAACATCGAACTCAAAAATATATTTGCTTTAATTTTAGGTATTATATTTTCAGAAATATCGTCGAAAGTATACAGGAAAAATATGTCCCCTGCCCCACCTCCTATTATTTCCGATTCTACTGAAACTAAAATTATGAAAATAATAGGGGTGGTCGGAATTTATTAATTAATAAATAGTAATTAATAAATTTCATGTACGGAACCCTTTAAGTTCGAGTTATACTCGTACTTGACCGATTTTTTTTTTCGATAATGGTCATTTTTAACACTATCCAACATAGTTGAAAAGTGTTTATGACTTCGGTTTGTCTGCCGTATGGCCGTCTGGCCGTGCTCTAACTCCCGTAAATATGCTCGGATTGCTCTGCAATTTTTATATGTTATTGTCGTTATCTATAGCATGTTTCCTATTTCAACGGAAGTGTGTAGCACTTATAGTTTTTTTACAGGGCAACTCAAAAGAATTCCGTTACATAAAAAAAAAAAAAATTGGGAAAAATAATTGCGGTTTATTTTAATGATGTTACGCAACTTAAAACACATTGTAATTGATATATATCACTAAGGTGCATTACAAGAAGCTTAATCTGGAATAGGGTGTGCATAGCACTTATAGTTACTTTACAGGGACAGTCAAAAAATTCTGTTACATTACGTCTATGGAGAAAAATCGTCTGCGGTTTATTTAAATAATGTTTCACTATTTTAAACGCATTGAAATTTATATATATCACTAAGGTGCATTACAAGAGGCTTGCTACAGAATATTGTGTGTATAGCAGTCATCGTTCATTTACAGGGACACACAAAAGAATTCTCTACTGTCTGTTAACAATAATTCCTGGAAGTGTGTTTTAAGTTACTGAACGCGATTTTAAATTTAACTCACTTTTTGTCTATTACGTGGTGTGTATAAATTCTGTAGATCCTATACAGGGAAGCACAAAAGTTCGCGAACACATTTCCGTTTATTGGCAGAAACTCCAGAAGGAGAATTTTAAACTGTGCTAAGCGTGCTAAGCTGTGCTAAGCGTGCCTAACTGAACTAAAATTTAGCATCCTATGTAGTATATATACAAATTTATAGATCATATACAGGGCTGAATAAAAGTATTCGTATATTTTTCCTAATATTGTATATGTTGGAAATTCCTGAAATTATGTTTTTAAATATGTTATGCGTTTTCCAAATTATTTACTTAGATGTTATGTTTCAGCTTATTAAACGGTATGATTTGTAAAATTATTTTGGAAGCGTTGGAAAGTGTTACATAATCTATGCTTGACGCATGATTTTTCGTTCTTGTTATAACTGTATCTGACGTGATAGCAGATTAAACATAAGCTGACTATATCTGGTCAGCTTATCATAACTTCAGTCAATGTATCCTAATTTCCATTTTCCAGAACTGAGTAAAATATCTTCAAAATGAGTACTGTCCTCTAAAATATGGGATATCAGGTCACCTTAGTTGTTTAACAACTGAATGTCTTCAAACCAAAAGGGAAATTAAACTTAAAGCCCATTCTTAGATTGAAAATAATCGAAACAATCTAGTATAATAACTGTTGAAGATGACATGTCTCTTATGTTTCACAGTCAATTAATGTAGTCTTTAAAAATGTAATTGTTAGTTATAACGATTAATTGTTGAACGATTAATCGATTGTTATATAATATAATATTCTCTTACAGAAATTATTTTATTTTTAATTATTTCAAATTCAATTTACAAAGTGATCTTTTTAACGAAAAAATGTTGCTGGTAACTAAGGTCCGTCTCAAAAGTTTAAGCACAAACATTTAAAGATCTTTAAAGAATAATAAAAAGTTAGAATAAATAGCATTTTTTAATTTGCGGATTTCGCAACTTCAAGTGATATCAAAAAAAGAAAAAAAAATTACATAATTGTAAAAAATATAATTTAAAATATCTTCAAACGAAACTGTCTCAAAAGTTTATGCACAATGGCAAAAACAACTACATTTATCATTTTTACAAAACTGTTACATATAAATTATTTTTCCTTGATTTCGAATTAGTTCAAATAAACGTGCGTCCCTCGAAATTATAAGTTTTTGTAGGGTTTCTGGTGGCAAAGAGTACCATGCTTTCTCAATGGCCTCTTGGTGTTCTTCAAGAGAGTCAGTCATACTGCTTTCCATTGCTGTAAAAACGACGGGTTAAAATGCCCGAGACTTTCTCAAATGGGTTTATGTCTGTCTGGACTTAAAGCTGGCCAGTCAAGAATTTTAACATTTTTCTGTGAAAGCCACAGTTTTCTAGAATGTTATATGTGGATTGAGGCATTGTGCTGTTGAAAGATCCATTCTGAACCTCCCAAAATATCACCGAATGGAAGCAAAGCAAATGTTGGTTCGGCATCTCTTGATATTTTTGGTATTTTGTCTTCCTTTTGGAAAAGCCAGAGAGGTTTGGCCGTTGAAGCCGAACGCCTCATAAACCATAACAAACTTACCGCCTTGCTGCCTGCTGAAGAATTCCCTTGGTTCTTTTCGTAGATCATGCCAATACGTGTTCCACCCATAATGGCCATCTAAGATCCATTTTCCCCCCATCACAAAATAAAACAGTAAGCCACTTGTCCCGTAAGACATGTGTTATTTAGCCCAGTTCATTCTTGCCTGTTTGTGGTGTAATTTCAGACACGGTTTGCGAGCTATTTTCTTTCGTATGATGTAATCACATTCTTTAATACGTCTATGTACAGTGCCTTTGGACACCTGTTCACCGATATCATTTTTAATTTGCTGGAGGGACAAATTTTGTTTAGACACCAATCTCCGTATTCTCTTATCCGCCTAAACAGTCGTCATACGTAGTCATCCACATCTTGTTTTCCGATTGAAATTATCATTTCTAGAGAGTACTTGATATATACCTTGCTTTGATCGGTTTAAATTTTTTAGCAATATCAGAAACAGTTTTATTTTGCGATTTCAATTTAAAAATTTAAAAAATCACTCTTTTTGTGAATTCTTTATCCTTCGACATTTTTAAAATTAGTGGAAATGATTTCTCCACTTTTATACTTTTATAAAACTGGAATGCGACGTCATACAACGTCATTACATCCGTCCAATCCCGTGTTTCTAAAAAAAAATGCATAAAGTGCCTAAACTTTTGAGACAGTGTTTCTTCAAGAAAAAAAGTAAATTAAATAAAAATTAATGTAACTTTTTTAATCAATAAAAATTGTTTATTTCATTTTATTTTGATTAAATGTCAAGTAATTATTGTAAATTGGCTTCATATATTTCTTCTTCAATTTTTTTCAACCAGATTTGCAGAGTGCTTTCTTAGGGGAACCGTCGGTAGCGTAGTAAATTTTCTTATTTTTATAAATAGTTAAATCAGTCTTCAAATTTAATATACATTTTCATCTTTTGATATGTTAAAGAAGTTTGTTCAGCTTACCTGAAATTTTCCTTTTTGCGCCAAGTAATATCCACAGTAATCCAAAGTGTTGTAGCGATATTTATCTTATCCATTGATTCACTTATATTGGAGTAATAAGAAATAGTATTAGTAGAAAATAACAATTGTGTGAAATGAGCAGAAGATTCATTTTCCTTTGAATATAATATTATAATTCTTGGCTAGATGTACATGTTTAAAATCGCGTTTTGGAGGCTGCGTATAAGTGCTCCAATTTTACATTATATTAAAATATATTTACATCATATATATACAAGAGCGTCTTAACTGCTCGGATACATTTTGGAAACTGAAGGGAGATTGTTATTTGAGTTCTGTGCACACGCGCGGGACAAACAGCTGTAGTTTGAAGGAGGGAGATCTGCAGTATTTCTCCAGTTAGTTTCGACAGTCTCTGGTTTTATTCACTGTTTTGCATCTGCGGTTGTCACTTAAAGTACTTATAGTTAATTGGGGTCTGGTTTTTAACATGTTTTTCAATCGTTCGCTGCACGTGGAGATTAATTAACTGCATATAAAAGGTTTCTCCGTCATGCTTAAACTTTGGAGATGGACTATATAATCAATTTAAACATTATCGTGATCAACTCTTGAAATATATCGGGTTGTTTCTTTTCAGTCTCTATTATTATTATTATTATTGTTATTATTATTATTATTATTATTATATAAAATCCTATGAAGTTAATAAAACTAAAAAAGTGAGTTTTCTTTCCTTTATTATTTATATTTAAAAAAAGTTTCTTATGTGTAATATTATTCAACTAAATGACATATTAGACTTTTTAATACATTTTTAAGTTATTGTACATTCAGATTCAGACAATGTTAAAATATGTCATATAGAAAAAATAGTTGTTGCGCTTTGTATGTATTGTGAAATTACACAGAAGTATTAAAGGGGAAATAATGTTCATCATGTTTGCTTTGCGTTTATATCCTTTTAAGAAAAGTGGAAGAAAGCCCGCCAAGTATGGCCAATAAAAAAATATTTAAAAATGATTTAAAAGGGAAAATCTTTTTTGGTCCATGCTGAAATATTTTGTTCTTTCTGCTTAATTTCTTTTTGTTTTGTTTTTTTAATTTGTTTTACGTGGTAAAAATAACTAAATGCAGGGCATCCTAAAGAAATTGAAACTGCTTTAATTTTTTACCAGTTAGTGATAAGTAGGCAACGTATATTGAAAAGTGTTCAAAATAAGGTAGGAAATAAGATCATGTTAATTAAATAGTTCTTCCATTAATTTTAGAAAAGCTGAACTTTTTAAAATTCTATATGACAACAAAATAGTTAAAAAAAAAAAAAAAAAAAAAAAAAAAAAAACTTTTACTGGAACAAGATTATTACAATAAAACTACATGCGTGTATATACTTTTTTAAAACGGAAGGAGTTATGCTTAAGTAAAAGTTGATTATTGTGAATGGAGATCATATATCAAATTAAAAATGTAAATTTGAGAAATATTGCCAGAAAGAGGAAAATACGGACAGTAATTCATATACCATTGATCTTAAACAACAGAAAATTGATGCTTGAAACAATATTAATGGAGAAAAACTCCAAAATATTTACAGAATCACTATTAGAATAGCTAATTTATTGGATATGAAAAAGAAAAAAAAAAAAGAAAAGAAAAAGAAACAGACATTTTGAAAATGCTTTGTAAATTACTTTTTTAGGTAGATTTCGTAAGAAATACTACCTATTACATTCTCACCTAAGCTGGAAATTTTGAAAAATTTTTGCAGATCTACGCCGATCATGACTCCCAGAACCCAAAACCACCCCCAGTTCAAAACTTTATCTATCTATCTATCTATCTATCTATCTATCTATCTATCTATCTATGTCACTTTTTTCTGACCACGATAACTGGAAAAATTCTGCATAAATCTCTTTCAAACTGATACATAAAATCAAGGGTCATAAAATCTCGGTCAAGTTCGTTAATGGGCAAAATCGAACCAAGGGGGGGGGGGAAATGGGGGGGCTTTTTGTGAAAACAGAAAAACTCTCATAATTTCTTTATTATTATACGTATCGAATCCGTTTAAAGTTATTATTACTTCTAGGAGAAGGGCCGAAAATGTATGTATAACAGATTTTTGATATAATTAAAAATGGCCCCAAGGGGGGGGGGGGAAAGGGGGGTTTTTGAAGAAAAAAAATCATAGCTTCGTCAATTCACAAGATATCAAATCCGCGTAAATTTATTATTATAGGACCAACCGTTATAGCAAAAAAAAATTAAAAACCAAAAAAATCCCTGCCGGCTCCGCCTGCAAACAAGTTATTTTTCGAAGTAGGCAGTTCCAACTCCCGCATCTTTTCGAAACTGGTACATAAAATCAAGGGGCATAAAATCTCGGTCAAGTTCGTTAATGGGCAAAATCGAACCAGGGGGGGGGGGGGGGTGTATGGGGGGGCTTTTTGTGAAAACAGAAAAAAAAACCATAATTTCTTAATTATGATACGTATCGAATCCGTTTAAAGTTACTATTACTTCTAGGAACAGGACCAAAAACTTATGTTTGACAGATTTTTGATATAATTAAAAATTGCCTTAAGGGGGGGATGGAAAGGGGGTTTTAGAAGAAAAAAAATCATAACTTCGTCAATTCCCAAGATTTCAAATCCGCTTAAATTTATTATAAATCCTCTTAATATTATCTAAAACTTTTATATTGACAAGTTTTTTATAGGACCAACCGTTATAGCAAAAAAAAAAAAAAAAAAAAAAAAAAAAAAAATCCCTGCCGGCTCCGCCTGCAAACAAGTTATTTTTCGAAGTAGGCGGTTCCAACTCCCGCATCTTTTCGAAACTGATACATAAAATCAAGGGGCATAAAATCTCGGTCAAGTTCGTTAATGGGCAAAATCGAACCAACGGGGGGGGGGGGGGGGGATGGGGTGGACTTTTTGTGAAAACAGAAAAAACCCCATAATTTCTTAATTATGATACGTATCGAATCCGTTTGAAGTTATTATTACTTCTAGGAGAAGGGCCGAAAATTTATGTATGACAGATTTTTGATATAATTAAAAATTGCCTTAAGGGGGGGAAGGGGGGTTTTAGAAGAAAAAAATTCATAACTTCGTCAATTCCCAAGATTTCAAATCCGCTTAAATTTATTATAAATCCTCTTAATATTATCTAAAACTTTTATATTGACATGTTTTTTATAGGACCAACTCTTATAGCAAAAAAAAAAAAAAAAAAAAAAAAAAAAAAAATCCTTGTTGGCTCCGCCTGCAAACAAGTTTGGTTTCGAAGTAGGCGGTTCCAACTGCAGCATCATCGCAAAAAGGTAATTTCTTCCGCAATTCCCGACAAACAGGCGCCCCACGGTCTGCGTCTTCGAAATCTACCTGTGCCTGTAGGCCGAGCCGTCAGGGATTTTTCAATTATGTTTCTACGGTTTAGAACTACATTTGTCCCTTTAAATGATATCTGCTTATATAATGCTTTATTTAGATGTATTAGTGGTGCAATTTCTTCACACCTGTTATCAACATTTCATCTGAATAAGGCCACCATCAATTTGTGAATAGTTCCCATTTTTACAGATGAAATAGCCTTATAAATGGAGCGAAAAAGTGATAGGTCTGCTTTTTCACTTTTTTATAATTCGGTTAATTTTAAAGATACGTGTATTCCGTTTTTTTTTAGGTAGATTTCGTAAGAAATACTACCTATTACATTCTCATCTAAGTTGGAAATTTTGAAAAATTTTTGCAGATCTACGCCGATCATGACTCCCAGATCCCAAAAACACCCCCAGTTCAAAAGTTTATATATCTATCTATCTATCTATCTATCTATCTATCTATCTATCTATGTCACTTTTTTCTGACCACGATAACTGGAAAAATTCTGCATAAATCTCTTCCAAACTGATACATAAAATCAAGGGGCATAAAATCTCGGTCAAGTTCGTTAATGGGCAAAATCGAACCAAGGGGGGGAAATGGGGGGGGCTTTTTATGAAAACAGAAAAATCCTCATAATTTCTTTATTATTATACGTATCGAATCCGTTTAAAGTTATTATTACTTCTAGGAAAAGGGCCAAAAATTTATGTAGGACAGATTTTTGATATAATTAAAAATGGCCCCAAGGGGGGGAAAAAAGGGGGTTTTAGAAGAAAAAAAATCATAGCTTCGTCAATTCACAAGATATCAAATCAGCGTAAATTTATTATTAATCCTCTTAGTATTATCTAAAACTTTTGTATTGATAAGTTTTTTATAGGACCAACCGTTATAACAAAAAATAAATAAAGACAAAAAAAATCCCTGCCGGCTTCGCCTGCAAACAAGTTATTTTTCGAAGTAGGCGGTTCCAACTCCCGCATCTTTTCGAAACTGATACATAAAATCAAGGGGCATAAAATCTCGTTCAAGTTCGTTAATGGGCAAAATCGAACCAAGAGGGAGGGGGGGGGGGGCTTTTTGTGAAAACAGAAAAAAACCCATAATTTCTTAATTATGATACGTATCGAATCCGTTTAAAGTTGTTATTACTTCTAGGAACAGGGCCAAAAACTTATGTATGACAGATTTTTGATATAATTAAAAATTGCCTTAAGGGGGGGAGGGAAGGGGGGTTTTAGAAGAAAAAAATTCATAACTTCGTCAATTCCCAAGATTTCAAATCCTCTTAATATTATCTAAAACTTTTATATTGACAAGTTTTTTATAGGACCAACCGTTATAGCAAAAAAAAAAAAAAAAAAAAAAATTAAAAAAAAAAAAAATCCCTGCCGGCTCCGCCTGCAAACAAGTTATTTTTCGAAGTAGGCGGTTCCAACTCCCGCATCTTTTCGAAACTGATACATAAAATCAAGGGGCATAAAATCTCGGTCAAGTTCGTTAATGGGCAAAATCGAACCAACGGGGGGGGGGGGGGGGGATGGGGTGGACTTTTTGTGAAAACAGAAAAACCCCCATAATTTCTTAATTATGATACGTATCGAATCCGTTTGAAGTTATTATTACTTCTAGGAGAAGGGCCGAAAATTTATGTATGACAGATTTTTGATATAATTAAAAATTGCCTTAAGGGGGGGAAGGGGGGTTTTAGAAGAAAAAAATTCATAACTTCGTCAATTCCCAAGATTTCAAATCCGCTTAAATTTATTATAAATCCCCTTAACATTATCTAAAATTTTTATGTTGACATGTTTTTTATAGGACCAACTCTTATAGCAAAAAAAAAAAAAAAAAAAAAAAAAAAAAAAAAAAAAAAAATCCTTGCTGGCTCCGCCTGCAAACAAGTTTGGTTTCGAAGTAGGCGGTTCGAACTGCAGCATCATCGCAAAAAGGTAATTTCTTCCGCAATTCCCGATAAACAGGCGCCCCACGTTCTGCGTCTTCGAAATCTACCTGTGCCTGTAGGCCGAGCCGTCAGGGATTTTTTTTTTGTTTTGTTTTGTAAGGATCTTGTTGGAACAAAAGGAAATTTTTTTAATTGACCAATTTTGCCTAGGAAGATCGTATAAAAATTTAAACAGTGTAATTTTTTGAAACTTAATGAAAAAACTGTTTCATTAACATAATAATATTGTCTTTCTTATTTTGAGCATTTTTGCAGCTTACATTGCCAACATATCTCCAACAAGTTAAAAATTAGATCGCGTTTCAATCTTTTTTGGACACCCTATATGATATTATTATTATTTGATTTTATACCCATCATGTCTTTTAAAAAAAATTCTTATGCATATTTTTTTTTCAAAGACGCATTTAGATTCTTCGAAGAAGTCCAGAAAAAAGTAGTGGTTGCTCTTAAAGAGTTGTGCTTCGAGCGAGATGCGACTCTCAGCGTTTTCGTCATCGGTCATCAGTCTATCCCATGCGGCAACGACTTCAGGCACCTGATTGTGAAGTTTGTTCGGAACTTGCTCAAGTCACAGAGACTAGTTACCATGGTAAAAGAAAAATTATCGTTAATCTGAAATTCTTTTAGCTCATAAATTCTTTTAGCTCATGAAATTCTTTTAACTCACTTGTCACATCAAATTTAGTATTTAGCAGCCTCTTTTTAAAATGTCTATGAAGGTCTCGCATTCTATGTAAAATTTTCTTCCATTCCGTCATTTAGTTGAATATATTATAAGAATAAACTAAACTTGTAAGTAAAATGAAAGATAAAATAATGTTTAAGAACACTATAAGAAGTTTAAATGTCACGAGAGTTGTAATTTTCCAAATGAGTGAAAAAGTGTTTATACCCGGATTCGAACCAGGGACCTTTGGCGTAAGCTGCCATTGCTCTGCCAACTGAGATATCCTGCACAAATTTGGCGGACATAATTTACCTAGAGAATCTCATTGATTATGACATCTGGTCTGACATTTGAATCAGCTCAACAGAATAAATCGCAGGTAATGAAACTCCAAGAAGACGTTGGGTACATAATTACACTGTATTAATTTTAACACAATTATTCCAATTGGTAAACAAATCACACGAGTTGTAATTTTCCAACTATGTGAAAAAGTGCCCATTACAGGGTTCGAACCAGGGACCTTTGGCATTACAACTCGTGTGATTTGTTTACCAATTAGAATAATTGTGTTAAAAATGTTATAGTTTAAATGTATTTACTCCATATTCGGTATTCAGCGGAATATTAATATTTCAAGCATCTCAAGCCTCTGACTGTATATCACGCGATTTCTATGAACAACACAAAAGTATCAAAATTTAAAATATACACAATTTTTGGAACGATTTTGTTTTAAAAGTTGCACGTTCAGAGGGTAAATTACAAATGATAATATGTTTAAATGATACTATAGTACTACATATCTAAAATACCTGCAGATTTGAAATAAGTAATTAACAAGTTGGAAATTGTACGTCAAACGTGACAAATGAGGTGCGTTCGTACTATAGCTAGTTATATAAATATTCAGATCTTGATGATTTTTAATTCTGTGAAATGAATTATATCATCTGCAGATTCATTTCTGTCATAAAATAAGTATCTCGGTCGCTTGACGATTAAACCTCGGAAGCTCCTCTAACAAGAAAGCACCGATTTTTTTTTCTTTTTAATTCAAATTTCTTAATAAATGTTTTTATTAATATATCCTAAAGTTTTGATTCGATTTTTTAAAAAATTGAAATGTCTCGACAAAATTCTGCAAAGGTAATATATCTTAAATTCCAAACCATTCGGTTGTGTAGTTTTTGCGTTGTTATATGCGGACGGACGGACAGACAGACGGACAGCGACGACAATAGGTGCTACGTATTTATATAATTACGAACGCACCTAAAAAGTAAACAATGGTCGGAACGACTATGATTTTAAAACTGCGCTGTAAGAGAGTTAATCATGGAGAGTTGTGTCGTGTTCCATGAAAACAGCGGGGTATGTTTATGTAAGGAGTATCCGTGATAACTAAGAGATTAAAAACTGAGAATCGGTTACTCACACCTGTCCCGTGCCAGCCTCTAACTGTGGTGCTGCTGCGGCACTCAACAACCGTAAAAATATTCGCGGGAATAATTTAATACTGATTGAGACTTAAAAATTTGCTAAGAGATAAGTTTTTACTCCAAAGACAACATGTGTCATATAATTTTGGAGATATGTCAGAGAGAGTTTACTTTAAAAATGGTCCTTTTGATAATGAATAACGAAATTTCGTTTAATAACTGTCGTATAAATATATACGTTCTTTAATTTCTGCCAAAAAGAAGCGTAATGTAATGTGATGTAAAGGAGCCAAAATACTGCGCATAAGGCATAAACTGAAAATTAGCTTATTACACAAAAAGTACTTCGCAGTAGGCTCTATGAAGGTATCCAAAAGTCTCGCTAGGACTCTAGGAAAACAACCCTGTGAGATGATCATTCTATGCACAGGACAGCAATGGCATCAACGGCTATCATCCAGAGGTGTTTACCTAATTCTCTATAACGTGGTAGTATCCAAACACCATTCGCATCGTTCATAACGACGACTAGCTTTCAGCAATCGTCACAGAAATCCATGGTTATAGTAGTATCGTGTCCATAGTCCTTGGACAGTGTCTGACTGGCGCCATGTCATCTTTAGTTCAGAACCTCGGAGCGATCATCGAGCAGATAATCGTAGAATCCACGTTTGAAGAAGGCATACGAAACGTTTCAATGATATTAATGCTGTTGAATATCATACGGTCATCACACTTGGCCTGACAGTGTAAGAGAAAAATGCCATTAGCAGTCTGTATGTCACCTCTAATTGTGCTTGTTGGTATTTTGTCTTCAAATTGATACATGAACGATATCCTTGAGTCCGTTGTACTACTTGTGATATCAAATCAACAAGAAACTCTATTTCAATATTATAATGCTCTACCATACACTCCTCGATTATTTCTACAATGGCAATGTCTAAGTTCTGTTCAGATTTTATCTGGCCTGCTTGATCACTGGATCTGTCTTCCATTGAACTCATTTGAGATGCATTAAGGTTGCAGCTTAAACAGTACCAAAATGAGAGCAACCTACGCACATAATTATTGCGCGTATGACCAAACTTAACGCTAGAGAACATTAGACAGCTTTATGGGTTGATGCTACGCCGCATTGCTATTTATATTGCAGCCAGAGGGAAGGATGAGGGATGGCCAACACTCATTGGCGTATGGTCTTCCTCTTCCCACCGCTTCTGAAATAAAGAACTGTTCAACAAACGTGAAAGACAGGTTTTATAGTTTACAAAATCCAATTAAACATCGTCACTTCAATAGAGTTAAAAGCATGAAAAACTAATATTAGCATTGCGATAGAACGCCCACTTTCAATTACGAGAATTATCTATGTGATCATTTCAAAAAGAAAGAGCTGAAACACATATTCAAACTTAATGAAACCCATCGATATAGCGAAAAGTTATGTGGTCTGAGAAAGCTCTATGACGGATAGATATTAGAGAGTGTTCGGACTTCGGATACGACCGCATACACTGTGAAGAACAAGAATCCTTGCTCTGAGTACATACAAGTTATCCAAAGAACCATAACTCAATAACACATCGTTTTCGAGAAAAAGGCCAAAAAAAAAAAAAAAAAAAAAAATAGTTGACGTTACAAATTTTCTAGTAGTTTGTAACGCATCACCATTACAATGACCGAAAATAAAGTACATATCGCAATACTTATGAATGGAAACACTATGCAAAAATTTCCGATAGTTTCAAGCAGCAGCCTATTACAGCGATGCGAACGACGGCTGTTTATTTGCATATTATACTCCACGCCTGCCATCCATGTCTTTTTAAATTGTTTCCTTATTTTCAAGCCTATGGGCTACAATCTTTCAAAGTCTTTCATTTATTTATTTATTTTTAATCTTTGTTTCTCATCCATTTTTCAGTTTCACCAGGTTTAATAAAACTTGTTTTTGGTGCTCCAGATGTGACGTCATACTTTCTTCTTTCGCATTTTTCTCAAAAACTATGCTTTATAGAGATGAGGATTAATGGACAACTTTTATGTACTCAAAGCAAGAATTTTCGTTCTGCACAGTTTAAGCGGTGGTATTCGAACATCCAGTATAGATCATCAGTTTATAGAAAGGTGTTACTATAACTGATAGTTGGTATGTATGCACATTATCGTATTGCGCGCGTATCTGATTCGCTGCCGATATAATGTTTGTGTATACGCTCTTTGACTGTTGCGAAGCTTATGGAATGTGAATATATGCTTGAATTCCATTAGCTCATAAATTAGACCTCACCTGATCTGAAATCCAAAGAGTGTGCATGTGATGCTGTGCGAATGATGCTGGAAGAACTCTTGTACCAAGCAGAAAACATTCTGTATTACAACTAGTTCAACTAGTCAACTCCTATTTTAACTAGTAGAAAAAGGTCTCACAGAGAAATGGATAGATCTTGTGAACCTTTTTAAAAAAATTAAATATGTTTGTATAATATTGTACTTTTTTATAATCATTTTATTTGCACTCATTAATGGATCGGATCATTTTTAAAGTACTCTTTGCATTATGTATTTATACTCATACAAGTTATTCAAAAGCAGCATATTAAAATATTGATGTTGTTTAAGCTTTTTACGTTAATATATTTTATATTACGCATGCTTTGTGCTAATCTATATCTATAACAGTTTCTCATGAAACAGGATTAAAATTTTGATGGCCGCTTTATTTATTTGCGTATTTTGTTATTGCAGATAGTCTTTGGGCAGTCTTCCGTAAGACTTCAGCCGCCTGATATCATTTTTCAGTCTGATTTCGACTCAGCAGTGAGCCGAATGACAAGTGCCGACAATCGTGAGCTGATCCATTGTGTATACACTGCCGATGTGAATGCGTTGAAACCTTGCTATAGGCTCAGTTCGCGTGTCCGCAAAGGTGAAGACTGGCCGAGATACAGAGAAAAAATTTTGAAGATTCTGGAGATGGCCTTGGATGAAACAGATAGAGATGTATACCTTACTTCCGGTAAATTAACCTTATGATGCATACGAATTCAGTGTGTTCCATAAGTATGTTCACATTTCAAAAACTCATAAAAAAAAAAGGTCTTATTGATGTGCGGGTTGAACCATAAGACTTGTCAAAGAGTCGTATTTTTTGTGACAAAAGAAAAAAAAACAGTTTAGTGAAACCTAAAAGCAACTTTAGATTTTAAATACTCATACAAATTTATGAAATTGTAGCACCGGAGTGCGTCTTGCGCCATAAAACTTGCCACGAAAGGGAATTTTTCGTGGCAAACGAAAAGAAAATAGTTCAAGGAGTCTCAAAAAACAGTTCACATTTCAGAAACTCAAAAATTTCTAAAAAATTGTTAGAGTGTGGTTTGCACCGTAAAACTTGGCAAATGGTTCGAATTTTTGTAGAGAAAATAATTTTTAAAAATTGAACTGATTTTTTTCTTTTGCTACCAAAAAAAAAAAAAAAAAAAAAGAAGAAGAAGAAGAAAAAAAAAAAGAAAAAAAAAATCGACATTTTAGCAAGTCTTATTATGCAGAACGTCCGCCGATACGACAATTTGTTGAATCTTTATAAATTTTGAAATGGGAATGGACTTATAGGACACTCTGTATGCAAAATATTATGTACCGGTTGTGACATAAGTTTTTTAAATAAATTTCAGGAAAAAAATGTACCAATAATGCTAAAGAGGTATAGTTTACACGAAAACGATTACAGGAAGATTATATTTTTATTAACAGAAAAAAAATTAGCTCAAAAGTTCACATGTAGAGAGCGCCAATGCACGAGTATATGCACCAAATGTATGCAAATCAGGCTAGCAATAAAAGAGTTTTTCTTTTTAAATATTTTTCACTCCAATCAAATTAATATTTAGTCGTTACTTTTTCCATTTTATATGTTGGTTTTTAACACTTTCTAGTCAAGTTGAAAGTGTTTATGACTTCGGTCTGTATAGCCGTGCTCTAATTGGCGTAAATATTACTTAGATTTTCATGTTATTGAGGCATAGCCTCTATTGAAAATTAAGTGTGTAGTATTTATAATTCGTTTACCGAGACACTACGGTACATTATGGCTTATGGGGGAAAATCTTTTGCAATGTCTTTAATAACAAAACACGTGAAATAAAATTTACAATATTTTTCACAGCATTTACGCGTGCATTTTGTAAACTATATTGGTATTTAACATTAAATTACATTGACAATTTGTTTTATGTTAAAATGATTTATAATAATTTACGTAATAAATACATTGCAGTTTCATAGTTGAGTTCTAAATGAAAGGACTACCTGTGAACTTGTACAGTTTTATACTACACTAGCAAAACTTGCGGTTTTGCTAGCGTGGTTGTAGGAGTATGTCAAGTGTTATTTGTGTACCTATTTAACATTAGGAGAATTTATACTGCTACAGATAATTTAAATATTATCAATTAAATCAGATTTGGAAGAAACCTAATTTTTGTACGTATTAGGCGAACTAATACGAAATTATATTGAATTTAATAAGAAAATATTTAGTCCAACCCATTTGCAGCCAACCCTTTCCAAAAAACAGGTACAATGCAGTCTACTTGGAAACTCTGTTTATCTATCGTATAGTGAAAGAGTATTTAAAAGGTAAAGCTATTTCTTAAAATATTTAGGCCTTTATAGAAGATTTTTTTTTTTTTTTTATGGTTAATTCTAGAACATAGGCATCTGTAAACGGGTTTTAAATTGAATATTTGACACCTCCCCTTGGGAAGGGGTGGGGGGGGGGAGTGACCATATACTGGGATTTATTAGGCCTTTTAAGATGAAATTCAGTGGAATGGTAATTTTTTTAACACAGGCGTGGATAAAGGTGTCGTCTTCTAAAGTGTCCCTCACGGAGTGCAAAACCATATCTCATCATTTATCAGTCCTTTATACATGAAATTTTGTGGGACATTGAATTTTAGAACATAAGCATGTATAAAGGGAATGTTTTTAAAATTTCAATCTTCTGTTTCTCTCCCCTCACCCGGGAGGAGCCAACAATACCTTAGAATCTATCAGGATCTTAAAGATGAAAATTTGCAAGATGGTATATTTTAGAACATAGGCAGGGGTAAAGAGTGGTTGTTTTTAAGCGATATAATTCCTGTTCCTCTAGGATGGTACAAAACATATCCAAGAACCTATTAAGCCATAATAGAAGAAATTTTTTGTGATTGTGAATTTTAGAACTTAGGCGTGTGCAAAGGGATTCTCAATACAAAAGAATCAGGTTCCAAAAGTCGTGTTTTTGGCCCATGAAATAAGACTAAGATTCGATTTTGTTATACTGACTTATTTCACTTTTTATTATTAGAAGGCTTATCCTGTACGATTTCAACAATAGTTTTTGCATTTTGTTCGGATTTATATGACTTAAGCTCAAAGTTCGTATTATTCGTAGTTTTTGATGAAAAATACGCAATTTCTCCTAATTTTAAATCAATTATTTATATGAGCGCATTCGTGCAACACTTAGACTTTCTTCTTCACATATATTATAAAATACATCCAAATGTACAATATATGTAAAAATAAAAGTGTTGCAAAGCTGCGCTCATAGTAAAATATTAAAAATAGAGAGTTAAGTAACTGCATTCCCTGACGTCACTAAGAGACTTTAGGATACAGCACCGTGTTTAAACGTGCTAAAATAAACTTAACTATTGCTTTTTTTTTTTTTTTTTTTTTTTTTTGAAAATGGGTATTTAACAACAGTGGTAACCAAAACAGGCATGACCCAATTTGGGCACATACCTAAGAATCTTTCGACCCAAATTGGGTTTTATTTTTTTTTCTGTGTAATAAACAAAATAAGATTTGCTTGTAGAATTTGTAGTGTTATTTCTTCTTTACGAATTAGTGATTTTTGTGTCTAATTTGTAATTTAGGAAAAGCTTAAATTTTTCACAATTTAGGATAAACGTGTAACAAAGTGCATTATTGGAGTCGTTTAGTTGTAGTACAAGAACTATTAAGTGCATCCAACCTGATGATAACTGGATATCAGGTATTTCTGAAATGTTTGGCTCCATTTAGCTATTGTGCGTTTAAGGCAACTTTCATTGAATTTCTTAAAATCAAAGTCAGTGATACGTGATATATAGTTGCAGTTAACATAAACTTTAATTAGCTGTAACATTGCTTGTGATAATATTTAAGTTGAAATACTAGTTAAAATATGCTTTTATTTATTCTGTAGACTTTAATTTCAATATCACGATATATCTGAAATCGCGATATTAAGCTGGTGAATATAGTGTGCATAGCATTTATCGTTCATTTACAAGGACGCACAAAAAATTCGTTTACAGTACTGTCTATTAAATAATTGCTAGAAGTGAGCTTACAGCCAAAGATATAGACACAACACTTCAGAAAACATCATACACAGCCCCAATTCACCCCAACAAGATCACACGCAAGAGAAACCAAATCGAAATAGGATGCAAGACCAATAACGACCTAAAAATACTACAAAACGACATCCAGCAACACAGACAACTCAACAAGACACTCAACGCAGTGCGCAAGTCACTCCCACAACAGAAAATGATCCTCTTAGATATCAACACCACAATAACAGAAGAAAAACTCAAGGAAGCAATTACAGCACACTACGAGATCACAACACAGGAAATAACAGTCCTAAAAGAGCTCCCCAACAGAAGAGACGAGACTACCAAAGACGTGATCCTGCTTCTACCTAAAACCTTGGGACACTCCATCATTACAGACGGGGGGCTCACTATAGGACTTAACACTCACAAGCTCCGGCCACACACCACAGTACCCCGATGTCGTAAATGCCAGGCACTAACACACGTAGAAAAGCATTGCCCGAGCGTCGCACCCTCTTGCGTCAACTGTGGAGAAGAACATACCAACCCCAATTGCGCAAAGTCTCCCAGTTGCGTAAACTGCAAATTCTACAATGAAGAACACGGGGCACATTTCAACACCAAACACCAGGCGTCGGACTCATCCTGCCCTACATACAGGGAAAAATATGCAACCCTCAGAAGACGTCTGGGTGAGGAATTTGCCCCAGTATCACCAACACCACCCACACTGAGAAACCCAACATACCAACAACAGCCACAGCCACAGCCACAGCCACAGCCACCACTACGCCAAGACAGAAACACATCATCACGACCACAAGAAGGCAGCACCTCGAGACCCCCACCAGAGGGAATCCTCCCACTGCAGACTCAAAACCAGGATGAATGGAGTAACTTCTGGTTCCCCTACTTCCATCCGTACTCCCGCTCGCCTTATCTTCCAAACCCCTTCAGGCCACCAATGGATCAGCTGAGCGGTCCCCGCAACTCACGGTAAACAAATTCAAACTTAATCTAGTAAGTGAAATCTTATTGCTTATTATCTTTAGCTTGTTAGTTAATTTATTTTTATTATCTGTGCAATGTCTTCTCCGTCCTCCTCCAATCCAGAGGACCCCCCACCTTTCGGCCACATCAAAATTCTACAAATCAACCTTAACCACTGCAAAGTGGCAAATGCGGCCCTTAAGGCGCATCTAATCGATAATAAAATACATATAGCCCTGCTGCAGGACGCATACTGCGGGCCGGATGGCACTCTTGGGGACATACCCACATCTTGGGCTATCTTCTCATCCAAAGCAAAGAGTGCACATCTAGTAATCCAGAACACATCACTACAGTACTCACATCTCTACACAGGCATGCACTGTGCATTTGTCACAATTACTGCAAAGGAGGACAAACTAGTTGTTGGTTCCACCTATGCAGCACCCAAAACAAACTTTGAAGATTCCCTCGAGGAGTGGAGCTCACTTATTACGCAAAGGCTATTCTTTATCTGCGGAGGTGATTTCAACGCTAGCTCCACCTTATGGGGTTACGATCATGAAAGTCTTCGTGGGGATACCCTTATTGAACATCTGACAATCCATAAACTATCCCTAGCTAACATAGACAACACATCACATACCTTTGTCAAAACAAACACCAGAGGTGAGATAATAGCTCAGGGCTTCCCTGATCACACCCTGGTGAATTCCAAAGCACTCCAAAAAATCAGACATTGGCGTGTCTCAGATGTTCACACCGCCTCGGATCACAAATACATAGAATTTGGCTTCGAAATTACACCACTCTATACAACACAGCGTAGATTTAACACAACCCGAGGCAACTTCAAAAAATTTACCCACATTATCAAAACACAAAAATCACTCCTCATCAGTCAGATAAAGGACGTTACAAACACAGCACAACTTAACGAATTTACATCCACACTAATCAAAACCATGCAAACAGCAGCGCGAGCGTCCTTTAGACTCAAAAACACTCGAAGAACACCTATTTTTTCTTTCTGGACATCCGACCTCAAAACGAAAAGAAACCATCTCACGGCACTTCGTAAAAAACTTAAAGCACTGCGCAACACAGACCAAGACACTGAATACTTCTGCGATCTAAGTGCTAAATACAAACACCTTTCGGCAAAATACAAACGCAGTGTTCTGGATGCACGAACAATGGCTTGGAGAAACTTCTGCAGCAACCAAACAGATCCTTTCGGCACAGCACAAAATTTTTTCTCAGGCAAGTACTTCACGCCCGACGAAATAAAGCTCGAACTGCCGCCTAGCAGATCATCCAGACAGCATAATATGGAGCACCTCACGACAACCCTTTTCGGCCCATCACAATAGATAACTCAGACCTACGTTTCGACTCACCTCCAGATAAACCCTTTTTAAAATCTGAAATAGCAAATGCACTCGAAACATTAAATGACAAAAAAGCTACAGGCCCAGACTGTGTGGATTTCAAAATTCTAAAACTCACGCACAAAATTATACCCGGTGTTTTCACCAGATGGGCCAACCTGTGCCTTAAGCACAATTACTTCCCGCTCACTTTGAGACAGGGCGAAGTGGTATACTTCCTCAAACAAGGAAAGGATGCCTCTGAACCCACATCATACCGTCCGATTTGTTTGCTTCCAACTCTAGGAAAACTCCTGGAGAAACTAGTAGTCATCAGACTAGTTCACTTCCTGGAAAGCAACAATCTACTCCACCACAGGCAGTATGGATTCAGAGAGGGTCGGTCATGTGACAAGGCCCTATTTGACATCCTTTCTACATGCACAAAAAGCATAGAGGAAGGCAACTATACCTCGCTCGTCTCCCTCGATATCAAAGGTGCTTTTGATAATGCGGAGTGGCGGGACATTTTGTTACAACTAATAGAGATTCACTGCCCGGGCAATATAGCGGGAGTCGTCGCATCTTATCTAAGTAATAGGAGTATATTTATAAACTGGGGCTCTGGGTCCTCAGAACACCAATTGCAGAAAGGTTGTCCTCAGGGCTCCTGCCTTGGGCCAATCCTTTGGCTAATAATTGTAAATATATTTTTAGTAGAGTTAGAAAAATTGGGATTCGTCCTGTATGGCTTCACCGATGACTTCAGCTTTGTACTCTCGGGCCGCAGGCGTTTGGACCTGGAAAACTCGGCAGCTCGAGCTCTCCCGGTCTTTTGTCAACTTTTGGAACGTCTCCACCTCCAGCTCTCTACAGACAAAACACAATCCCTAACATTCGCAAAACCCAAGAAGCTTAAGCGCAAACCCATAATGAGAATTTATGGGAAAAGCGTTTCACATGTCACACACCTTAAATTACTAGGAATCGTCATAGACGAACACAGGAGCTGGACGGAACACATCAACACCCTCAAGACAAAATTAACTAAGTATCAACACAATGCACGCAGATTAACTTCTAAGTCTTGGGGAATTAAACCTGCAATGTTAAAAATCTGGTACCACGCAATCATAGAACGGATCCTCTTTTACGGTGTGGGCGTCTGAGGAGGAAATCTCACCAAGGCAGTCAAGGAAAAGTTGGTTTCGATTCAAAGGATGTTCTTGCTGCAAATGGTGAGAGGGTATAGGACTATCTCAACGGACGCACTCACAGTACTAACGGGGATCCCTCCAATCCTAATATCACTAGAATACGAGCACCAGAAAAACAGAATCCTACACCTAGAATTTGAACCAACAACCACGCAATACTTTCCACAAACAACTATTCAGAGAAAAGTTCCAAGTTGGCACCTGCACCCCGCGGAGGAGACATCACAATTACAGGTATGCATCGCCAAGAACAGTCACAGACCCTCGCAGCATCCAACCATCTACACTGATGGGTCGCGCACTGAAACTGGCGTGGCCGCAGCCTTCTGCGCCATGGTAAATGGAGTGCCGACCTATGAGTGGGCCTCCAGAATTGGAGACGATAACTCAGTATATCAAGCTGAACTGTTTGCAATTCTGAAGGCTTTGGAATGGATTGCTGCCTCCCCCACGCAGGAAAATTTTAAAATTTTCAGTGATAGTCTTTCTGGACTTCAAGCAATTTTTGCCTTACGGACAAAACACCCTCTCATACTGGAAATTAAAATCAAACTTCACCAACTGTACAAAAAAGTTACCCTTGGCCACGTCACTGCACACATTGGTATCGCAGGCAATGAGCTGGCGAACAGCCTTGCAAAAGAAGCCACCAAACGCCAATCAATAGACTTCTCTCTTCCGGTACCCCCATCTTTTATTCGCAGAGAACTCAAATCTAAAATACTCCCCAACTGGCAAATCTACTGGGACACCTCCACAAAAGGTAGATACACTTACAACCTAATTCCAAAAGTTTCCAGAGAGCTACTTAACCTCACTCCCTATACAAGTGCTTTCTTATCCGGGCATGGCCCGTTTAAAAATTACCTCTTCAAATTTAAAATTTCACGAACCAGTGTGTGCGAGTGCGGCGATATTGGTACCCCCATGCATTATTACTTCTCCTGCCCACTGACTGTTCCTTGGCATCTTAGGCCTGCTCCTTCTAACCCACCTCCTTCTTGGTTGCTGAACATAATTACGCGTCCCATCTTAACTCAAAAACTTTCAGAAATTTACAAATTACTATTAGACCTATCTAACAGAACTTAATCATTCAAAGCAATTTTCTTTCTCCATAAATTAATAATAAATCGCTTATTTTAGTCATTAACGTAATCATTCCATCATTTTTTATCTGCTTAGCTTTCTCCTTTAGCTATTTTGCAGCTTAATTGTTTCTCTCATCCGCAAGTAATGTTCTCTTCCTAGCAGGGGCTGAGTCCCCATTAATTATCTATTCTTATCGGGAACCGCAAGTCTGGTCAGCAAGCAACGTATCGTCACCTCTAACACAAAGTGCATCCAGCCTCCATCCAGTGTGAGGATTTCAGCGCAATTGTGTGGCGCTCCTTGTCGCGTGGGAATCTCACACTGGCACCTCCACATCTCAAGTGCCGTCATTTACGAACTGTACAAATGGTACAGTCTTACCTAAGAACTGCACCCTTCTACTAAATAAGCGGACTGTACAACTGGTGCAGGCGCACCTGTGGATCTCGTCCACCCTGTCTGTCGCTCCTTGTCGCGTAGGAACGCTGGTTCCAGCGACAGACCCTGTAATTTTTTTTTTTTTTTTTTGTGTCTTTAATTCCTGCCACCTGTCGCGTGGGGCTTTGCCCGGCAGGACCCGCCATGGCGAAGTCTGTACTGCCACGTTTAATCCCTGCGTGCCGGGGAGCTAGCCGGGGAAGACATTAAACGCTCAACGGCTGGGTTCGCCCTCAGCCGAGTGGTCTTCCTCAGGCATTAAAATTAAATTGTGGTACGCGATTTTTAAATTGAACTAATTTTTTGCATATTACTATTTTTTTTCATATGTATAAATTCGATAGACCATATACAGGGCTGCATAAAAGAACTAGAGTACATTTCGCTTATTGAGAGATTGCTGAAGGGAAATTTTCAACTCTTTTTTGTGTTTCATAATTGAACTAAATTTTTGCTTACTATGTAGTATATATATAAACCTATAGATCATATACAGGGCTGCAAAAAAGAATTCGAATATTTTCCCGACTTTTGATGGGAATTATTAAACCTGGTTTTAAAACGTATTATGTGTTTTTCAAAATTGTTAACTTAGACACCATCTTCCGCCTTATTAAACGATGAAGTTTTGTTACAATATTATGAATATGTTGGAAAGTGTTTCGTAATCTACGCTTGACGCATAATTTTTCTTTTTTTTAAGTGTTTGAGGACATATTGCGGACCCTTCTGGATAACAGCGACAAGAGTACTCGTGATAGGTCCTTCCTCATCCACTTGGAACATAGCACTCACACGGAAGAGAAACCGAGGAAAGAAGACAATCGAGTGCAGCATCTACTGTCCACTTGGGAAGACATCATACCGGATGATTACAAATTTGATTTTTTCGACGGCGATTCCTGGCAAGAGCTGGATTTACACGATGAAAGAACTAGTGCTACTTTTGGTGGCCTGCATATCAAGCTTCAACAGGTGCTAGAGAACATGCTGGATGAATGGACTGAAATAGAAGCTAAAGGTGAATTAATTAATAGTATTTCCCCGTCATATTACAGCAGTTCAAGAATTATAAAAGGAGTTCATTTTCAAATAAATTGATCATTTGGGATTATTACTAATTAAAAAAATATATTTACAATAATACTTAATCGTTAAAAGTAATTATGAATGTCATTTTCACAAAACGAACAATTTGTTTAGATAAAAGATTTAATTTACTGAAAATTATAGAATCACGATTATCAAATTATGAGTCAATGTAGGGTTGAGAGAGACTGAGAGTATATAATAAAAGGTCTTCACAGAAAATAAACAGTCTTAGATTATCAGTGCATACAATCTTATTTCTTCTTCTGTCATCTTCTTTAAGCATTTGAAATCTTAATCGCGTTAATACTAATATGAAAGAAATGTAACTGCAGGTTGAAAATTTCATAATATTAAATTAAATCTGTTCAAAAAAAAAAAAAAAAATGCGACCTGTACAGCTAACGTTGGAATCCTAAAAATGTAGATTTACTCGTTTGAAAAGCAATCAATATTTAAACTGTTTTCAAACGTACTACAGAGTTTTTTTGCAGAGACAATATCAAACGTGGAAAGCAAAAAATAACACTCTTTGGAATAGCTTATGTGAATTAAAACAATTTGAAGCATAAGTACTTAGCTACTCTCTTATGAAAATAGGGTCAAATGGATTTTTGAGTTTTGTGTGCGAACTTGTTCTGATTCTAACATTTGTGCGGGAACGACCCCAACCTATTCTGTATTTTTCTTTTTTTTTTTTTTTTTACTTTCGCAAAGTGTGCCTGGACCCTGGACCTCCTGATTGTCGCGGTAAATCCATACAGTAATATGTTAATTAGATTTCTGTGGTCGTGTAGCTGGTATAAAGACGGTGGTAGAAGTTAGTTGCGTCGGATTTTGTCGCATCTCGTCCCTGAGTGAGAAATCATGAGTTTGAGCTTCATCAAGCCATCCACATGTCATTAGCAGTGACATTCCCTTTTGACTGAGTTTGGAATAGATTCTGCAGCGATGTGTTTGATTAAGGCTGTTCGTCAATGAGCTTCCCGATTCCCCTCGCTAATGTTAAACCTATGGGCGTAGAATGCATTCGTATATTTAAAATATCTCCTCGGGAAATGAATATTTTTAACTTCTGTTTTCTGCGTATACTTCTTAAAGGATGTCTCTTTTTTTTTCTTAGTTTTCAAACTATTTCTAAAATATGTGCTTAATTTATCATTTTATGTGTTAAAATCTTAGCGAAACTGAATAAGATTTTAACACTTCACATAAAAATAAGTATATATTTTAGAAAAAAAATGTTTACAACTAAGAAAAAAAAGAGACATCCTTTAAGCAGAGTACACAAAAAACACAAGTTTAAAAATATTAATTTCCTGAGGAGATATTTTAAATATACGAATGCATCCTATGCCCATAGGTTTAACATTAGCGAGGGGAATCGCGAAGTTCACTGACGACCAGCCTTAAATGGTAAGGTGTACATTTGATACTTCAAATTAAAGTATATTGGAATCCGTTTTCTTCAATCAGTGATATTGCTGTGTTCTCTAGTGACTTTTTGCAGTGCTCAGAGGTACTAGTGACATATTCGTAGCAAGCTGAGGTGAACTTTTCTTATGTTCCGGCAAATAATCAACGTAGCCATCTTGTTTGGAGTTAGTGTTAGAGTTTAGAGAATTTCTAGTGGATAGCAGTACCCTTCTCAATCTTTAAGTGCTTGAGCTTATAATTTGATCATCGTTAATTTAACTATCTTTATAAGAGAGTAGCTAGACAGTTATGTTACAAATTGTTTTAAGTCGCATAAGCTATTCCGAAGTATGTTATTTTTTGTTCTCAACGTTTGATATTGTGCCTGCAGAAAAACTTTGTACGTAAAAAACCAGTTTAAATATTGATTGCTTTTCGAACAAGAAAATATGCAAATCGGGGATTTCAACGTTAACTGTAACCAGGTTCCACTGCCAAAGCCCTTTACCTATTCTTTTAATAAATTATTGTTATTGTTAATTCCCGTATTATGTATACTTTCTTAAATGACAGGTCCGTAGGGTCGCCACAAATGGCATCCGTCCAATTTTTGAATCCACTCCGTTATGTATTGAGCTTCCGGATTATTATGGGTCCGTCACAAATTGTCTGTATTTGAATGGGAAGGGTTTGAGCATGAACCTTCTACGTTCATGGGTTTGAGTCTCATAAGCAACACCATGGAACTAGGAATGGTTAGTTCGTAGTTTCATGAGCAATACCCTTTCCTATGCCCTGTATTACAATGAGAGATTGATTTGATATATATATACACTGTAAAAAACTAGTTTGTGGTGTAGAACTACTTTTCGGTTCAACATTTAACCAGTTCATGGTAATTTCATGCCATTTCTCGCATTTTGTGAGATTCTTATACGATGAGGTTGCTGCACCCAGTGATTTTTTTTTTCCATGTGCAGTCTTGTGTTCATTTTAATGTGTTTTCTCCACATCCCCCCTCCTCCTCCGGATTTAAATTCACAACTATTTGGGCAACCAGGCTATTTTTCAACAATGGAAAATTAATGACAGGGCAACTGACCCTTGTCCCATTTTAGTGGGCGTGGATTTGCTCACAATTAACTCCAATGTTTTTGTAACTTATATTCGGTTGTAACCATAATGAATATTTAGCGATTTATCCCCTGCGCTCAGCTAATTCCTTAAAATTAATTTATTAATTTATAATTATGTTCTAAAAATATTAAAATGTAGTACTATCATCGTAAACACATATATGTACATCAGTTTTATAATTCGAGCCTATCAGGAATGAGTGAAAAATCGATTACAAAATCCCATCTATATAATGAACCCAGTTAAGTTAATTAAAAAGTGTAAAACAATGAAAGGTAACGTGTTTTAACTTGGTCTGAGTTAACAGTTGTCAATTGTGGTAACTCATAGGTCTTCATTAGCTACTTTTCATTATTGTAGTAAACATTCATTTCTGAGGCAGATTTAAAAAAAAAAAATCATCTTTGAAAATCACTTAAAAAGTCATTAAATTGAACTACAGTTTTCTAACAAATTTCATTCTATAGTACATTCTCTTTCAAAATTAGTCACAAAACAATATATTGTATTCGAAATTATATATTTTATTATGTATTTTTATTTATTTATCCTTTTTTATTATTTAAAGTTTTATGCCACCTTTAAAAAGTGTAATATAATACAAAATGTTTCTAAAAGAAAAAGTCTTTAGTTTTGAAACTTAACAAGTTTGCATCATTTGACGAGCAAAAAAATTCAGGAGTAAATGATATTGCATTTTTTTTACTCCTGAATTATGCAACAGATTCTAAATAATATTCCAAAAATCAGCTGTCAAAATAATACTATGTTAATTTGAATATTTTTCAGAAATCCCTATGCAGTTACATGAAGAACTTGTCCACCAGCAGGTCGAAATTCAGAACCATCTCAAACTATTTCAAGATCGTCCAGATTTGGTGTCCTCCCTCATGGATTACATAGCAGGGCCTAACAACCATCCTCTTGTAGTGCACGGTCGGCAAGGTCGTGGCAAAAGTGCTTTGTTAGCTGTGGCAGCTGTCCTCTGCGGGGCAGTCTTTCCAACAATGCCCGTGCTCTTTCGATCAGCCTGCGTATCACCCGAGTCCTTCACCCAAGAACAAATACTTCGAAGCGTCTGTGAACAAATTTCCATCCTTTATGGCGAGCATCCATCTTTGGCATCAAGGGTGAATTCTTATTTTTAAATAGTTATTCGCTTATACTATAAATATATGTTTCATCTGGTGATTTCATTGTAAAAAGCTCTATATTGTGTTGCATATTGTAATATAATTAAAAATAGCATGAAGTTAAAAAAAAGCGCAAAAACAACATAAAGTACAGGAGCTTGACTAAAATATTTTTGTGCTCCTGTAAATAGGGTTAAGAGCACTGCAATCATTTTTTGCTTACTAGGGATTTAAAACTCTGTACTAATAAAGAGTGCCCATACCTCAAGATAAGATAATGGGGTCTCCTATAATTTATTATCATTAGGAGGCTCTGCACCCTACGACCTACGCTCGCAAATCCCCATCTAGACCCCGTAGGCTCTAAATACACGCCAATTTGCTCTCTTTTAAACAGATTACCCGATTACGGAAGATTGAAACATATTATCACAACTAGTGGCGATCTTCTGTAATCGGGTTGCAATCCGTTTCCTTTTGATTGGGGAATTTTCCAACTTCCAAGACGGTGATTGATTAAATAAGATCAATTTCATATTTGAAAATCAGCTTATATAAAATCGTTAAGTAAAAAATGTCGCTGCCTCTCGGACTATTAAAATGTCTAGAAAAAAGTTTTCTTTTAGACGCTATAAGAAAATCGTTTTAAGTATGAAGTTTTAAATATGATGTAATTTTCACCAGTAATTGCTTTTCGCACGTAATAATTTAATTATTTTAAAGTTTTCTTTCTTTTTTAAATATTCACGTGTAAATATACATTTCAATTGAAAATACCATATTTGGAAATATTATTTGGACTTTTTAAAAATCAGACAACAGTAGATAAAAACACTATTTCAAAAGATGAATTAAATCTCTATTTAAAACAATGAAATTTTGAATAAAAAATTGGATTTTTTTTTTTTTTAACAGAGAAATTTAAAAAAAAATATTTGATACTGCATACCACAATCTAGTCAAATATATGCCTGCAATATATGGTTAAATTGCTATGCATAGTTTTTGACCCTATACAACATATGTAACTGATCTATTTTGACCGATTGCAACACTAAATAGCGCTTAAAATAATTCTTCAATTTAAAAACTATCTGCGTCATCGTGCTTATCATATGTTTCTCTTTAAAACTACCACTTTTCATATTTTATGTCCAATTGCTTTGCAGGATAAGCCGAGAATGAAAAAGTCACAATAGATTCAATTATGACAGCAATAACGTTAGTTTTTTTTTTTTTTTTTTTTTTTTTTTTTAATAGAAAGATTACTTTGCCAATAAGAGTTAATAATACATCTATATATTTAAAACGCTAAGCGATTTCTTTCGACAATCCGTCAGAACAAACTACTGCATCAAATTACACCATATTCTTTTTTTAAATGAAAGATATTTGGACACAAATTTGTTATCGTGCATTCGTTTGTTCGAAAATTTAATTAATTAGCTGTAATTTTCAATTAAACATTTACTTCTGCTTATGACGTCATAAGTCGGCAACTCCCACTTTTGAGGGCATAGAGTTTATTCCCTGAACTCTGTGGTTCACCAATCTTTTGACATTAGCTAATATCAACTAGGTAATATTTTAACATTGTAGTATAAATTCTTAAAAAAAGAAACTTAATTAGCTAGAATATAATCATAATAAAATATCTAAACGTAAACATATCAATATGAATAACAAATCTCACGAAAAATGCTGCAATTTAAATGATTCCAATTGAAACAAGATTTGGAGAGTTATCCTTGACGCCCAGCTAACATAAAAGTACCTATTTTATTTTATTTATTTACACACATATTCAAATTTATTATAAAAGACCAGGTTGCCATACAAAGCAAAAATCGTCATTTAGGCGCCAAAAAATAACCCAGGTGCGTCTGCGATATATGTACTGATTTAATCAAAATTATTTTGGTTGCACCGCATATTGCAAAATTAATTAAATCCATGATTATTGCTTCTTTCTCAGATTAAAAATAAGAAAATTGGTACTTCTCTATTATCCCGTCGACCACTTTTCACAACAAAAAACTATCGCCAAACTGTAACGCCAAATAAACGGGAGAACGTTGCTATTGAAATATCAAAATAAATAAATAAATAAAATACATGAATTTATGGACACAATTGTTATTTTAATTAATGAAATAACTAATAAATCAGTAAACAATAAGGAAAATAGACGCAAATCTCGAATTAAAAACAACTTGATGACGTAACAAATACGTAGAATGCTTCTGACATCAAGTAAATCGCACTTCATTTTCGGCGTTTAATTTTACAGTTTGGCGATAGTTTTTTGTTATGAAAAGTGGTCGACCGGATAATAGAAAAGTACCAAAAATTTAATGTTTAACGAAATTCAATTATTTGATCGATCGCAAATTTTGGTTCTTTTCCATTATACCGACACCATGCCATACATGTAAATATATGCTTGGCGACAATGGTGTCCGTATAATGGAAAAGTACTCATTGTTTTCTTAGTTCGGGCTATACCAAAAACAAACATTTTACGGGTAACAAAAAAATCGCCGAAAATGGCTGCTTCATCAGCTGTTATGACAGCAAAGTTGGATAAAATCTAATAACCTGAATTTTACAACGTTTATGCGAAACACCACAGAGAACACAAGCTATTTTTATATAAGTACACTGTTAAAAATTTGCAGCAAACTGTCCAGTCATTTGACCGTTTTTATAGAAAACGGTTACATAACCGTAATTTAACTCTGTTCTGACCTTATTATTGCCCATATTATGGTCAGAATAGAGTTAAATTGCGGTTATGCAACCATTTTCTACAAAAACGGTCAAATGACTGGACAGTTTGCTGCAAATTTTTAACAGTGTAGGGTATATTTAAACGAGAACTAACAACCTATAATAAGAGAACTAACAACCTTCAATAATATAATGCATGAAAAAGTAAACAAATAAGTGATTCAGCAAATTATAAAAATATGTATTTCTTAATATAACTATAGAATACAGAAAAATATTCTGGTACCATAAAAAATATTCATTATCCCGTCGAGATTCCGTGCATTATCCTGTCGTCCCATTAAGAAAAAAAAAACTATATGCAAATTAGGTACTTTTCGGTTATCCGGCGCCAGTAATATATATATATATATATATATATATATATATATATATATATATACATAATAATAAACTCCAATAGAAAATTACGGTACTTACGTATTATCTGTGCCAGTTTTATGCCAACTGCGCCAGGCATGGAGCCAATATTACTAATTATAGTAACCATTATAATTTTTTTTCTTGCTATATGGTACATGCCTGGGAATAATCTATAATATTATTCTTTCTAATTTACTGTGCTATTTACCTTTATTAATTTTACTAAAATAATGTTATTTACTATTTTTAACAATGTTATAAATTTAATAAATATATGTTACATTTTATTTATTTTATATTAATTACCATTTTTAACAATGTTATTTGATAATGTTAAATTACTGCGTTTGAAAACATGATTGGCAACGATAAACAAGGTTGGTACTTGGCAACCATTTTTGGCGATCAATCTCCTGGCACGGATAATACGTAAGTACCAAAATTACTTGCAGAATCATTATCACAAAAGCCAACCAAAATCTATAAACCACATAAATTCAATACTAGAAAAACAAAACTATATACATTATATATATTTGTATATATGTATGTATATACTATATATATATATATACATATATACTTCATTGGCGCCCTGCTAACCAAAAAGTACCTCAAATAATTCGCCAAACTGTAGCGCCCAATAAACAAACGGAAGAATGTTGCCATTAAATCTCAAAAAAAAAAGAAAAATAATAATAATACAAAAAAATAATTAAGAAAAGCCCCATTTACTAAAGTATCATTTATCAGTAACTTTTAACAATAAAATTTACAATATATTAATGAAAACAGAATCAAACATAATCTTGGATATTTATTTATTTACATTATTTCTCTTAATTACGGAAAAGGAATTATCATTCTGATTATGTAAAGGAATGAAGAAACCATACAAATAAATTACACTTGAAAACATTAAAAATCTCCTTTATTTGCAGATTGATTTATTATTGTAAAAAAAAATTCTTCATCTTTACAAAAAAATTGATTAGCTTAAAACAATGGATGCGTTTCAGAAGATATGAATTTGAAACGAACAATGATTAAAGAAGACACTTTAAAAATTTTGATCAAAACATTTTAAAACTTTTTTTAACGTCGAATTTCGACGGTGCGTTTGGGGAGATGCAATGCACATGCGCATAGGAGCTCATTCGGTTACATTATCACAAGGGGGGGGGACGTGTGCCTTATTTAACATGTTCTTTTATTGACTGAATATGAGATGAACGTAGGGATATGCTATTTGTATGATACTTCATAGGTTCAGGAAATTTTCTTTCTTGCCGTGAGGAATAGGGCGGTAATGTCAAACTGATTTCCATTTTGTTTACGGATTGTTTGTTTGGAGTTTGCATCGGAAATAATAACGTAATTCACTGGGGAAATTTTTTTAAAATAAAATATTTGAAAGATTGTTTCATAAGCACCCCTACTTATGTAATAAAGAAGCTTATTTTACTAATATTGTTATTGTAATTTTTTCCGTCAAGTTTTGACGGGTACCATCTAGTATTATATTAAGTGCCACTAAGTTGTTTTCAATTTTTTGAACAGTCCAAGAAAAATTTATTTGTGCCACTGGAAAGCGCGGGCTGTTTTTACAGACTGTCTGTGAGTCAAAATGACTTGAATAATTCGATTAAAACTCTTTCAAAAATTACTCTTATTCTTATATTGGTATATTATATTTACGGCGAGACGATCGTGATATGATGATCCTTAAATTATCACTTATGCAAATAGATCAATAAATCTTGTCAGATTGTATAACAAATCTTGGTCCATAAAAGTTTCTGATTGTCTGTGTTAGATTCTCGAGAATTTTTTCGCTCTAATTTCGAATATGTTTCATTTAATTAGTGCCGCAGCTAGGACCGCTGGCAAAAGAGACAAACAGAAAAAGTGCAAGTAAAAAAAAAAAAAGCGCAATCTAGTGGGGGGGGGGGGGGGGGGGGAGGGCGATGCCAAACAATGCGACGGAAAAAGCGGGACAATGACTTTCAAATCGGTACATAAAAATGCAGTAAAACTATTAAAACGGAACTTATCTATAACGCAATCCTGTCTTAAACGCAAAAATGTCTGTTTCTACGGTAGGAATGTGAATGTCATACAATTATGCCTGCTAAGACAAAAACCTGTTTACAATGGAATTTTCGCCGGTCCTTTGCGATTTTGTCGTAGCAGGTTTACCTATACTAAATAAACATAACAATCTTGTACAGTAAAACCTGTGAAATCGGAATCACTAGGTATGGAAACAAAATTCCAATTTAGCAATCATAATTGTATATTATTCCCATCGCAGGAACAATAAAATTTTGATCTTTAAAATAGAATTCCGTTACAAAGAGATTATGTTTTACAGGGCTTATTGTGAAAACAGAATCACTACGAACCGGAAAAAATTCCGTTTTATACAGGTTTCCGTCTGTAAAGGTAAACTTTTAAGGTATTATTTTTAAAGGGACTATAAAAAATTTCCGTTATAGACAGGTTTATTGTATTAAGTTGCACTTCACGTAGGCTAACGAGTAGCATGGTACTAAAAAGAAAAGTAAAAGAATTTGTGAATCCTGAAAAATCGGGACTTTTGACGTCCCGCGCAGTGGTTATGCGGGACAGGTCTTGTAGCCCTGAAAGACGTAACCCTTGGCAACACTACCAATGACACTAGTTGCGACGCTCCATTTCTTAATATGAACAGATATCGATGACATTCATTATATCATTATTATTATTGCTTTCAGAGCATTGCTGAGCACAATTCTTATTTTTCGAGCCTTCTGAAGCGGGCCCGTTCCGAAAGACCTATGGTAATCATCCTGGACGGTCTTGATCAGGTAGAAGAATACAGCGGTAAATCTCTTAAATGGTTTCCAGAAATCTTACCGCAGCACGTCAAGTTGATATTGGGTCTTCGCGACGGCACCAGCGAGTTGCAAGAATTGCAGGTGAAAGCTTTATTTGTATGTGTATTTTCCTTGTTAATTTTGTTTACTCTTCAATCTCAATTCTTCTGTGCACTGGTACGACGAAAGGAGGTAATGAGAGCATGTGTATGTTAAAACTATATTATATTCCTAGAGTTAGTTTAAATAATAACTAATAAGATATCCATAAAAAAAAAACCTTGAGTTGGACTTAATATTTTGTTTGGGAACACCAACATAGTGAAAAGCACAAAAAGCTAGAATAACTTTAGCATACAGTTTTTTCGAGGTTTCACGAAATGCAAGCACCGAGGACATGTGTTCCAACTGATGTTTCTAAAACTTGATAAACCACATAAGAAAAGCCTTTTTTTTTTACCTTTTAGACATTTAGACTGTTTATTTATTTATTTATTTATTTATTTTGGTGTGGTTTTATGAATAATTATCAATTAATCTTTCAGATCGGACTGTGTCATAGGGACTCAGAATTTAGGTATTAACTTTCTATAAGAATGACATTAACGGTCACAGGACTTTTCATATTAACTTTGCCGGCCTTTTTTTCTTCTCTTATCAATATTCCTAGCTGTAATTTGATCATGTAGAGTAGAGTGGAGCGAAAAACATTATTTTTTTTTATCAAAAACGGGTAGGTGCCAAAAGTTGCCTTTATACTAGTACATCAACTGCCTGCAATTTTACCGCTGAAAAAAAATGGCTTAAGTCTGCGCTTTTGGTCCAAAAGTCGAAATTTTGGGTAAAATTTGACATTTTTTTTTCAAAAAAATTAAAAAATTCGTATAGAGATGGTTATTATTTAAAAGTGTTATTTAAACCTTTATTATTAATGACTTAATATATTTATTGTATGATTAACATCATACAAACGATAAAGCGATATCTTTATTCTGTATAACTGGAGCAAAACTGACAACTTTCGGTAAAAAAGGGCGTTGCCACTTTGTTGTGTCATTCAACGAATTGTTGTTTAGAATACAGCTCTTACCTAGTTGCTTTCAAAACTACCCCGGACATCTAGCTCGACCACGCTACCATCTGAACACAATGATTTATTTATACATTGAATTGTGATTTTTTTTAAATCAAAGACTGGCATAAGTTTTCTATGTATCCTTCTTTGTATCCACAGACTTAGGATGCTGCTGCTGTGATATCCTTCACGTATTTTTTTACTGCTTGTGTAAGAGAAGGCAAACAATGTAATGCAGTGGGGATGATATTCATGTAATCTGTTCAACGGCCTATTATCTTCAACAAGATTGCACCCGATAAATGCATATTGCTGAGGGGTTCTTTTACCACAACAATTTTCCCATCAATTAGATTTATATAATTATCTGCTTCAAAGTTGATTGTCGATATTTCAGATTTGCGTATGCCATCATTTACTCTCATCTTTCAACTATTATGTGCTGAGCAGCTAGCTTTTTAATGTGACGGCGATCGTCAGAGAGCATTGAAATCAGTATTTCCTCTGCGTATGCAAAGCAAAGCAACCATTATTCTAAACAACATTTTTTAGTATTTGTTTTATTCCGTTTTGTATGTTGTTTAGTAGCCGAGTAATTTCCCATGAGTTTTTAGATCCCTTCTTTAGATGTGGATTACATTTGATAGTAAACCATTCTCGGACAAAACTTGGGTTACCAAGTACTTTTTGAGTGAACGTAGAGACTCTGATGGGCAGTGAGTTCATTTAAAGGCGGAGAATTCTGTTCGTAGTTGCCATCCATTCTGCGTGGGACATGTTTAGAATAAACCATTACAATGGATCATATGCCACCTCCAAGTCCACAGTGAATTTCCTCTGCATCATTTATTACACAAGATAGTTGTCAAAAATTAGATTCTAACCCACAGGGATTCACCGGACCAATGGGAAAATCTTTGTCACATGTCTCCCTTCTTATTTAAATTTTTGAAGTCATAGAGAGTAATTTTGAAACATTATTACCAGAAATCGAAAAAAGGGTATTCAGCACAGACCAGAAATACCTGCTAGATATTTGCAAAGTTATTTCATCAAGATATTGTTTAGAATAACTAGCGAATAGGAACCCAAGAAACTTGTCCTACGCAAGATGGCTCACAAAAGCGAATAAAATTTTTCACCTTTATATAAGCATTGATTGACCATCAGAGTCTGTAGGCTCACTCACAAAGTATGTAATCCAAGTTTATGAAGCAGGATAGTTTACACCAAATGTAATCCTCATCTAAAAAATAGATCTAAAGACTTATGGGAAATTACTCGGCTACTAAACATCACAGAAAACGGCATAAAACAAATACTAAAAACAAATTATTTAGGACAATGGTTGCTTTGCACATCGAGAGCAAATTCTTATTCAAACGCTATCTGACGATCGCCATCTTATTAAACAGCAAGCTTCTCAGCACATAAAAATGCAAAAAGTATAGTAAATGATGGCATACTCAAAGAGTACCTAAATGTTGTAGTATCAGAACTCTCAATCACATGCATTAACTGGATGCAATTTTGGTGAAGATAATAGATGGCTGAATAGATTCCACTAATTCCACTGCATTAATCTGCTTGCCTTATCATACATAAGCAGTAGAAATATACGTGAAAGAGTGTCACAGCAGCATCATCCAATGTTTGTGGATACACAAAAGAGATGGACTAGGTTGATACATAGAAAACTTATGCCAGTCTTTGATAAAAAATCACAATTCAATCTATAAATAAAACGTGCTCAGATGGTAGGGTGGTCGAGCTATGCACTTTTGTGACATGAAATGCAGTCACCTCCAAGTGGTACCTCCTGGGTAGTTTTGAAAGCAATTAGGTAAGAGCTGCATTTTGAACAACGATTAGGTATATGACACAGCAGAGTGGCAACGCCTTTTTTTACCAAAAGTCGTCAGTTTTGCTCCAGTTGAACAGAATAAATATATCATTTTACCGTTTAAATATGTTAAGTCATTAATAATAAAGGTTTAAATAACACATTTAAATAATAACCATATTTATAGAATTTTTTTAATTTTTTTGAAAAAATGTCAAATTTTAACAAAAATTTCGAATTTTGGACCAAGCCATTTTTTTTCAGCGGTAAAATTGCACACAGTTGATGTATTAATATAAAGGCAACTTTTGGCACCTTCCCGTTTTTGATTTAAAAAAATAATTTTTTTCGCTCCACCCTAATGTAGAGTATAGTAACTGATACAAAATAATTTTCTTATTTTTTTAGGAACGACTATTAGGAGAGAAATCGGCGTTTCTGGAAATTCCTGATTTGGAAATAGATGAAACTCTCTCTATCATCAAAAACCAAATGCGTGTCAAAGGTCGACGTCTAACGGACAACCAGATAAATTTTGTTCGGATCTGCGCTACAGACAATTCTTATCCACGCTATGCTCACATGTTTGCTCAAGTTGCTTCTACATGGAATTCTTTGTCGATTCCAGAGCACTTTTGGTCACGGCATTCGATAGCAGACGTTTTTAATGACTACCTGAATGGGATGACATCTACTGTCAGTATAAAAATTGTGAAGTACTTTTTAGCTGCTTTGGTAGCGCCCAAGCACGGCCTAATGCAGACTGAAATTTCAGATTTATTGCAAGCAGTTGAGAACGAAATGAATGGGCTGTCAGGCGATCCCCTCCTTTCCGTATATTTGTGCCAACACCTGAGCTTCATTATGAGGATTTCTTATAGGAGGAAGCATACTTTCATACAATACAAAAGCCAAATCTTCAGAAAATTATGCAAAGGCGTCGTAGGAAGTAAAGCTTTAATTGATTGCTTGAATGATGTGTTACAGTACTTTCAAAACGACCCTTCAGAAGCAGTGCAGTACAGGACTACAACTGATATAAAAACAAACCATAAGCATCAAAGGTGGAGATCTCTTGAAGAAATTACACATCTGCGTATCAAACTAAATTTATCAGTAAGAAGGAATTTTTTTGATTGTGTTTGGATTTTCGAACGCGCGTGCTTTGGGGACCCCTATTTGATGCTCGAAGAAATAAAATTGTACAAAAGAAGAAATCCGGACGACCGTGAATTCGATGTACTGAGAAAGTTTCTGCAGCTTTCTGCCTATGCCCTGAGGTATGACGGCAGGCAACTATTCTCACAGATACATGGGAGGATAAGAGGGTATTTTGTAGAACCAGAAAACAGTATTAGATATCCAAACATAAAAAACCTTTACAAAACAAGTGCCACACCCTTTGTGCCAAGTTTTCTTTCACAAGGACCGTGCCTTAAGACTCTTGTTGATTTGCAAAAGCCTGTTCCAACGTCTTCCAGTGACTCGGACTTTTTCGACGATGTGATATGGTTGGATACAGAAGGCAAATATCTAGTGACGTATTCAAGCACGAAAAATAAAATAGTTGCGTGGAATACTGTTCAGATGAAAAAAATTATGTCGCTAAATGACATGTCATCCATTGACGGCATAATTTCTCCATATAACAATGCTCAGATTTTGCTGCTACACCACAATAGACTAGAAATGTATGATCTCGCTAAAGGGATATTGAAAGTGCAAATGGTTGAACTAGTAGATACTTCTCAAGGTGCCAAAGTGCTTGCCGGTGGAAAATATGTGCTAGCCATATCTGCTGGTCACGATGAAATTCTCAAGTTTGAAACGTATTCTGGTCATGTTGTGAGCCGGATCATTGCAGATGGAAAGAGGTCATATTGCATTTTTATCAATTTTTAAATTTTGTGTTTTGCATTATTTTATATTACACTGACTTTATTTTAGTTAAATTTCTTTAATAAAGTACAAAATATCTTGTAAGCATCACAAATTTTACTTTTTTTTCTCCTTGAAATTTTATTAGTTTTGTGATTATTTAAGGAAATTCTAATAAAATAGCTGTATAATGATAGCTACTCAAACCACTTTATGCTTTTTTTAGAGATTAAGTATTTTAGAAGACTCTCACAAAGAAATGCGTATCACTATTTATCTTCTTTTGAATAAAATATTTTTTCCTAATACATAACTAAAAGCCCATTCAAATCGGGAAAAAAATAGTGATAATGTCAAAAGATAACTTTTTTTCAGATTTTTATTATTATTTTTTTTTAGTTTCTCTCAATAAAAGTGAAAAAAAAAAGAAAAAAAAAAAAAAGATATTTAAAATGGAAATTAACATGCTCGACTGTTCTGAAGATATAATCTATATATTTAAAACGGTAAGCGATTTCTTTCGACAATCCGTTAGAACAAACTACTGCATCAAATTACACCATTCTTTTTTTAAATGAAAGATATTAGGACACAGATTTGTTATCGTGCATTCGTTTGTTCGAAAATTTAATTAATTAGCCGTAATTTTCAATTAAACATTTACTTCTGCTTATGACGTCATAAAGTTGACAACTCCCACTTTTGAGGGCATAGAGTTTTTTCCCTGAACCCTGTGGTTCGCCAATCTTTTGACATTAACTAATATCAACTAGGTAATATTTTAACATTGTAGTATAAAATCTTTAAAAAAAAAAACTTAATCAGCTAGAATATAATCATAATAAAATATCTAAACGTAAACATATCAATATGAAAAACAAATCTCACGTAAAATGTTGCAATTTAAATTATTCCAATTGAAACAAGATTTGGAGAGTTATCCTTGACGCCCAGCTAACATAAAAGTACCTATTTTATTTTATTTATTTACACACATATTCAAATATATTATAAAACACCACGCTGCCATAAAAAGCAAAAATCGTCATTTAGGTGCCAAAAAATAACCCAGGTGCGTCTGCGATATCTGTACTGATTTAATCAAACTTATTTTGGTTGCACCGCATATTGCAAAATTAATTAAATCCATGATTATTGTTTCTTTCTCAGATTAAAAATAAGAAAATTGGTACTTCTCTATTATCCCGTCTACCACTTTTCATAACAAAAAACTATCGCCAAACTGTAACGCCAAATAAACGGGAGAACGTTGCCATTGGAATATCAAAATAAATAAATAAATAAAATACATGAATTTAAGGACACAATTGTTATTTTAATTAATGAAATAACTAATAAATCAGCAAAACATAATGAATATTTAAAACGGTAAGCGATTTCCTTCGACAATCCGTTAGAACAAACTACTGCATCAAATTACACCATTCTTTTTTTAAATGAAATATATTAGGACACAGATTTGTTATCGTGCATTCGTTTGTTCGAAAATTTAATTAATTAGCCGTAATTTTCAATTAAACATTTACTTCTGCTTATGACGTCATAAAGTTGACAACTCCCACTTTTGAGGGCATAGAGTTTTTTCCCTGAACCCTGTGGTTCGCCAATCTTTTGACATTAACTAATATCAACTAGGTAATATTTTAACATTGTAGTATAAAATCTTTAAAAAAAAAAAACTTAATCAGCTAGAATATAATCATAATAAAATATCTAAACGTAAACATATCAATATGAATAACAAATCTCACGTAAAATGTTGCAATTTAAATGATTCCAATTGAAACAAGATTTGGAGAGTTATCCTTGACGCCCAGCTAACATAAAAGTACCTATTTTATTTTATTTATTTACACACATATTCAAATTTATTATAAAACACCACGTTGCCATAAAAAGCAAAAATCGTCATTTAGGTGCCAAAAAATAACCCAGGTGCGTCTGCGATATCTGTACTGATTTAATCAAACTTATTTTGGTTGCACCGCATATTGCAAAATTAATTAAATCCATGATTATTGTTTCTTTCTCAGATTAAAAATAAGAAAATTGGTACTTCTCTATTATCCCGTCTACCACTTTTCATAACAAAAACTATCGCCAAACTGTAACGCCAAATAAACGGGAGAACGTTGCCATTGGAATATCAAAATAAATAAATAAATAAAATACATGAATTTAAGGACACAATTGTTATTTTAATTAATGAAATAACTAATAAATCAGCAAAACATAATGAAAAATAGACGCAAATCTCGAATTAAAAACCACTTGATGACGTAACAAACACGTATAATGCTTCTGACATCAAGTAAATCGGACTGTATTTTTGGCGTTTAATTTTACAGTTTGGCGATAATTTTTTGTTATGAAAAGTGGTCGACCGGATAATAGAAAAGTACCAGAAAATTTAATGTTTAACGAAATTCAATTATTTGATCGATCGCAAATTTTGGTTCTTTTCCGTTATACCGACACCATGCCATACATGTAAATATATGCTTAGCGACAATGGTGTCCGTATAATGGAAAATTACTCAATTTTTTCTTAGTTCGGGCTATACCAAAAACAAACATTTTGCAGGTAACAAAAAAATCGCCGAAAATGGCTGCTTCACAGCTGTTATGAGAGCAAAGTTGGATAAAATCTAATAACCTGAATTTTACAACGTTTATGCGAAACACCACAGAGAACACACGCTATTTTTATATAAGTTGGGTATATTTAAACGAATAAGAGAACTAACAACCTTCAATAATATAATGCATGAAAAAGTAAACAACTAAGTGATTCAGCAAATCATAAAAATATGTATTTCTTAATATAACTATAAAATACAGAAAAATATTCTGGTACCATAAAAAATATTCATTATCCCGTCGAAATTCCGTGCATTATCCCGTCGTCCGATTAAGAAAAAAAACGATATGCAAATTAGGTACTTTTCGGTTAGCCGGCGCCAGTAAAGTATATATATATATATATATATATATATATATATATATATATATATATATATATATACATAATAACAAACTCCAATGGAAAATTACTTGCAGAATCATTATCACAAAAGCCAACCAAAATCTATAAACCACATAAATTCAATACTAAAAAAACAAAACTATATACATTATATATATTTGTATCTATGTATGTATATACTATACATACATACATATATATATATATATATATATATATATATATATATATATATATATATATATATATATATACTTCATTGGCGCCCTGCTAACCGAAAAGTACCTCAAATAATTCGCCAAACTGTAGCGCCCAATAAACAAACGGAAGAATGTTGCCATTAAATCTCAAAAAAAGAATAATAATAATAATAATAATAATAATAATAATAATAATAATAATTAAGAAAAGCCTCATTTACTAAAGTATCATTTATCAGTAACTTTTAACAATAAAATTTACAATATATTAATGAAAACAGAATCAAAAATAATCTTGGATATTTATTTATTTACATTATTTCTCTTAATTATGGAAAAGGAATAATCATCCTGATTATGTAAAGGAATGAAGAAACCATACAAATAAATTACACTTGAAAACATTAAAAATCTCCTTTTTCTGTAGATTGATTTATTATTGTAAAAAAAATTCTTCATCTTTACATAAAAATTGATTAGCTTAAAACAATAGATGCGTTTCAGAAGATATGGATTTAAAACGAACAATGATTAAAGAAGACATTTTAAAAATTTTGATCAAAACATTTTAAAACTTTTTTTTAACGTCGAATTTCGAAGGTGCGTTTTGGGAGAAGCAATGCACATGCGCATAAGAAATCATTCGGTTGCATTATCACAGGGGGGGGGGGGGGGGATGTGTGCCTTATTTAATATGTTCTTTTATTGACTGAATATGAGATGAACGTAGGGATATGCTATTTGTATGATACTTCATAGGTTCAGGAAATTTTCTTTCTTGCCGTGGGAAATAGGGCGGTAATGTCAAACTGATTTCCATTTTGTTTACGGATTGTTTGTTTGGAGTTTGCATCGGAAATAATAACGTAATTCACTCAGGGATTTTTTTTAATAAAATATTTGAAAGATTGTTTCATAAGCATCCCTACTTATGTAATAAAGAAGCTTATTTTACTAATATTGCTATTGTAATTTTTTCCGTCAAGTTTTGACGGGTACCATCTAGTTATCCACTTAAATTAGCATCCCCCCCCCCCCGTGTGTGCGTGGTTCTGAAAGAGAAATAAATGCATTTTAAGTTTATTTTAACGGCAATTTAGTTACAGTGGCATATTAGTCGCTGTAACTTTTGCAATGATTCGAATTTTTGAAAACGCGGCGCCCTTTTGGAGATTCTCTGGACACTCTTAAAATGTTTTCTTTTATTTGCTTTTTTTAAAAATAAAAATAATTTTTTTAAGATACTTTAAAAACAGAAGTGCATGCATATTTCCCCTTAAGTGTCTTTAAACATTTTTTGAGATAGCCCTTCCCAATCGGGAAAATATAATGCTAAATTTAGTATGAAATTTTCTTCTACAATTTATTTTTTCATGGGGCCTTTATTTTGTAGTGACCTTGTGGCTACCACTTTGAAATTATATGCGTATAGAGTATGTAGCTGTAGAGACCCTGGTACATCGTTATCACTACTACAGTTTGGTAATATTGCCACCTGTTTTGAATCAAGGGAATAATGGCGCCCTTCTTCGTTTGCTACCAACTGAGGTGCGCCCCTGCTTGCTCAAAGGTTGGACAGGACTGCATAAGCTATCAGAAAAAAAAAATCGATTTTTTATATGTTTCAAACAGGTGTCTCCCCGACCCCCCCCCCCCCCCCCCACACACACACACGCACACTTTTTAATTTTTCATTTACAGACTTAAGTGCAAGTAGATATCAGAAATGCAGAATTTCGAAATAAATATGGCCTATGGCAAATAAATTGCTATATGTGTAATTGTTCTTTTGATCAGAGTCCCTTATTAGAACTCTCAATCTTGGGCCACTATTCGAGAGCAGGGACCCCGAGCCCGTTCACCGAATGCTGTCGACTTTCGAGAGTGAAGCTTTTGCTTTTTACTTGCATTATACTTTTTTTTTCTGTAGTCAGGTTTTAGTTTTATTGTATTAAAAAAAAAATGTTTACTTACAAATACAATATATGAACCAAAGTTCCTTTGATTTTGCGTTGAAATAAATAAGAACATTTAAGTGCAAAAGTTAATTTGATTTTACATTGAAATAAAATCATTACTTATTATTATCATTATTATTGTTGTTGTTGTTGTAAGAACTGTTTCAATTACATGAAATTTATTAATAGTATAAGGAAGTTTTAGCTTTCTTTATAAATTTAATATCTAATAATTAATATAATTTAATATTAAAGCGTAAATTGCTTTTTAAAAAGAATTTTTTTGCGGGAGAAAAAAAATCTAGAAACTGAATCACTATAAAATAATTTGACTGAATCGATCCTTCAGGAATAAGACGCACGGATAGTAGATAGACATCCTTTTTTTCACTTGTGTATGAGAGTCACCTTAAAGGTGCGTGTCTTGTAATCCTAGGTACATGACTACTTCTCTGTACACACAGGCGACTGGAACAACTGGTGGTCAGCGACAGTGGTGAAGTGTGCGCTTGCGGGGACATCGTCCAGAAGCCCTATCCGTTGCTCGTGTGGAACCTCCAGAGCGGAAAGAAGCTGCATCAGTTCTCCGTAGCTCACCACGAATACAGTGTCAGGCACACCAAGATATCTCACGATGGCCATTTCCTTTTTGCTGTATCAAAGGTGATATATGAAGCGTGTTAAAAGTATTATTTTGTTTAAATTATTAGCTCTTGTAAATAAGTATCATATTTTTCGTAAAATATCAATATAGCTTTGGATTAAAGTATTGAATAAACTGGTGTGATACTATAAACGCATTAAAAAAAATCTTAATAACACCATAAAATAAGGAATGCGCTAATCCTTTCGAAAGAACTTTGTCTTTCTTCGTCAGGCGCAAAGAAGACGTACAACCACTTTGAAGGCAAGAGCAAGACCGTAGAGGAGGGATTTATAAGTAGAGCGCGGATTCCATTGTTTCCTCCCGCAGAAAGCTGAAGCATTCATCTTCCCCCTTTCATCGCCGAAAGGGTGCCATTTTTTGGCGGTAATCCCTTTCTTGGCAACTTTTTATTTCGTTCTAACAACAAAAGAAACGTAGATTTAGAAACGAAATTGAAACTTAACTAAACAAGTTGGAAATTGTACGTCAAACGTGACAAATGAGGTGCGTTCGTACTAAAGCTATTTATATAAATATTCAGATCTTGATGATTTTTAATTCTGTGAAATGAATTATATCGTCTGCAGATTAATTTCTGTAATAAAATAAGCATCTCGATTGCTTGACGATTAAACCTCGGAAGCTCCTATAACAAAAAAGCACCGATTTTTTAAAAAAAATTCAAATTTCTCAATAAATATTTTTATTAATATTTTCTAAAGTTTTGATTCGATTTTTATAAAAATGTCTCGACAAAATTCTGCAAAGATAACATATCTTAAATTTCAAACCATTCAGTTGGGTAGTTTTTGCGTTGTTATATGCAGACGGACGGACAGACAGACGGACGGACCAGACGACGACAATAGGTGCTACTTATTTATATAATCACGAACGCACCTAAAAAGCAAGCTGTCGCGTTGACAAGAAAAAAACAGTTTTAATATTTTATTTGAACTAGTCTACGAGTCGTTTTGAGTCAAATCCACACGCAATCGAAAGGTAAAATTGGAGTAACCAATTTATCTTTTATAATAACTTAATTTATGTTAAATCCTTTTTTTATTTTACTCTATGACTTGTAATTTAAAAATTCTCTAATGGGCAAGACCGATTTTTTCCCTTTAAAGAGGCCCTGGCACAAGAAAGGTTCTGAGGCGCTAATTTATTTTGTAAAAAGACCAGGAAAAAATAAATAAAAGATAGTTTTATCTACTGGGTGGCAATAATTTTTCTGCTCTAATTGTTTTACTCAAATGATAAAAAAGGGCCTGGGACCGGACAGGGCCTGATTACCAACGGGGCGCACGTCCACCAGTAAAAAAGAACAGAATTTTTTTTCCTTATTCATGGTAGTAATTTTGCATGAATAAGACAAAAATTTCTATTAAATTTTACTGGTGGAAGTGTGTCCCGTCGGCAATCAGGCCCTGGGACCGCCAGCATTATATACATCGCACCTCCCTCCCCCTCTAATGCAAGTTACTTAAAAAAAACTTTTTATTAGTAATAAAGTACAAAATTGTTTAAGATTTCTGTTTGAAAAGCAAAAATTTTACAAAATCATTTCATACAGTGTTGAATTCAAGGGCGGGCCAGGTGCCAAGCCCCCCCCCCCCCTCCCCGTCGGAATATATGCCCTATCTATGGACTAGAAGTGCAAGCTGTGAGAATCCCTCCCTGAGAAAAATGCCTGAATTCAACACTGATTTCATGAATTATCAGAATATTAATTTCATATCTAACATTTTAAGGTGATAAATTTCATGGAATAACTGAATATTTTAGAAATACAGAATAAATTATTGCAGAAAAATGTAAAATAGGTCTGCGGCATTTTAGTAGAATATTTTTTTTTAAATATGCAATGTTTTAAACATAATAAACTCTTAAAATAACTCTTTAAAAGGCTATCAAAGTAAGGAAAGTATCACGGTCAACGCAAACGCACGTGAAATGAACGGGAAACAGGTCTCGGTAGCGGTAAGGAGCGCTGGAATTCCAATGATAGTTTGGCGGGGAAAAAAACGGTTTGGCGCGCAATCCTCCCACAGTCACGTGAGTCTGGGAAGGGAGATGTTTGATTCAAGAAAAGGTTACTATAGTCTGTTCAGGGAAATGAGATAACGAAAGTAAACAAACGAGTTGCAGAAAAATCGCCAAGGAGCCACACATTTGGCACAAATCCCTAGGTTGGCGAATTTTATTTTTTATTTCGATTTGTTAATTTTTTAAACATTTATTTTGATAACTATATGAAAACAACACAAGTTGCTAACTGACTTACATCGAGATTTTAACCAAAAAGTAAAAGTTTAAGACGTCAAAATATAAATTATTCTCTATTTATTTTAATCAGCGTTGAATTCAGACATATTTTTTCCTGGTGGGATTTCTGTGCCTCCAGGCGAGGCATTATATAGTTTCGGGGGGGGGGGGGGGGGAGGGGATTATACTTTTTGACCATTAAAAGTATAAAATCTGAAATATTCCGGGAGGGGACATTTTAATTCCCCCGAACAGTATTTCCTCCCGGGGCAAACCTTCTGAATTCAACATTGTTATAAACCATCATCAGCAGTTAATTTTGTTAAATACAAAATAGTACAAAACTATTTATATCTTACATTATTGAAGCCCACTTACCTCATAAATCATTCAGAAGATGAAATTGAAGTATCGGAACTATTAGAATCTAGATTGATTGCCATGGAATCTGCTATATTATCTATAGCATTATCTAAATCCCACATTTGTTTTTCCACAGTATTTGTTACATGTTGAATGCATCTTTTCCATTCTTCAGTGCCAATTTTGCTGATACTTTGAGAGAATATATCTTTTACATGATGATTCGATTCAAGTTCCGTTTTATATACATTTAAAATCATATCTTTCTCCACCTTACTCAAAGCTTTTCTTTTTACTCTCTTCTTAGGCGGGCTCAAAGAAGAATTTTCACACTCCATTTGTGTATATAAAATACCAAATCAATCAAAAAATATCGTCAATTTTAAAAGTGAAAGACAAGAAACAAACAGCCGTTTTGGAAAAAAAGCAGAAGCTCAAACAATTGGCGCTTCTGGCACAGCGCCAGATTTAAGCAACGCCAATCCGCATGCGCATTTGTTTACTTTCGTTATCTCGTTTCAGCGAACGGAGTATAGTCAGCGCACGATGGGAGATTTACTGATTCTAGCTGGCCAAAAGTCAATTAAACAACAACAAAAAAATCCTAACATAATTTATTTTTTACCTGATATTGTTTAATAGTTGGGGTGTTGTACCCCGCGAATGGTTTTGATATAAATATAATTGTATGGTCCAGAGACTAATGCAAAGATGGTGTTTTATCAAAGTCACCAGGATTTAAATCAATCACACAAATAAACTTTTGAACCATTATACAGCAGCAACAGGCTCCGAAAAGGTGAATTTGGTTGAAAATGTTTTGTTTATACAGGAAAATTACAATGAAGAACACATGAAGTTGTGCAAGCACAAAAGTTTAAATGTATGACCCAATTTGGCCGAATGTTGTCAAATGTACGTCGATCTCATGACAGATTCATATAAAATATAATACATACCAGCAAATTTCGAGTGGTATCGAAATTGGCCCAGAAAATTCTCGAAATTCACTTTGGATATGGAAAACATAATGTAGAACTTTCTCTACTGTGTCTTATGACTCCCACTATTTACATAAATTTCTGCTGTGTAGAGATCAGTATAACTATGCAATTACATACATTCATATATATATAGAATGCCCTTCTGTCCGTTAATCATAAAAAACTGCTCAGGTAACGAATAAGCATTTCTGTGCATGTACACTGCAAAAAATAATTGTTGATTTTGCAGTATAAAACTGGCACCCAGCTGCCAGTATTATACCGTAAAATTAACAGTATTAAACAGTAAAATAAGCAGTAATACGCTGTCGTGCAAGCAGTAATACGCTGCCGCGCTGCAGTGTAGACTTAATTATGCATGAAAGTGCTTGAGAAAATCATCTAACCAGGAAATTCTTGTTGGAAATTCTTGGAAATTTATTGTTGACTTCAAATACTTTCCTAACTAATAAAATTACAAAATAAAAATTAAAACAATTCTTTTTTTTTTTTTTTCTAAAGGCAGTCATTGCGTTGTTATTTTTTTTTTTTAAGATAGAAGAAAAGGCTCTATTTTCTGAGAGCCAGAATGAAGAACTTTCAGATGATGAAGTGTTGAATTTAATTTCTAAGCAATTTTCATTTAAGCTGTCGAATGTTTGTCTTGTATCTGAATTTCTAACAGATTATTAGAAAAAAAATATATGTATATATATTATAGTTTGTAGTATTATAATAGAAAAATAATTTTATCACTTTAAATCCCATTCTGTTAACAAAGTATCATTAAGATTATCAATACGTACCTATTAAGTAATTAGATTAACTCATTTATTAACTGTCTTAACACTTTAAATGTGTTTTACCTAATTGAATGATACATAAAATGTATCAAATACACATTTCAGTTTTAATGTCTCAAATGAATCAATTTCCAATTCAAAATAACCATCTCCGAAGAAACTTTGATTTAAAACGTAATAAATTTTGTTTAAAAGAGTTTAATATATCATTTATTTAAATAAAACATAGAGTTCAAGAGAAATAAATTGGAAAATAATTTTGGCCAGCCAGAATCGATAAATCTCCCACCGTGCAGCGATCTATTTATATTCGATGTTTATGATCAAGACTCAACTTGCTCCTGCCTTCACAGTGGTTGTGCACGTCTTCTTTGCGCCTGACGAAAAAAGACAAAATTCTTTCCAAAGGCTTAGCGCATTCCTTATTTTATGGTGTTATTAAGAAATTTTTTATGCGTTTATAGCTTTGCATTTCTAAACTGTTATCTAATTAATTTTGCACAAAATTTTAAACAGCAATAAAAATTAACTAATTGAGCCGTTATATTTGAAAGTGGGACAAGTCCATTTTATGTTATTGCTTGATATTTAGTGGTTTGCATTTGAATGGGTTTAAAAATATTCGCAAGCAGTAATAGACTTATTTTATTTATAATTTTTTGAGGTAGGTTTTATTTCATATAAATTTAATATGCAATAATGGTTATCCGTGTTAGCTGGAAAAAAAATCATGGTTTTGGTATGCACCAATGGATTTGCCCCACTTTAAAAAGCAATGATTTGTTGAAAACGTTGATTTTCTTTAACTGGAATATAATTAATTATAATAACAAAAAAAATAATATTTAATTTTATTAATGCACTTAGTTTATTTATTTATTTTTGTGGTCTTATTTTATGTAAATTTAATATGCAATAATGGTTATCCGTGTTAGATGAAAAAAAAATCATGGTTTTGGTATACGCCAATGGACTTTCCTCACTTTCAAAAGCAATGATTTGCTCAAAACGTTGATTTTCTTTGAATTGAATATAATTAATTATAATAACAAAAATTTGAATGTTTCATTTTATTAATACACTTATTTTATTTATTTATTTTTGTGGTCTTATTTTAGGTAAATTTAATATGCAATAATGGTTATCCGTGTTAGCTGAAAATAAATCATGGTTTTGGTATGCGCCCAATGGACTTGCCTCACTTTCACAAGCAATGATTTGCTCAAAACGTTAATTTTCATTAAATGGAATATAATGAATTATAATAACTAAAAATTGAATATTCCATTTTATTAATACACTTATTTTATTTATATTTTTTGTAGAATTTTATATACATTTAATATGCAATAATGGTTATCCGTGTTAGCTGAAAATAAACCATGGTTTTGGTATGCGCCAATGGACTTGCCTCGCTTTCAAAAGCAATGATTTGCTCAAAACGTTGATTTTCTTTGAATTGAATATAATTAATTATAATAACAAAAATTTGAATGTTTCATTTTATTAATACACTTATTTTATTAATACACTTATTTTATTTATTTATTTTCGTGGTCTTATTTTAGGTAAATTTAATATGCAATAATGGTTATCCGTGTTAGCTGAAAATAAATCATGGTTTTGGTATGCGCCAATGGACTTGCCTCGCTTTCAAAAGCAATGATTTGCTCAAAACGTTGATTTTCTTTGAATTGAATATAATTAATTATAATAACAAAAATTTGAATGTTTCATTTTATTAATACACTTATTTTATTTATTTATTTTCGTGGTCTTATTTTAGGTAAATTTAATATGCAATAATGGTTATCCGTGTTAGCTGAAAATAAACCATGGTTTTAGTATGCGCAATGGACTTGCCTCACTTTCAAAAGCAATGATTTGCTCAAAACGTTAATTTTCATTAAAAGGAATATAATTAATTATAATAACAAAAATTTGAATATTTCATTTTATTTACTAATTTATATTATTTCGATATTTCATTCTCCTTTAGAAAAGTTACAATAAAACCAAAAATAAATTTAATTTGATAGGAAAAAAATATTTAGTAATAAGTCGTTATGTGTATAATAATTATATTTCTTAATTCATATAGTGAAGATTTTTAAAGTATTCGTGATGAAATTCTGACTGTGCTTGTTAATATTATGCAACATAAAAAATAATTCTATTCAAAGTGGACTTGCTTCACTTTAAAAAATCAACGCCATTTGAATTATCGTTGACCCAATAAATTACTAGAAACAAATTTATGCCGATATCAAAAAGTATTTATTGTGAATCGATTACAAACATAAATTTTATGTTAATTTGTAATACAATTTAGTTTTTTTTTTCACTTTCAAAATAAACGGCTCAGTTGTCATTCTTTATGCAAGTGCAAATATGCCTCTTTGACCTCACACTTACCACTTGGTCACACTCACAGAGTGTCTCAGTATAACATTTACAAACTTTAAGAGGTTGTAGTGCACACTACCACAGTCAATTTTTGTATAGGAAATCAGGGTCGCAATCTAATCATTCAACCAATATCACAGGATGCTTCACTTTAATCTGAGCCCGGATTTTTGGGCATATCTTTAACAATAATAAAGATTTTTAACAATATTTATAACAGAATTAACTTGCTGTGAGGAAAATACAATGAAGTCATGAAAAGTGCTACAAGTAACACAGTAATTCAGTAGGTGCAGAGTAATTTAAAGCCAATTGTATTTGAAAAACTGGGTCGTCTAATTTAGAACTGATTGGATGTCACTTCCAACCATCTTAAATGAGACAGTATCACGAGACGTGATGAAAGTGTCCACCATCCGCATCCAATGAACGCTAAAATGGACGATCTACATTTCGGAATGTAGTTGACATTAAATACTGTGAACCACCCGAATTACTCTGCAGTTCTAGCACTTTTCGCGATTGAGTCGCATTTTGAACACAACAAGTCAAATCTGTTGTAAATATCGTTAAAATATCTTTATTATTGTTAAAATTATGACCAAATATCCAGGCTGTATTTTTGCCCTGTATTAATGCCCTGTAATTTTGATTTTGATTGAAGGAGTAGATTGCGACCCTGGTTTCCTATATACAATGCGCTCTACCACCGCCTAAAGTTTGTAAACGTGATAGTGAAACACCCTGCTTAAGCGTACATAAGGTTCTGATTAAAAAGAAAAATGTTGTAAAATATGTCGTAATCTTTTCAAATGCCATACAATGTATTTCCTGCTTCAGCTTATGATGATACTCACCATAGCTAATCTAAGATGTATCATTTTTTTAAGTATTATTTTTCCTGGCAGAGTTAATAGGCAAAAACTGTAAAGATTGTCAGCTCTGTTTAGGCCGACATGCCTCTCGCAGTATATCAAAAGTGAATGTATAAACATATTTTTCACTTCTGAATTTTTATTCCAAGGCAATTATTAAAATTTGTTGCTGATTTTTCCAATCAGGTCAAACTCATGTGTTGTCCAACCTGTGTTTCAATGCATGCCCCATCCTGGCACAATATAGTAAATTCTTTAAAATATTGTGATTCTAATGCATTTTCTTTATTTTTGGATACGATAATATAGTTATTGAAAACTAGTGGCTGCGCGCGGTTGAACAATGTGTTGACTACAATGTATAGGGTAGGTATGGGTGGGTACTTAAAAAAAAATTACTAAATCGGATAAAAGCGGGAGTGAGACAAAATTGCAGTACTTGCATATTTTGAACATTAAATAAATGCTTATAAAAATGTGATAAATATCTTTTTTTCTGTTTATGTACATATTGAAGCTAATAAATTTATTTTAATATACACTGTAAAAAGAAATGGGTCGATCTACTAAAAAAATTTTAGTTTTTCTCATTGGTTTTTGCAATTACTAAAAAAAAATTTTGTATTCTTACTCAGTTACAAGAAAATCTGTAAGAATTACTAGAAAACGGCGTTATATACCAGTCACCACATTTTTTACTTATGCTATCCGCAAGGTCAAGGTTAACTCGGGCGAACTCGGGCGAACTCGGGTTGTTCTGCTACACTGTAAAAAAAAAATCCTGAGGTTACTAAAAATTTTTTAGTATATTTGTATTCCACAGATTTTTTTAGTAACCGGTACTAAAAACCGGAATCGTTGCTAGCTCTGTTCTAGTAATGTTGATAGGTGTTTTCTAGGTGACTGGTATATAACGCAACTAAGAGGGAGATATAAATGGGGAAAATAGGAGAAAATACTTAAGATACGGTTTTCGGCATTGACATTTTCAAATCATTCGGAGGAATGGAGAGTGAATGGGGAAAAATTTGCGTTCTGATACATAAACCAAAACTGTAATACCCAAAAAATACGCCGATCACAATAACCATAGATGCCAACTTTTACGCTTAATTCCTACCACTAAAATTTTATACTAAATTTTATCTTATTAAATTGACAAGATCGTGTGATTACATAACGAAAAAAATTCTATTAAATTTTAGTGGTAAGAAAAAAGCGTAAAAGTTGGCAGCTGTGCAATAACGCATTCGCGTCTGAAAACCGTCAAAATGACAATCAAGAAAAACTTATGTTGTTTTGACAAAATCATACTAAATCCCCCAGCTTTATAAATGATTTTTTTAAATTCCTTTTTAAAATGCCTTACGCAAAATATCTAATGAAAAATCAGCAATAGTTGTCTTATTCGTCTAATCTTACATAATCGGGCTCATATCCGATGTTTAACCCAATTGGTGAATTTCTAAAACCGCTGAAATACTTGTTTAACTATTTTATTAGCAGATTTGTTATCTTTAATTTCGTGCTCCTACCTAAAACTGCTGCTGAGATATGGTGAAATGACCTATAACGTTCGAACACCATTTATCCCCCTTAGTGGATGAATTTTTAAAATCGCTGAAGTACGCATTTAATTTTTTCCCTCATTTAACGCCCTTAGTGGGTGAATTTCTAAAATCTCTGAAATATGTGTTTAACAATTTTTTTAGTAGATTTGTGATCCTGAATTTCATGCTCCTACCTAAGACTGCTGCTGAGGTATGGCGAAATGACATAAAACGATCGACCCCCCCCCCCCCGCCCCTATATTTAATCACTTTTAAAGGTGAATTTCTAAAATCGCTGAAATACGTTTTTAACCATTTTTTAGTAGATTTGTTATCCCTCATTTCAAGCTCCTACCTAAAACTTCTGCTGATATATGGCCAGATGGCCTAAACCTTTCGATCCCTCCCACTTTATTTAACTCCCTTAGTGGGTGAATTTCTAACATTGCTAAAATACGTGTTTAAACATTTTTTTAGTAGATTTCTTATCCTGTATTTCATGCTCCTACCTAAAACTGCTGCTGAGATATCGCGAAACAACATAAAATGCTCGATTCCCATTTAACCCTCTTAGGGGGTGAACTTCTAAAATCGCTGAAATACGTGTTTAACCATTTTTCAGTAGATTTGTTATCCTGAATTTCCTGCTGCTAAGATATGGCGAAATGGCCTAAAACGTTCAACACCCCCATTTAACCCTCTTAGGGGTGAATTTCTAAAATCGCTGAAATACCTGTTTGACCATTTTTCAGTAGATTTGTTATCCTGAATTTCATGTTCCTACCTAAAACTGTTGCTGAGATATCGCGAAATGACCTAAAAAGTTCGACACCCCCATTTAACCCTCTTAGGGGTGAATTTCTAAAATCGCTGAAATACCTGTTTGACCATTTTTCAGTAGATTTGTTATCCCGAATTTCATGTTCCTACCTAAAACTGTTGCTGAGATATCGCGAAATGACCTAAAACGTTCGACCACCCCATCCACCTTAGGGGGTGAAATTCAAAGAAATACTGAAATACGTGTCAAACCATTTTTCAGTAGATTTGTTATCCCGAATTTCATGCTCCTACCTAAAACTGCTGCTGAGATATCGCGAAATGAAAACGTTTGACCCCCCCCCCATTTAACCCCCTCAGGGGGTGAATTTCTAAAATTGCTGAAATACATGTTTAACCATTTTTTTAGTAGATTTGTTTTCTTGAATTTCGTGCTCGTACCTAAAACTGTTGCTGAGATATGGCGAAATCACCTAAAACGTTCGACCACCCCTTTAACTCCTTTCGGGGGGGGGGATTTTCAAATATCCTTTCTTATTGCTTGTGTATGTCATAACAGCAATCTACTGTCCAAATATTGTGATCCTGAGTTTAGTCATTTCAGCTGGACGTTGATGAGTCACCTAGTCAGTCAGGCGTTCTCGCTTTATATATTACCACAAACTGTTCCGAATAAAAATTTATTTTTTAAAGAATGTGTTCAACATACTTCCTGTATTACATCCATCAAACAAAACATCTGGCATGTGTGTCCAGTTGAATGCGTTTAGCTGTCGCATATATGGGCATGTGACATCTTTTGATGATAAAAACCAATTTGCAAGTTTGTGCTTTTGATTTTTGCGAACAAATATATTTGGCGACTGTCTTTCCTTACAGAAACGGGATTTTCAAAAGAGTCATTGCCCTATGACGCAAGTCCAAAGTTGTATGATGATTGTTTTAAGAGATCGTGATTTAGTGTTAATTTCTCTAATAACGTAGAGGCAGCTGAAAACACAAAACTATCTCGGAAGTCGAACGACCCGTCCTAGGATATTTGGCTGCTAGTTGCGAAGCTAAATACTTAAAGTCTGGTTCAGTTTTTGCCAGGAATAATTGGAGATGATCTCTTTGAGTGACCTTCAACGGGGCCTCCGAGATGGCACTGTGTGCTCTTTTTGCTGGACCTGATTCTAGTATTAGTGACGTCACAAACGAGATCTGCTCCGGTGAATGTAGCCCAACAGAAAGATTTCATAAAGAGAGATGTCTTGAATCTCTGCTCTTATAATTTGTGTTTACATAAATAATAGTAGTAAATTTCATAATTGTGAAATAAAAGGAATTAATAAACTTATTTTATAAAATTAAATTAAAAGTTTTAAATAAAAAAGCACACAGCGCCATCTCGGAGGCCCCACCTTCAGGAAGTTTTTTTTGTTTTAATAATACTACAAGGATAAAAAAGTTCGTAAATTCTGAGGATATCCCCATGTCATATTGGAGGAGAGGGGATCGTGACGTACAGGCACATATGGCGTGAGATCTGATGAGGAAGAATTACGTCTGAGGTGCAGGATTTTTCTTGACAAATTTTTGTCAACGAACTATAGTTGTTCGCGTTCGTCGAAAGTGGAAATGCAGTTTTAAGAACAACGTGTGAAGATAAAATTCTGCCATGGTTTGGAGTTTGGATAAATCGTCGACAGAAACATTGCACGTATTGCAGCGGGTACTATACGGTGAAAGAACAATGTCTCCTGGGAAGGTGTATTCAAAGGGCGGAGTTACAAGAGTGCACCTACACATTGAGAAAGTTGCGACGAACACTATGAAGATCATTTCGTCCGAAGTTCTAAGAATGTTTTCAGCAACTGAACTCGCACTGGCAGAAGTGCATAGCTGCAGCAGAAAAGTGCTTTGAAGGTGGTTGTATCTTGTGTGTAACATATGATATCAATAAACTGTATCTGTCAGGAAAGCAAGTATCTGAACTTTTTGATTCTAGTCTAGTAGTATGTTTAACTGCATTAAAATTCGATTCGACAAGACACGAAATAAAGAAAGTTCATTATATATTGAACATTATAGTAATCAATGTTTGTTTTTCTTTTGATTTCTAACAGCTACTCACTGCCAGGGAAGTAGTGGAGGGTATACCGTGGTATACCTTCTCGGGGGGGGGGGGATTTTTTAAAGAACCCCCTTGTCCTTTGTTCGATTCCGTTACTTTCTTTGATATTCTCTTCCTTTCAATTATGGCAGCTAGTCCTGATATTAGAAAACAGTCAAAGAACATTATTTATAATCAGGGGTGTAGTGGAGGATACACGATGGTATAAGCCGTATACCCTCTGGATTTTTTAGAAGCTTCGTTTACCCACTGTTTCTCAAATAAAGCTATAGCACATACTCTCTGCCTATAGTCTGCCGTATACCCTCTGGTTTTTTTAGGACTACAACACTGCCCATCTAAAAGCTTTAAACGCTCACTCACAAGGAAGGTCTCCATGCGCATACTCAGAAAATTTTGAAAAAATTACAGAATATCCTCCTCATGAGGATATATACGTTTATAAAAAAATTTGCTGCGAAACCTCGGTATAACGTCCTTAAAAAAATTGTGAAAATTTCGTGTTTTGGCGGTTTATCGCTGGTTGGCGACACAATGAAATAAGAAAAAAAATACGCATTTAAGGGTGTATTTTGAACAATTGTCGCCAAGGCAATCACTTTTCCGACAACAACTCCAGAAATTATCCAGAAAAATATTCAAAAATGGAGTATGTTATGCAAATTGACCTTATGGAGGTCCCCACCAAGATTTTTTAAATTTTAAATTTATTAAGTTGGATTTTTTGAGTGTTTCATGAAAATTACTTTATACTTAAGTTCTCCGAAAATTTCCCACAGAAGGATTCAAAAATTCAGTATTATATGCAAATTAACCTTATGGAAGTACCCAATAAAAATTGGAAAATTTGAAGTTTCTTAAGTTAGGTTTTTTAGTGAAATTCTCTTGGCGAATTATTAAAATCTTTATGAGAATGTTTGATATGGTAACCCTATAGGTATGTGAATATTTCTTCATTACGATGACAGATGGCGCTACAATAGCTTTTCAGATATTTTTGTGCATTATTTGAGGAAAGGTGGTGTTTTATCCAAGGGTCACATCATTGGTCAATTCGTTAAATTCTTACATTCAATTGGCTGTGTGTAAGTATAGGCGCGGTTTACGAAATATCAAACGTTTGTAAGCTTATTGAAAGACGCAAGTGGAGGGGCGTTTCATATTATTTAGGTTTGAATAACATTTATTTAATATTTTGATTCTCATGGAAATAATTTTAATGACTTTTCTGATAAGGTTATGAGCGAAAAAAAGTTTAATCTTTTGACTTTTTTTTCTTTGCTGTGTTATTGATGTATGATGATTGATTAATAGACAGGATTTCTGGAGCTTGCGCCATTCTGGTTTGCAAACTGGTTTTAAAAGACGGAAAAGAGGGGGGGGGGGGTGTTATATTAATTAGGTTTTCTCATGAACTTTTGGTCAGAAATACAAATTTAATTTGTCTAAATGTCATAAATTAAATTGGCAATCATTAAAACTGAAGTACCCTAGTTTGTTTAAATAGATTTTCGTAAAATAATAATAATAATAATAATAATAATAATAATAATAATAATAATAATAATCAGGCAAATTCGAGCGTGTGTATTGCCGAAAGATATAAAATAAAATCTGCATATGTTACTATATTTTTTAAATGTTGAAATGCGTAAAAAAATGGGAATTCTTGGAAAAAAAACCCATAAATTTTGTGTGGGCGGAGAGAAAGAAACAAAGTTTTTTTCCACAAATTGAGAGTGACGCATAAGAGAAATCGTTTAGGTACCTTACTAAACAATGTTAAACAGTATTTTAAAGGTATTAAGAAGGTATTTTAGGGTATATGTACAATTTATTTCACTCCCTCTCTCCAGATTTATTATTTATTTATTCATTTTGTATACTATCATGCGCGATAGGAGAAAGCATAAATTTTGGCGAGAGAGGATTAATTTACTTGATTGATTATTAATTTATTATCACTAGAAAGCAGCAAATAGGTCAAAATATTTATACTGTTAAAAAAAAAAAATATATATATATATATATATATATATATATATATACGATTTAAATTTTTTTACATGCTTTGGGGGGGGGGGTTAAAATAGGGAGGGACGTGTCAGATAAAGACGTACATAGTCAAACAAGACTGCATTTTGCTGAATATAATCGTGGTCAGATAAAAAAGATTTATTGAGAAAATGACTATGGATTTAAATGCTAACAAACAAAGAACAACATAGTTTCTGCCACCCAAACAGTGAAAACGTGCCCATGCTCTATTCTGGCCCTTTTCATTGAATAAAATATGCAGTAACAGAACGCAAAAACTTTTTTTCATGTTTTTATTATTTAGGTTTTCTTACGAGCTTTTGTTCGGAATTGAAAGCTTAATACATCTAATTGTCAGTGGCGTACCCGGAATTTAATTTCGGGGGCGTGGTGACTTAAATTTCAATAACGTACTGAGTCTTACGAAAGGCATTTAATTGTGTTGTAAACAGAAATCATATTTGACAATAAGGCCGTAGCCAGAGGATATCGGGAAGGAGAGTACGAAGCCGATCCCAAACCGCCCCCCCCCCCTGCCGATATAAAATACTTGAAAACTGTTAATAGGTTATTTCATATAGTACTTCCATTTAAAAGACAGTCATTGTAACTTAAAATGTATCAAATTGTCCGGGAGCCCTAATCTAGACTAATATTATAAGGTAGTAAAGATTGCTTTTTTGTTTTTGTTTGTTTGTTTGTAGGAGGAAATCTCTGGAACTACTGAAGCGATTTCAAAAGTAATGGTGGCAAATTGATGGTGACAATCCCTGCTCCAACATAGGCTATATTTTATGTCTGTGCCACTAGCCCCAGGGGTGTGCAAAAGCGAAAGACGTTATAAAATTTCATGTTTTTTATACTGGAGGAGCTAGGAACATGAAATTTGGCATGGTAGCTACTTATAAGATGTAAATGCTCTCTAAGAACAAATTGTAATAAAATTCGAAATTTAAAAGGGTGAGATGAGCGAAAAACGTTCTAAAAACATTCTAAATTACAATTTCTATGGAATATCTGGAAATGCAGAACCGTTTTCAAAAGTGATGTTGACAAATTGATGGTGATAGTCCCTGCTCCAATATAGGCTATATTTTATGTCGGTGCCACTACCACCAGGGGGGTGCAAGAGCGAAAAACGTTCTAAAATTTCGATTTTTTTGTATACTGAAGAAGCTAAAAACATGAAATTTGGCATGGTAGTTACTTATAAGATGTAATTTCTCTCTAAGAACAAATTGTAATAAAATTCGAAATTTAAAAGGGTGAGATGAGCGAAAAACGTTCTAAAAACATTCTAAATTACAATTTCTATTGAATATCTGGAACTACAGAAGCGTTTTCAAAAGTGATGGTGGCAAATTGATGGTAACAGTATCTGCTGTAACATAGGCTATATTTCATGCCGGTGCCACTTTCCTGAAGGGAGTGGATGAGCAAAAAACGTTCTAAAATTTCGATTTTCTTATACTGAAGGTGTTAGAAACATGAAATTTGGCATGGTAGTTATTTTTATAATATATAAATCCTCTCTAAGAACAAATTCTAAAAAAAAATCGAAATTTAAAACTGCGAGATGAGCGAAAAACGTTCTAAAAACATTCTAAATTACAATTTCTATGGAATCTCTGGAACTACTGAACCCCTTTCCAAAGTAATGGTGGCACATTTTTTATGACAATCCCTGGTCCTACATAGGCTATATTTTACGTCGGTGCTACTAATCCCATGGTGGTGCAGGAGCGAAAAACGTTCTAAAATTTAATTTTTGAAGTGAAAACTTCTTTAGGCGCGTTGAGCATTTTTTGAGATGGGAAAAAACCATTGAACTCGCGGCACTGTTACTGTAACCGACACTGTTACCAACACCTCTGTATATTTGAAGTGAAAACTTCTTTAGGCGCGTTGGGCATTTTTTGAGATGGGCAAAAACTATTGAACTCGCGACACTGTTACTGTAACCGACACCTCTGTATATAAGTATGTACATGTATTGTGTATAGTTAGATATGAGGTAGGGCGGGGTGGGCGCGCCGCATGCTTGCCTGTGCGCTATTGCACCGCGGTATAGTAAGCGGTATAGTAAGCGCAGAAAAATGTAAGCGGTATAGCAACGCAGAAAAATGTAAGCGGTATAGTAAGTGCAGAAAAATGTAAGCGGTATATTAAGCGGTATAGTAACACAGAAAAAATGTAAGCTGTATAGTAAACGCAGAAAAATGCAAGTGGTATAGTAAGCGGTATATTAAACGTAGAAAAATGTAAGCGGTATAGTAAGCGCAGAAAAATGTAAGTGGTATATTAAGCGGTATAGTAACACAGAAAAAATGTAAGCGGTATAGTAAGCGCAGAAAAATGTAAGTGGTATAGTAAACGCAGAAAAATGTAAGTGGTATAGTAAGCGGTATAGAAGCGGTATAGTAAGTGCAGAAAAATGTAAGCGGTATAGTAAGCGCAGAAAAATGTAAGCGGTATAGTAAGTGGTATAGTAAGCAGTATAGTAACGCAGAAAAATGTAAGCGGTATAGTAAGCGGCATAGTAACGCAGAAAAATGTAAGCGGTATAGTAAGCGGCATAGTAACGCAGAAAAATGTAAGCGGTATAGTAACGCAAAAAATAAAAAATGTAAGCCGTATAGTAACACAAAAAATGTAAGCGGTATAGTAACGCAGAAAAATGTATGCGGTATAGTAAGCGGTATAGTAATGCAGAAAAATGTAAGCGGTATAGTAAACGCAGAAAAATATAAGCGGTATAGTAACGCAAAAAAATGTAAGCGGTATAGTAATGCAGAAAAATGTAAGCGGTATAATAAAGCAGAAAAATGTAAGGGGTATACTCTCTTAAAACGAAAGAGCCAAAATAACTCAAGTTGAGCCGAAATCCACTCATCTCACGATTTGAAAGTGAGCTTCTCATGAAGAGTTGAAACAACTCGAGTGAACGAGTTGTTTTTAAGCAACTCATGATTGAGTTATCTCTATTTTACTCATACTTGAGTTAAATCAAATCAATGAAGGTTAAATCCAGTAGCACTTGAGTGATTTATAACTAAGTCATATTTGAGTGAAATGAAGTCCTTTAAGACTAAATCCAGTAGCACTTGAGTGATTTATAACTAAGTCATAATTGAGTGAAATGAAGTCCTTTAAGACTAAATCCAGTAGCACTTGAGTGATCTGCAGCCAACTCATATTTGAATTAATTATTTAAAAAAAAAAAAAAAAAAAAAAAAAGTAAGTTGCATGTTGAATGTATACATATATGTGTACATTCAACAATTAAGTGAAAAGTGTCATTTTATATTTATATATTTTGCTGTTGTTTTTGAGCTGCTTGAACTATATACCTCCCCCCCCCCCTCTTTGATCCAAAAAGATAATTTTAAAGGAATACTTGAATAGATAAGAATTTATGCTGTTTTAAATACTTTAATCATGGGTTTTTAAATATATATAATGATTATGTTTTCTATGCAATATTATTAGATATATTGCATGATATTTTTCAGTTTATATCAATATTATCATTAAATGTTTTAATCCTAATACTATTTAGGAATATTCACACAGTGAATATACGGGAATGGATATATTTACCTTATTTTTAACAACATATGATAAAAAAAATATGGGATTTATACAGCTTCACAAATCAAGTATATTTATTTTAAAATATTAGAAAAACAGTATATATACTAATAAAGCCACTTTTCAAAAGTTTTCGTCAACATGAAATTGATATTCTAAAGCTTTTCTTATATATTTGAGATACATTTAAAATAATCTAACTCTCAGCAACATAAAATGACTCAAACTTATGTATGCGCATTCGAAAAACAAGGCAGGTCAATAAAAATATCCAGGAAAAATTTCTTCAGACTGAGAATAAAATAAGAAATATAATTTGTTTACTTTAAAACAATATTTTTAAAGTCAGACAAGTCAATTTCCAATTTATAGTATTATGAAATTTAGAGTTCTGAAACATCATTAAAAAATATATATATAAACAAACACACAGTACCGCCGAGACATTAGGTGTTTTTAGTATGTTATTGCTATCGTGTATATTAGAATGTATTGTAAGATCTTGCAGCTAAATGTTATAGTATGACCACTAAAACTGTTTTCAGAAACAAAAATTGTAAAAACTTTATTTTTTTAAATTTGATTAAATTATAGTAAATTTAGTTTACATTCAGTTTACATAAGCATCTTTGTTATATAAGATTTTATTAAGAAATCTAACGTACACAGCAATTATGATATAGCACAATCAATAGAAAATTCCGAATGTAAAATTGATGAAATTATGGGTTATGAAATTATGCGAGTTGTTATTTATTCATTTATTTATTTTACATCCTGTCTCCAATTTTTGATTAATTAATATCTGTACATTAAAAAATACTATAAATATTAATTGCATTTATATTAGTAATGAAACTAGTAAATCTGCATATCAGGGAGATCAAATGTCAAATCAGCAGTTTTATTTTGAAACAATTTTATTTAGTATTTAAAATATTCAACGTGACGTTTTAGTTCTTTCATGTTTGTATTATTAATTAATACACGTAATATATCAAGCAACTCAAGAAATTTAATTTTTAAAAATTTGTATCAGTAAATACGATTCTATGCACTGATATTCTGATTTTTTTCTTGATTTTTTTCTTTATTAGGACAGCCCCCCCCCCCTTTTGCGAACTGTCACAATAATTTTATAACTGTAATTCTCTCAAATTCAGTGTTTTATATCTTGTATCTAAAATAGCATCTAAAATAATTTAAATACTGATCTTGTGATAATGTCAATATTTAATTTGAACAATTGATTATTCTGATAAATATTGTAATTACTATTGATATCCTAATTCTTAAATGTAATTGAAAATGGCTATTTCGTTTCATTGGTATGCTTTCATTAAAATATGTTTCTAAATAAAATCCCAAAAACAGTTATCTATTACTTTTTGTAGCGTATCCATTACTGGAAGAGTGGGTGTCAGAAAATGCTGTCAAAGTTGATGTTCTGAACCGAATTTCCGGATGTGACAATGCAGGACAGTAGAAAAAAATTGTTACGAGAGAACGATCGCTTATAATTTAAGATGAAATTAATTTATCGTAAAACGAAAACAGTTCGATTACGAATCATTTTAATAGTCATGCCTAAAGTTTCATCCTTTGTTTAAAAATGAATACGTAAATATTGCAGAAAGTTTCGTATTATTGAGTGCGAAAAGTATTTTTTTGAGAACTGCCTTATATTATACATAACTTCACCAAATGATATCACTTTCACATAGGTAGCATTATTTACTATCGTTGTTGTTGAATACAAGTTTATTATAAACTGTACAAACAGGGTTAATTAAAAGGCTGAAATAAGGCCAATTATTATCAGGAGGCCCATTGACCTAAGGGGATTTATGACTCGTGTGAAAGTCTTTGTAAGACGGTTGAGCTAGTATTCACATACATCCAAAAAAAAAAACAGAAAAATTCAGAACTCGATTTTGAGCCCACTCGACCGCACGAGAAGTTTCAAACCCCAAACCAACATATCCACCGAGTCAACCACATTTCCAGAACAGTACAATTATGATTAAAAATTAAGATAAAATATTTTAGATAACTCAAAAAATAATCAGTTTTTTTTTTTTTTTTTTTTTTTTTTTTTTAATGTATAATAATTATAGAAAAGAGTGAATAAAGACCAAAGAGTGTCAAAGAGAGAGTAAAAGACCAAATAGTAAAAACAATCATATTTCATTTATGTGTGTATTTAACTCTTTAAGACTGTTCTCAAATACAAACTGGCTACTTTATGACATATTTTGTAATTAATTTATGTTCGGAAACACATGAGATTGGCCGGTGTTCTTACTTAGAAACTTTGTAGTTGAAAGATGTTTTCCATTTTATGGTAAAGATAGAATATATTTTAGAAAGTACTGTCAAAGTCAGCGTTTGGAATCAACTTTCCGACGTCACAGCATGAAAAAGGAGAAAAACGTGTCGTCACGTAACTCGAATCGCTTCTAACTTGATAAGTAAAGTATTTATCAAAAAATGGAAAATTCATTTCGATTCCAAAAGACAGTTTTTTTTTTAAATTTATTTTATTATATTTTTTACATTTATGTAATTTATTTTTTCTATTTTTATACCATAAATAATGTTGCGAAATCTGCAAATAAAATTTTTTTATTCATTCTAAGTTTTTATAATTCTTTGAAAATCGACATTCTATGCTTGTGCTTAAACTTTTGAGACAGACCTTACAATTATATTTATAAAGACATGAAAATATATACTGTACATTTAATAGATCCAAAAATGTTATTATTTTTTTTATTAAAATTAAATTTAATATAGATAGAAATATACAAACTTATACAAATAAAAATGTTATTTTTACATAATGGAAATGCTATTTGTTAATTTATTATAAATGTTATTGTTTTGTATTAAAATCAGATTTATACAAATTGAAATATACAAATAGAAATACACCAGTAGAAATACACAAACTTTTACAAATGGAAAACTTTTGCGGAACTCTTATCTCGCTTCCTGATAGAATTGAATCGGTTATTTCGAAAACCACATAAGTCTTTTTTTTCAAATATACAATTTTTGTCACAAATGCTTCCTTATAGGTAGAGCCATGATTTGGGTAATAACCACATAACTCAGTGTATTCGTTCCTCTTCAAACAATACCTTCTAATTTTCGTTCATTACTTGCGACATGTTAGGTGGTTTTTGGATGCAATACCAGATTACCATCGGATACCATATTACCATTTGTCTGCAATACCATATTAAAACATAAAAATGTACCTGTATAAGAGCTAACTTCATTAATTTCGCTTAAAAATATGTTTAATATAACTGTTTTGTTCAAATTAAATACCACCTAAATCGTTTCTTGCTAAAACAACATAAGTCAGGAACAGTTTTTCTGATATTCTTATTTTTATTATTCATAAATTACAAAAATTATGCAATATTTACAAACTTTGAAGTCCAAACTCTATTATCAGCCTCTATAAAACCCATAAAAATTATTTGTAAAAATACTTGTGAATAATAAAGTTTTTTGTATAATTTCTAAAAAGTTCTGATTCTGTGACTTATGTGGTTTTTTTAAATGACCGATTCAATTATACAAAAGATAAAAGACATACTATATAAAATATAAAAAATACATCAAAATAAAAGAGGAAAATTTCATTTATGGTTACATCAAATATATCCATAAATGATAACTTTTTTTATATTAAGATCAATAACAATGCTTTTTTTTAAATTAACGACCAGGGGTGAGCAAATACAGCAAAATTTGTGAAATAAAGGATTTGTTACATTACATCATTATTCTTAAATTTTCAAGAAATTAAAAGTGACCCTAAAATTTCTATTAGGGAATTTGAAACTGTCACTGCAAAATAATATAAATAGAACATTAACATATTTAACAAATAGGCTAACTTAAAAATAAGAAATAAAAAGATATATATATATATATATTATAAATACTTGTTAAATACATTTTTGCAAGAATTTACAAAAATTGAAAAAAAAAATTATGTTTCGAAATACTTATTATGAAAGATAAAAATTTTCAACTTTTACACGGTACTATTAGTAATATTTGGTAATATCTGGTATAGATTTCTCATGTAGCACTCAACTACCTGGACATTTAAGCATTCGGCAGTAATCATTCCGAGCATGCCGGTTAATTCGGTATTTGCAGTAATATTATTATTATTTATTTTTTATTTAATTATTATTTATTTTCAGAGATATATCATTTTGATAATTTTCGACACGAAACTTAGTTTAATATTATTTTTCTAAATTGTGTACTATTCTAAACTATTTAACTAATAATTCTAAATCATACTTTGTTATTACATTTGTCTTAATTAATTCATAAAAAAAACTTTTGTGCTTCTTGAAAATCAATGACAGAAAGGGGGGGGGGGGGTAAATATTTCTACTGGCGAGTAAAATTTTTTGTTGGCTACCAGATTTTATCAAATTTGTAAAGCCCTGTACATGAGGGTGTGAAATATGTAATAATAGATGAGATGCTGATTGATTACATATTGGTCGGAAGGACTTGGAAAAAAAAATTCAGTTGTCAGAGGGATAAGCTATCTTATTGGAATTTCATTATAAAATTTCTAATATGTGGCTCTCTTAGCGGTACGTTTCTGCAGGCTCTTGGATCTACCAGTTCTGGCAAAATACATTCCATGTAAAAAGCCTTTAGTTTAGGAAGGATTTTCTTCCAAAACGAATCATCTTTATATATTCTGATAATTTTTGTTTCTTTTGGGCACCAAAAGTACAAATCCCACCAGTTTCTGCCTGTAATATTAAGTTGGCCTTGGATTTGATAGAAATATCTGTGGTTAGTTGGCAGGAATGCTTCATCGTTACTTTTATATTTTAATCCGATATTATGGTTTTTCCATATTTCTTGGAAACCTGACGCATTTCTTGCACTATACGGGCATTTAATTTCTATCAATCCATCATCGGCTATTAAACCATCCGGACTCGTACACAAAAATGGATGCACCACATCAATGAACAAACCACATTGTTGAACAATATTACCAGAATCTTTTTCATATTGCTTTAGAGCGACTATTTCGTTAGCAATACCATACCTTGTTGCTGGTATGTCAACACGGTCTTTGTAGATGATTTTTCTAACTAGGTTTGAACATGATGTGGTTAGCCGTCTATCAGCAACCTCTTTGAAGAAAGACGAAGAAATCCGTTTACGTCTTTCATGTCGCCATTTTTCGGAAAGGTACTGTTCTCTAGTTTCTTTTTCTAGATCTGATGATTGTTTAACTTTTAGCTCTTTCAGAAAATTTTCTTTTAATTCTAAAAATATTTCGTCTGAAATATCCGGTTTTTGAGAAAACTCTCCGTAATTTTTTATCCTCCCACTAGTGACTCATTACTTTGTTTAATTTTTTTTTATTTGGGAAAAGTTTACTTTTTAAATGTCTTTTGTTCCTGGATGATACAAAATCACGAACTGGAGCTTTTGGAATGCTTCCAGTGATAGCTGTATATGTATTCTCTATCCACCCTTGAGCTGGTGTCTGATATGCTAATAGAGCAATGTATGCACGCCTGTTAATTCCACCAGCTCGTGAAAAGTCAACTCGCTTTCCGCCAGATGTCTTGCATAATTGGCTCATAAAATTTTCGTCATAATTGTTGGTGAGATTGAAAATTAGGGTGTTAGCACATGACACAAGTGTTCTGTTAATTTCAAAATTGATGCCCTCTAATAGTTTTGAATCCATACAGGGAATTTTAGATTGATCCAGGGATAACGTTTTAGAAGATTTCTTATTGCAAGAAGTTCCACAGGAAGAATGGTTGCCAAATACATGTTGAGGTACATTTTTTAACTCGCCAATGAATTTTTTTACCAGATCTTTAGATGGTTCAATGTGTGTGGGAATGGCATTATGTTTTATAACTGATCTAACAGTATTAACTAGAAGAGGTATTTTGTCTTTTAAACATTTTTTTTGGGATTGAATACTCCCATATATTCCTTTTGATGGCTGCAATCTTTCCAGTGCTCTCCTGAAGCGTCGAATGGCGTGGTTAACACATTCAATTTTCAGGACAGAGCCGCCGTAGGAAATTTTTTCTCTTACTTTATACATGGTGTTTGAATCACCATCTGCAACCAACCTCATGCATCTTATTTTGTATATTTCATGAAGATACAGCATTCCTTCAACAATGATGTCACTTTCCATGCTTGTGGAGGAACTATTCCAATTTTTGAAGCACAAGTGTTCACGGTGCTTTATTTTCCCGTTATTAATCATCCTGCATACTTAAAAGAGAATTTCGTAAACTTTCTTAAATCATACAAGACAATAAAAGTAAATAAAAGGTTTGATCTCACCTAATTTTCTGGTTCGTGTTCTATGAGCTTCTTTAAAGGTAGAAACATCTTTTACTAATGAAGATTATTTATTGGACAGGTAGACACACTTAAAGACGATACAGAACGAATACACGACAAGCTATGTACAAACGTAAAGTAAACAAAACAGTCAGTCAGTCTTAAAGTTCTACGCGCTTAGCGCCATCTGGTGGTTCCTTTTCATTTTGCAACAACTTCCGCCGGGCGAAGTTCGTCTGGAGACGAAAGTGTTGAAAGTTCAAGAGGGCAAAGAAGCTGCACCGGTCTTCTGATGATGGCTCCGTTTGGCAACCTCACTGTGCATGCTCTTGTCCAACCATCACGTCCGGGATGAGTCTGGATTATAACACCCATTTTCCATATGAGGCGTGGGGTGTTTTCCTTTATAAGAACGACGGTGTTTTCCTTAAGTTCACTTGGTCGATCGACCTGTTGGTGCAGGTGAGCAGATTTTAATTCTAACAGATAATTGGATTTCCATCGTTTCCAAATTTGAGTCAAAATATTTTCTTGATATTTTCTTATTTTTCTTATTTGGTATTCATTGGATTGGGGAACTGTTATCTTTGATTGAGGTAGAGTTAGCAATCTTCTGCCAATTAAGAAATGACCAGGTGTGAGGGGTTCTGGCTCACGAGGATCGCTGAATACATAGGTGAGAGGTCTTGAATTGAGAATCGCTTCTACTTCAATGACAATTACTTCCAGTTCTTGAAAGGAAACTGAAGTTTTTCCAAAAATTCTTTTTAGAGACGTTTAAACTGATCTTACAAGACGCTCCCAGAAACCTCCCCACCAAGCTGCTCTTTCAACTATGAAATTCCATTTGATGGACAATCCACTAAACAAATCTTTCACTTCTTCATTTTTCATAATCTTCCATAGTAAATTTAATTCTCGTTTTGCCTTATGGAACGTTTTCGCGTTATCACTGTAGATAGTGCTGCATATTCCTCGTCTTCCTACAAATTTTCGGAACGCTTGAATGAACGTTTTTGTGGTCAAGTCTGGGGTTAATTCTAGGTGTACTGCTCTTGTTACAGCACATGTGAAGAGCAATATGTAAGTTTTCTTAGTCTCATTGTGATCTATAATGTACAACGGACCTAAGTAATCTAGGCCTGTAACTTGGAATGGATAAGCTTCATTTATTCTGTCAGCAGGTAGAGGTGCAGTAATCGGGGTGGCAGGTTTAACACTAAGTTTTTCACATAAATTGCATCTAAATATCAAACTCTTGATTCGTTGTCTTGCTTTCAATATCCAAGTTTTTTCTCTGAGTTGTGTTAAAGTTTCCGATACACCACCATACCTTGTTTTTTCATGACAATCTTTGATGATAAGATTTGATAAATGAGATCTACTAGGTAGTAAAACTGGATGAGCTTCATGGTATGAGATATTAGCTTGCTGTAATCGTCCACCAATCAAGATTATTTTTCTTTCATTTAAAATTGGATTGAACGGTCGAATAACTGAGTTTGCTGGTACTGGTTTTCCTTGCGTCAGCGCTGAATATTCGTCAGGAAAATGCTCCATTTGTGTAAGTTTAATCCAGTATTCTTCGGTAAATTCAAGTTCTTCTGTAGCTAAGGGACCACTTCTCTTACTCTGAGGATTCCTTGTATTGTGGATGAATCTTTGAATCCATGCAGTAATTCGTAATATTTGTTTAAGTTTGCTGAATCTTCGGATATCGAAAAGATCTTCAAGTTTCGTTGCCAGGAGCATATTCACCACTTCATATTCTTTATTTTCTAAGTTGGTTTCCTGATCGGTATGAACGTTGGATTGTGGCCATTGACTTTTGCACTTCCTTAGCCACGGTGGCCCAAACCACCAAAGCTCCAGGTCCTTTAGACTGGTTAAGTTTTCACTCCGTGTTAAAATATCAGCAGGGTTATCATTCCCAGGACAGTGATTCCAACAATCAGGTTCAGATATTTTCTTGATTTCATCTACTCTGTTCCTGACAAACATCTTCAATTTTCGAGAATTATTCTTGATCCAGTGAAGAACAATCGTGGAATCTGACCAAAATATAGTCTTCGTATCCTTCGGTGTACTTGAATGTAGTCGAATATGATCGAACAATCTGGCTCCTATAAGTGCAGCAAGAAGCTCTAACCTCGGCAGAGTTATTTCTTTAACTGGTGCAACCCTAGTCTTTGAAGTGACTAAATTGGAATGGAAAATTCCGTCAGAGTTGCGAAAACGTACATAAATAACTGCTCCGTAAGCTCGTTTGCTGGCATCTACGAAGACGTGAAATTGACAGCCCGTAAGTTCTTCCATTCCTTTCATTGAGAATAGATGTCTTGGTACAGATATCTGCTTCAAATAAAACAATTCTTCACACCAATCTTGAAATATTTTTGCTAAGTCGGTTGGTAAAGCATCATCCCAATTGAGTTTTTTCTTCCATATGTCTTGCAGTAGTATTTTAGCTCGAACTGCAAATGGTGATATTAAGCCCAACGGGTCGTAGATTCTTCCCATAGTTTTTATTACGCTTCTCTTCGTAAATTTTAATTCTGCCATATCCTTATCCCTTAAAAGTTTATCACTATCAACGCTTAAGACATCATCTGCTGAATTCCAGCAATAGCCAAGGACCTTGCATAACGTGGATTCATCGTTAACTTCTTCCTTAAATCGATCTTGCAATGAGCGTACATTTGTTTTCCATTTTCTCATATTAAAGCCTGCTTCTCTCAAAATGAGCCTTATTTGTTCGTGGACGGTGTACGCTAAATCTGTGTCTTCTAAACTGTGTATAAGGTCGTCTACATACAATCTACTGTTCAAAACGCTGAAGGCAGTTGGATAAATATCCTCATACTTCTTGATGTGATGTTTAATTGTCGCGTTCAGTAAAAATGCGCTCGATCTTGCTCCAAAAATTACACGCGTCATCCTCAAAACTTCGGGTTCAGCGTCTAAATCTTCCGTAACCCATAGAAATCTAACTGCGTCTCTTTCTTCTGGCGCCAGGGCAATTTGCAAAAATGCACCTTCTATATCCGCCGTTATGGCAACCTTATTCAGACGGAACTGCAAAAGAAGTATTAGGATATCGGGCGTTAAATTCGGACCTGGATTCAAGCAGTCATTAAGGGACGGAAAATTATGTTCACTCGAGGAGGCATCGAAAACTATTCTCATTTTCGTCGTTGTTTTATCTTCGCGTATTACTGCGTGATGTGGCATGTAATAGATCTTAGAATTATCACCACATTCATTTTCATTGACCCTTTCAGCTATTCCTTGAATTAGGTGCTTTGAAATAATGTCCTTGTACTGACTATGAAAATTTCGATTTTTCTTAAATCTTTTGACAAGTGTTCGCAAACGGTCGTTAGCATTACTATAGTTATCACGTAGCGACTCAGAATATTCGTTCCATGGTAGTTTAACTTGGTAGCGACCTTCGATTAGTTTCGTAGAATTTTCAAATTCTTTCATAACTTCGTCATCTTCATTCAGATTGTCACTACGCGAAATTCCCAAACCTTCTAAATCGAACAATCTTTTCAAAATGTCTGATTCTTCTAAATTTTGATTACGCACTATAACATTCATTACGCTAACATCCTTAAAATCCTTGCGTTTTGCTTCAGAACCATTAAATACATAACCTAGTTTCGTTTCCATTCCTACTAAAGCACCGGACACTCTTTTGACTTTCCCTGTAGCGATTTTCCAGAAATAGTCTGACCCAATTAAAAGAGAAACCCTTAAATTTTCAGACCCTTCAATATCAGCTATCTGTATTTTGGCTTCATTACAAAATTTGTGAATTTCTTTACTGGGACCTTGAATTTCAGCTTCCGATATGGAAGATGTTTCAATTGCTTCTATAGAAATAATTTTCTTTGGATCATAAATGCTTCGTAAATTTACTTTTACCCTATTTCTTACAATAGATTTCTTTGGTTTTGACCCAAAAGCATAAATTGCTAATTTTTCTTTTCCTATAACTTCTAAATTAAATTTACGAGATAACGTTTTATCGATGAACGTATTTTGCGACCCCGAATCCATGATAATTTTTATTTTTCTTTCCTGAGAATTATTACTTAAAAAGGCGACAGCTGTTTGTAAAAATACATTTTCATTTACTGCAGTTGTTGCGCAATTGAGAGCATTGGAATTATTTTTTCTTTCCGGAGACTTTGAGACGCTTTCCTTTTTGTTATGTTGCTTTTCAGTTTCGTCACAAATTAAAACATTATGTCTTCGACCACAAATGTTGCAACGCATTTTTTCGCGGCAAAATTTTGATACGTGGGATTTGCGAAGGCAAAGGAAACAATAACCCTTTCGTAAAAGACTCGATTTTCGTTCATTAATGGTTAAGGGACAGTTAAAATTTTCGTGTTCCCCTGCACAAAATAGGCAGTCTTTCTTGATAAGTGCATTTAATGTAGCTGCGGTGGGTATATTTTTATGAGTTTCATGTTTTCGATAAGGTAACTCTTTAATTTTATTCTTTTCAAATACTTCATCATTTCGAAACATATACGTTTTTTCTCGCGTTTCGATTTCATGTTTCAGAAATTCTAATAATTTGGCACAGTTCCAAGAATCTTCGCCAGCAGAACGATTGAATCCTAGAACAATTTCTTCAGGAATTAATTTGACTAAAATAGCGAATAAAATTCCCCCATAGTTATTTAATTCTACTCCGGCTGTTTCGAGACTTCTGATTTGAATAACACAGGTATCATGCAATTGTCTAAGCTCTCTTAAATTCGCTCCAGATTTTACAGGATTTAGGCTTAATAGCTTGTTTACATGCGATCGTATTATTAATTCATTTTTTCCGAATCTTTCTTTTAACAATCCGATCGCGACATCGTAATTATTTTGTGTTAAAGCTAAACCTTGAATACATTTTAAAGCTGCTCCTGTTAAGAAATTCTTTAAGTAATTTAACTTCTCTATGTTAGTTAACTTTACATTTTCATGTATAGCTACTTCAAATTGCCCCCAGAATTCCTGCCAATTTTCATATTTCCCATCGAAAGGTTGTATTGTAAGCTTCGGTAATCTTACGTGAGAATAATTCTTTGATTCATCAGGTCCTGTGGACAATAGAATAGAAGAGTTTATTTTACTTTCGTTAGGAGCATTACGCTTTAAATATCGATCAATTTTAGCTTTCGTTTTCGTAATTTTTTCGCGATATTCTTGACTGGATGATACATCTTTTTCTAGCGTTTCTAAGTTATCTACAAGTTTCTGAATTTCTGAATCTAATTTGTAAACTTGTTCTGCATTCTCGATTAATTGAATTTTAAGATCTTCAATTTCGTCTATATCTTTTTCGTCTCCTGCCAAATATTCAGTTATTTTGTTAATAATCTTCGTTAAAGATGTTCTAAGAGACTTACGCATACTTTTTGATTTATCTAATTCGCTAGGTAGCGCCATTTTCTAAATTTCAACTCTTGGGAATTTCGGCACCATAAAAGAGAATTCGTAACTTTCTTAAATCATACAAGACAATAAAAGTAAATAAAAGGTTTGATCTCACCTAATTTTCTGGTTCGTGTTCTATGAGCTTCTTTAAAGGTAGAAACATCTTTTACTAATGAAGATTATTTATTGGACAGGTAGACACACTTAAAGACGATACAGAACGAATACACGACAAGCTATGTACAAACGTAAAGTAAACAAAACAGTCAGTCAGTCTTAAAGTTCTACGCGCTTAGCGCCATCTGGTGGTTCCTTTTCATTTTGCAAACACAGTTTGTTTCTGATGTCAATAAAAATAATCTTCTTTGATTCTTGACCAATGATCACAGCGACTCCGCTTGATGCGTTATACCCTCGACTGTAACTGCGCTTACACCATCCTCCATCCACGACGGCTGTAATGTTACAGTAGCCTTCTGAATCTTTGTCACCCCTATTTTCTGCAGCAGTTTTTTCTTCTAGAATAGTTCTTTCCATTGTGTTCTCAGCACATAATTTTATTATTTCCCCAGTTTTAACTTCATACTGTGAAAATTTATATCGATTCATGTACTTAACACCCATAATGCCGAATTTCTCTTCTTCCTGAGCGAATCCGGAACCTGTGGACATGGCTCCCAAAACTGCTAATTTGTTAAGGCTATCGCCATCATTATCACTCACAATTTTTGCTTCCGCTGGACACAGTGGGTTACTGCATACATAGTGAAATGTGCAAATAAGTCCATTTACTGTCATTTCTTTGTACAGTAACTTTCCTCCAAAATTACATTCATAAGTGTGAGTTTCTACATTTCTAGATTGTTTAATAACTGCCTCCAGATCACACAAAAATCGACCTGTGGGAAATTTATTTTCTTGTCTGTTTTTAGAATATTCAGAGACGGATCTAGACTAAATTTTAGCCGGGTCAAGCTTGTAGAATTGCACCCCCCCCCTCCTGCACCCAAGAATATCAGAATAAAATCTGCGTAAACAATTGCTTAAGGAAGTAATATTAATACTCAATATTCAAAATCTGTATTTTTACTATGAATTTTTTTCTTGCAAAAATTGTTTGTAAGTATGAAACAAAAATATATTCATTTATGTCGTATATGTTTCAATAGATTTTTAGTAAATTGTACATTAAATCTTTATATCGGAACATATTTATTAGTGAGTGAACATATCTATGCTTATAATGCTACAAGAAAAAGCCGAGGCTTCTATTTTTTTGATAGAAAATCGCCGGTCAACTCAATATTTTTATGAAGTATAGCTGTGGAATTTCTTAATATTAAAAAAAAAGTATTTATAAAATAAATATCCCTTTTTGACGCAAAAATAATCACATAAAATCATATTAGAACAATGGATATTTCAACTTTTAATAAAACTTACTTAAAAATGATTTATCTCAAAATACAGTTTTTCAGAATTATGCGGAATATATCTTAACTTATCGATATTTTTGCATGATATTTTAAAGCATTATTATATTCATATCTTTAGACTATATTTAAATATTCTTAGTGTTTAACCTTTAAAAAAATATTGCATTGCTTTGCATTTACTTTTGCATTGATAATAAATCCTGCATTACTTTCAACTTTATAAGTATACTTATATCAACTTTATAAGTATAAATTTTGTTGAAATAAACACATACATAAGTTCGGCGTTACAATAAAAATAACATCTATAAATCGGGGAAGAAAAAAAAAGCACACTTTTATCATTTTCAAGCATACAATTTTAAAATATTCTTTTATACATTGCTTACAAAGGAATTGTTATAGGAATTTTTTCATGCAAATCATTTCAAACTAAGCAGAAAATTCTGTTGCTTTATTCGCATGTTTCTAGAAAAAATTAATTTTTTGAACATTGAAGAGAAATATACCTGTGTGAAGTTGGCACCCCCCATTTCGAATTAAAATATATGAATTACGTAGAAGTTTTGCCCCATTTTTGCCCACCCATTATTTAATTTTGCCCACCCTTTATAACGCTGTAAATCACATTTTATTTTTTGACACATTTTTCATGCTGGCACCCCCCCAATTCGAAATTTCAAAAAAACAATTGTGCCATTATTTTGTCCAAGTTTTGCCCAGTTTTGCCCAGTTTTGCCCACCCATTAGATAATTTTGCCCTCCTTTTATAACGCTGTAAATCAAAGATATCTTTGTTGACCACGTGTGAAGTTGGCACCCCCCAATTCGAAATTTCAAAAAACAATTGTGCCATTATTTTGCCCAAGTTTTGCCCACCCATTAGATAATTTTGCCCACCTTTTAAAAAGCTGTAAATTAAAAAATATGGTTTTGACCACGTGTTCAGCTGGCACCCCCCAATTAGAATATAGCCATAAAAATCACATAGAAGTTTTGCCCAAGTTTTGCCCACCCATTATTTAATTTTGCCCACCCTTTATAACGCTGTAAATCACATTTTATTTTTTGACACATTTTTCATGCTGGCAACCCCCCCCCCCCCCCCCCGAATTCGAAATTCCAAAAAACAATTGTGCCATTATTTTGTCCAAGTTTTGCCCAGTTTTGACCACCCATTAGATTCGCGTTTGTAACAAAATGCTCGCCCTCTGGCGGTCTACAGGAGAATTACAATACCACTGCTTCTTTCATCGCGTTAGCATTGCTTACTGAGTGTCAAACATCATTTGAGATTAGTAAATTTAATTAAAATTACTAAACCTGCGAAAAACGATAATATGTATATTGCTGTTTGCTACAATGAAACTCTAGAGGCTCCGATAATCCCGATTTAAGTTTTAATTTTTTCCCAAATGAAAATACCAATAATGCCTGCTGACTGTATAATCAGAGGTCTATGCATGTTTTTTTTTTCTCTTGGGACCAATTTTGTGAAATTTATTATATTTCTATGAAAAATAATATTTTGTATCGAAATATGAAATCCGTTTACTCAAATTCAAGCCAAGCATTTATTAATTCTTACAGTCCTTCTGCAAAAGTTTTTCTTTCTAGTTTGCAAATTACACATTTGAAAACGTAACAAAATAAATATATATCTTAAACGAAATAAAAATAAAAATATATATTAAACGAAATAAAAATAAAAATATATATTAAACGAAATAAAAATATATATTAAACGAAATAAAAATAAAAATATATTAAATAATTAACGAAGAGTGTTTTTATGAAATGGAATTTTGTGAAGGAGCATATTTTATAAAAGGAATTTTGTGAAAGGCTCTGTATCATTAAGAAGAATTTTGCAAAGGGACCTGTTTCATTAAAAGAATTTTCGTAAAGGGGTCATGTTTTATTGTTTGGATTTTTGTGAAGGGGTACTATAGGCCCCAATTTTTGCCTGGATCGACCCCTGGTAAAAATGTTATTTAATATTCATTACCTTAACATAGGAAAACAATAAAAAATACAATTTTAATTTAAAAAATCAGATGCATATGATTCTTTTTACACCCTACATTATAAACATAAAAATATTCAATTCTGCAGAATTAGATTGAAATGATGAAATTACATATGTAATGTATGTTATAATCAAGAATGTGAAAAAAAAATACTTCTATCGTAATTTTAAAAAATATACTATTTTTGACAATTTTAATAAATAATGTTTGTAAATATTAAAACGAAATACCAATTTTTTTTTTAATTCAATTAGGGTTCACCGTTAAATTTCCAATTTACACAATAACATGCATAATACAAAAAGCTACACGAGCTTAGACTGCATTAAATTTTCTTGAAGGCCAGTGAAACGTTTTGCATGATTATAAAACACTTCTTTAAAAATAAATACATTATTTAAAAAAATGTATACAAAGCAAATTTATACAGACGATATATGAAATACACAAAATATTACTTACCTGTAACAACAGAGATCTGTTTAGGAAGAAATTGGGTCCTTTATTAAACCCTTCACAAAATTTTTCCTTCCAAAACTAACCCTTCACAAAAATTTTCATTTCAAAACACGTCCTTCACAAAATTTTTCATCCTAAAAAAGGACCATTCACAAAATTCTTTGTCTTAAAAGTAAACCGTTAACAAAACTTTCCACTTCCATGGGATTAAAGAAAAAGAAAAAAAAAATATTGTATGATTAACTAATTCACACGAGGTAATCACTAGCAAAAGCAAGCAGTGATATCCGCATGCACATGGATTTGTTTGCAAACATCAGCAGGTCTAAAAACGCCACCTGTCGTTGATTACAAACGCGAATAATTTTGCCCTCCTTTTATAAAGCTGTAAATCAAAGATATCTTTGTTGACCACGTGCGAAGTTGGCACCCCCCAATTCGAAATTTCAAAAAACAATTGTGCCATTATTTTGGAAAGTTTTGCCCACCCATTAGATAATTTTGCCCACCTTTTAAAAAGCTGCAAATTAAAAAATATGGTTTTGACCACGTGTTCAGCTGGCACCCCCCAATTAGAATATAGCCATAAAAATCACATAGAAGTTTTGCCCATTTTTTTCCACCCATTATTTAATTTTGCCCACCCTTTATAACGCTGTAAATGACATTTCATTTTTTGACCCAATTTTCATATTGGCACCCCCCAATTCGAAATTTCAAAAAAACAATTGTGCCATTATTTTGCCCACCCATTAGATAATTTTGCCCACCTTTTAAAAAGCTGTAAATTAAAAAATATGGTTTTGACCACGTGTTCAGCTGGCACCCCCCAATTCGAATATAGCCATAAAAATCACATAGAAGTTTTGCCCAGTTTTGCCCACCCATTATTTAATTTTGCCCACCCTTTATAACGCTGTAAATCACATTTTATTTTTTGACCCATTTTTCATGCTGGCACCCCCCAATTCGAAATTTCAAAAAACAATTGTGCCATTATTTTGCCCAGTTTTGCCCACCCATTAGATAATTTTGCCCACCTTTTATAACGCTGTAAATCAAAGATATCTTTGTTGACCACGTGTGAAGTTGGCACCCCCCAATTCGAATTTTCAAAAAACAATTGTGCCATTATTTTGCCCAAGTTTTGCCCAGTTTTGCCCACCCATTAGATAATTTTGCCCACCTTTTAAAAAGCTGTAAATTAAAAAATATGGTTTTGACCACGTGTTCAGTTGGCACCCCCCAATTCGAATATAGCCATAAAAATTACATAGAAGTTTTGCCCAAGTTTTGCCCACCCTTTATAAGGCTGTAAATCACATTTCATTTTTTGACCCATTTTTCATACTGGCACCCCCCAATTCGAAATGTCAAAAAACATTTGCGCCATTATTTTGCCCAAGTTTTGCCCACCCATTAGATAATTTTGCCCATCTTTTGTAACGCTGTAAATCAAAGATATCTTTGTTGACCACGTGTGAAGTTGGCACCCCCAATTCGAAATTTCACAAAACAATTGTACCATTAGTTTGCGCAAGTTTTGCCTAGTTTTGCAGATCCGTTAGATAATTTTGCCCACCTTGTAAAATCAAAAATATTATTGTTGGCCATGTGTGAAGTTTTAACATCCCCTTTTTCCAATTCGAATTAAGTTATGCAAATTAAGCAGAGAAAGTTTTGCCAAAGTTTTATAACACTATAATCATTTACGTGTCCGTTGACCATGTTTATAGAATTTTTGTTAGCGTTTCTAAAGATTTGTCCAAAGTTTTTATAGCATTACTTGGTTTTCTCAGTGTTCCTGGAAATTTGCCAATCGTTTCTACAAAGTCCATTTTTGCTATATCGTTGCCGTTAATTTTAGATTGTTCGTAGTGTTTTCCCAGAGTCTAATAATTATGTTCAGCGTCTCGTTAATGGTATGTTTCGAAGGAGAGGGTGATTCCAGATTAACAGTTTGAGAGCTTGGCAGGTTGTGAATTGAATGATTTTGTCCAGTGTTCCTGGAATTTTGTCCTGTTTCTTCCAACGTCTCTAGAGTTTTGTTCGTAACTAAAGTTTTGCCTGTGATGCTATATCATTGCCAGGTGTTACCCATTGTTCCTAGTCTTTTTTCCAACTCTCTTATGTTTGTTTAGATTTTCTAAAGAGTTTGTTGGCTTTGCCTAAAATTCTTACAGCATTTTCCCCATTTTTTCTAAATTTTTGCTTAGCGTTCTTAAAGTTTTGTAAACTTTGCTCTTTCATGTAACATTGTCCGTTTTTTCCAAATTTTGCTGTAGTTTTGCCCAGTGATCGAAGATTTTTGCCCAGATTTGCACAGCGTTTTTAGAGTTTAAACCAGTCTTTCAGAATTTAAACTAGCATTTGAAATGTTTTCCCGTCCTGTTTTCCTTTAGCATTGCCCTGTTTTGCACAGTATTCTTGAAATTTTGCGCGGATTTTACGTGTTCCGATAGCATTCCCAGGTTTTGTCTAATGTTCCTATGGCATTGTCAGGTTTTGTTCAGTGTTTCTAGAATTAGCCTAGTTTTGGGCAATGTGCCAAATTTCTTGCCTAGCATTCCTAATTTTTTTGTCTGGCTTTGTCTGTTTTTCAATAGCGTTGCAAAGTTTTGTTCAGTATTCCTAAAGTTTTCCCCAGCGTCCCTAGAGTTGTGTCCAGCAGTTTTACCCATAATTCTATAGCATTGACCAGTTTTTCTGATTGTTTCTAGAGTTTTGACCAACAATCCTGTAGTTTTGTCCAGAGTCCCCAAAAGCCGGCTATGCCCATTTTTTTATAACATTGCCAAATTTTCCCTGTTTTTTTTTGGATTTTCGTCTAGTTCTGTCCAATGTCCCTATAATTTTGACCAGCATTATTAATGTTTCACCCACTCTTGCCCAGCCTTCCTAAAGTTTTGCTCAGTTTTGCCTAACGTAGCTAAAGTTTTGTCCAGCGTCCTAAAGATTTGTCCGTTTTTGTCTATTCGGGTGGTTTTGACTGTTTTTTCTCAAGATCTTAGGGCTTTTCCTAGTTTTGCCCATCGTTCCTACAGTTTTGCTTACCGTTCGTAAAATTTTGACGGGCTTTGCTCGCGACCCTATACACTTGTGAAAACACTGAATAAAAGAGGGCAATTTTACAGGGTCACGATCAATGTCGGACAAAACTTTAGCAATGGTAGGCAAAACAGTAGGGACGGTGGGCAAAACGGAGAAAAACTCTATGATATAGAGAAAAACCGCCCAAAGCCACACGAATGTTGGACAAAGAGGGACAAATCTTAGGAAAGCTGCACAAAACTTTTGTAACGTTAGGCAAAACTGAGCAAAACTTTAGGAAGGCTGGGCAAGAGTGGGTGAAACATTAATAATGCTGGTCAAAATTATAGGGACATTGGACAGAACTAGACGAAAATCCAAGAAAACAGGGAAAATTTGGCAATGTTATAAAAAAATGGGCACAGCCGGCTTTAGGGACTCTGGACAAAACTACAGGATTGTTGGTCAAAACTCTAGAAACAATCAGAAAAACTGGTCAATGCTATAGAATTATGGGTAGAACTGCTGGACACAACTCTAGGGACGCTGGGGAAAACTTTAGGAATACTGAACAAAATTTTGCAACGCTATTGAAAAACAAACAAAGCCAGAAAAAAATTAGGAATGCTAGGCAAGAAATTTGGCACATTGCCCAAAACTAGGCTAATTCTAGAAACACTGGACAAAACCTGACAATGCCATAGGAACATTAGACAAAACCTGGGAATGCTATCGGAACACGTAAAATCCGCGCAAAATTTTAAGAATACTGTGCAAAACAGGGCAATGCTAAAGGAAAACGGGACGGGAAAAACATTTCAAATGCTAGTTTAAATTCTGAAAGACTGGTTTAAACTCTAAAAACGCTGTGCAAATCTGGGCAAAGATCTTCGATCACTGGGCAAAACTACAGCAAAATTTGGAAAAAACGGACAATGTTACATGAAAACGAGTAAAGTTTATAAAACTTTAAGAACGCTAAGCAAAGATTTAGAAAAAATGGAAAAATGTTATAAGAATGTTAGGCAAAACCAACAAATTCTTTAGAAAATCTAAACAAACATAAGAGAATTGGGCAAAACATTAGGAACAATGGGTAACATCTGGCAATGATATAGCATCACGGGCAAAACTTTAGTTACGCTGATCAAAACTCTAGGAACGTTGGAAGAAACGGGACAAAATTCCAGGAACACTGGACAAAATCTGTCAATTCTTAACCTGTCAAGCTCTGAAACTGTTAATCTGGAATCTCCCTCTCCTTCGAAACATACCGTTAAAGAGACGCTGAACATAATTATTGGACAAATGTTTTTATAAATTTCGAATTAGGGGGTGACAACTTCACACGTGATCAACAAAGATATCTTTAATTTACAGCGTTATAAAAGGTGGGCAAAATTATCTAATGGGTGGGCAAAACTGGACAAAACTTGGGCAAAGTAATGGCACAATTTTTTTTTTAAATTTCGAATTGGGGGGTGCCAGTATGAAAAATGGGTCAAAAAATGAAATGTGATTTATAGCGTTATAAAGGGTGGGCAAAATTAAATAAGGGGTGGGCAAAACTTGGGCAAAACTTCTATTTGATTTTTATGGCTGTATTCGAATTGGGGGGGGGGGGTGCCTGCTGAACACGTGGTCAAAACCATATTTTTTTATTTACAGCTTTTTAAAAGGTGGGCAAAATTATCTAATGGGTCGGCAAAACTGGGCAAAACTTGGTCAAAATAATGGCACAATTGTTTTTTGAAATTTCGAATTGGGGGGTGCCAAGTTTACACGTGGTCAACAAAGATATCTTTGATTTACAGCGTTATAAAAGGTGGGCAAAACTGGGCACAACTTGGGCAAAATAATGGCACAATTGTTTTTTTGAAATTTTGAATTGGGGGGTGCCAGTATGAAAAATGGGTCAAAAAATGAAATGTCATTTACAGCGTTATAAAGGGTGGGCAAAACTTCTATGTGATTTTTATGGCTATATTCGAATTGGGGGTTGCCAGCTGAACACGTGGTCAAAAACCATATTTTTTAATTTACAGCTTTTTAAAAGGTGGGCAAAATTATCTAATGGATGGGCAAAGCTGGGCACAACTTGTGCAAAATAATGGCACAATTGTTTTTTGAAATTTCGAATTGGGGGGTGCCAATATGAAAAATGGGTCAAAAAATGAAATGTCATTTACAGCGTTATAAAGGGTGGGCAAAATTAAATAATGGGTGGGCAAAACTGGGCAAAACTTCTATGTGATTTTTATGGCTATATTCTAATTGGGGGGTGCCAGCTGAACACGTGGTCAAAACTATATTTTTTAATTTACAGCTTTTTAAAAGGTGGGCAAAATTATCTAATGGGTGGGCAAAACTGGGCAAAACTTGGGCAAAATAATGGCACAATTGTTTTTTGAAATTTCGAATTGGGCGGTGCCAACTTTACACGTGGTCAACAAAAATATCTTTGATTTACAGCGTTATAAAAGGTGGGCAAAATTATCTAATGGGTGGGCAAAACTTGGTCAAAATAATGGCACAATTGTTTTTTGAAATTTCGAATTGGGGGGGTGCCAGCATGAAAAATGGGTAAAAAAATAAAATGTGATTTACAGCGTTATAAAGGGTGGGCAAAATTAAATAATGGGTGGGCAAAACTGGGCAAAACTTGGGCAAAACTTCTACGTAATTCATATATTTTAATTCGAAATGGGGGGTGCCAACTTCATACAGGTGAGAAATATGCCTCTTTAAAAACAGGATTGAAAATTAATTTAATATTTTAATATTATTATAATATGATATTAATCTTGATTATTCTTTTTTCTTTTTCTTTTCTTTTTTTCTGAACTTTTTTTCTTTCCAAAAACTAAATCCATTTATTAAAAACTGGTTTTTAAATTCGTTGACTGTATTATTTACAAACATGTAAAAAAATGACAAAAAATAAAAAAAAGAGGAGTAGCGTTTTAAACTATGTACTTAAACTTGACAGTTTAAAAAATTTCTAAAAATTGCGATTTATTCTTCTTACATTAATGGTTTTTTTAAAAAAACATTTCAACTCATTCGTCGCTTTTAATTAAAAATACTTTTTTAAATTTTTATTTTGCATTTTCTTTTAATTCCTTTAATGAACGAGGACTATGTAAAGTGAGCCTTTTGAATTCAAGTCACTTGGACTTGTCTAACTCTGTATACGGGTGTTTCTTTTTTCATTTTATATGTTACAAAATTTCTCAAAAATTTACACAATATTCTTATTTATACAAACAATGTACAATAAATATAAATACATCAGTTAGAAACAGTAACTTTATCTATGTATAACAATGGTGGATTCAAAGGAGCGGCGATCGCCCCACCCTTGGGCGCTGATAAAAGGTCTCCAAATCAACATGTGCAGGTTTGTTTTAAAGTCGTAAAATAGAAATGCGGTAATGGGTCACTGATGAGAATCATTACCAAATAAATACACATCGATTCGTATAAAGAAACTCTTTATAAAATAAGTATTTGGGAACAAATTATGGTATAGACTCTTAAGAATTGTTCAAGACGAAATATGATTATCACATCTCTCCCAGTGCCTCGCACCCTTGTTGGTTTGTTCCATTCTCCAGCAGTGAACGATGTTCTTACTAGTTTATCGCCATTTGTCATTTGTTGTACTTTCGTTTTGATTTGTAACCCCGAAGATGAGCAAAAATTTACTCGAAAGCGCTCGGTTATCTATGTAGAAATACAGTCTTGTATATGAAAGCACCTTCAGTAAAATATTTTTTAAAATGGTATGTATATGTTTTTGGACATTTATGGTGTTTTTAATTAGTAACATAAAACGATTTTGGAAAAGAGATGACGCAAAATCCTTAAATATTAAATAAATAAAAATTTCTTAAAAATACTGGTGGCAATGTGATATTTTATATAATGTAATACAAATTAATTTATTTTTCATTTCTGATCCTTATGCAATGAAAGCAAACTGCCGTTGAACAAAATAAAATTGAATATATTTTCATGTGAATTTTTAATTTTCTTTATTCTTAATCTATTATGATTCCTCATTTTTGCGCCCTTCCAAGTCTTGCACCCGGGGCATCTGCCCCGGCTAACCCCCCCTTAGATCCGTCACTGAGAATATTCAATGCAATATTCCGCCTCACTTTGGTTATCTGAATTTAATCGAGACGTTTCATCTATATTTTCGTTATTAGTCGTGGTTTTGGACGTGATATAGAGTTCTATAGACTGCTTCGATGATGAAGGCGCTAAAATATGATTTTCTGAGCTGTCAATAATCTCGTTTTTCTCTTGCACATTCATGTTTTTCCTGAAAGAAGCAAACACAAAAATTAAAATATTGATACTTTATATACATTCAATTTTTAGCTTATTTTTATGCATTTTATTGATAATTATAGTTTTACCGAGGGCGTAAATAAGGTTTCAGAATGGTAGGTGGGGAACACTTACCCCCCACATTAACAGACCACCACCATGTAATCAATACGTATTAAAGTCAGGAAATATAATTAAACCATTAACAGTAATTTTTTTAAAAGTATTATAATAAAAAAGTAAGGATCGAAACTAAATCCCCAGACATTGTCGTTTTATCAGACAGTGGGTTTCACTAATTAATGGAGGACAATAAGAGGTACAATTATATCGGATCCTAAGCTGAAAAGGGTTCCGTAAACACCGAATTCGTATTATTTGTATAACCGAGTGCATTAAAAAATTAAGAAAAATAATATACAAGAAAAAGTTACGTGTTTATCTCCAAAATGGTAGTTTGGATACACATTACAAATTTCGCATTTAAAATTAAGAGAGATATTATAATTTAGAAATTTATAGAAAAACAACTATAAATGCAAACAATAAATAAATCTGTAAATACAGTAATTTGGAATATTAAGAAACCAGCGTTAAAACATGAAGACCTAATAACGAGTAAATAGAAAAAAGTGTCGACAGCAAGAAAATATATTCCTTTAGTGTGTTAGTACGTGATTGATTCTAACAGCAAGTTTCAATGGGAAAAATCTATGACGTCATGCGATGCGTTGCTATATACTGTAGCTGTGATTTGCCGCTGAGATTCGCAAATTGTTGAGCAGAACAAATTTTCCATAAAATAAGGAAGTTACGACCACGTGATTTGCAGTATGGCTGACCCCCCCCCCCCCTCTCCCCTGAAGTAGCGTTAAAAGTAGAGTCAGTACTCGCTACAAACTACTGATTTATGTATCGCGCTACTCGCTACACTACACTGTTCAAAATATAGGGCGCTGCACTACAAACTACTGTAAAAAGTAGCGACTACTGTAGTTTAGCTACTTGTAGCGCGCTACTTCCGAACCCTCTCTATATGCATATACTATATGCAGGATATGTAGGGGAGGGAGAGAGTACCTCACACCTCTATACTGGGCCTGACAATAGATGTCTGCACGGGCCGAAATTTCCAGGCCCGGGACCGGCCATAACCCTACAAAATGATTGGCCCGGCCTGGTTTAAAAACAAAAAGTTCGGCCCTAGTCCGGCCCGCCCCGTACAATTTGTTTCACCCGACCAGCCCGGTATAAAAGCTAAAACCATGGCCGGCCTAAAACATCATAACTTGACTGATTTTCAACTAAAAACAATAAATTTAAATTTTTAAAACAAAATTTCAAAGTTTAAAAAAATATAGCTGAAAAGTAATTTTTATTTTAAAAAATATTGCAGGTAAAAAAATCATTAAAATATCTATAAATTTATATATATATAATATATAAATTTATATATATAAATATATATTTATTTATAAATATATATTTATTTATAAATATAAATTTATATATATAAAATATTATCAATAAATAAAGAAAAGAAAATTTTGACAAAAATTTTAAAAATATATTCTTTAAAGTGAAAGTCACTGAAGATATCTTTTTTTTTCTTTTTTTACTTTTAAATTTATTAAAAATTTTATAAATTCTGAAGACAAAATAACAAGGAAACTTTCCTGCAGTGAATAGGGAAAAAAGTAATGAAATAGGGACAGTGATTCATGAGTAGTAAAATATTAAATAAGTTTAAAATTTTAAAATAAAATTTTAAACCTAATTAATTTTTCAACAGAGTTCAAATTACGCTGTAAATTTCCTTTATGTTTAAAATTGTAATGTTTTAAAAAACTTTTTATCTGAATAGTAATTTTTATACATAGATATATTTCAGGGGGAAAAAATCATGCGTCAAGCATTGATTATGAAACACTTTCCAACACAGCCAGAAAACTGTAACGAAAATTCACCGTTAAATAAGGTGAAAGAAGATATGTAAGTAAACAGTTTAGAAAACTTACACTGCATCGAAAAATACATTTTTCGAAATTACCTTCCAGTGGCAAAAAAGTAGTCACATTATTTTGTGCAGCCCTGTATATGATCAATAGATGTGGATATATAGCACGATAAAATTTAGTTCAGTTAAAATATTCACATTCATCAATTTTCGCCAATCGATGGAAATGCACTCGAAATCTTTTGTACAGCCTTGTATATTATCTGGAGACTTTTATACACACAGCATATTAAGCTAAAAGGCAACTTAAAACTCACTAGCAGCAATTAACAACCGTAAACGACAATGTATTTTTTTTCTTTGCGTAACCCTGTATATGCAGAGGCGAAGCGTCAAGGGGGACAGGATAACTTTACTAATAGTATTTTTTAATTCATACCGTTCAAAGATTAAATAAGACCAACTGTAGTATATAATTCAACTGGTAGTAAAATGATCGTCCCCCGCCCCCCCCCCCCCCCCCTGACGCTAAGCCACTGTGTACATGAATTTATTTATATTTCACAAACTTCTGTTAGTCTACTAAATATACTTCAGCAGAAAAATGCGCAACATAATTAGAAACTACCCTTAAGCAATTCACTTCCATAGTCTGTAATACAACGAATTCCCTTGTGTAGCCTTGTATATGATCAACCGAGTTTATAAACACACACGTATTATAAAAAAATTTTGTTAAACTTAAAAACGCACTTATCACATGTAAACTGTAAATATCGCACATGTACTGTAGCCGATATATTTTTTGTGTCCCTGTAAATAAACGCAATGCACACAAGAGAGCAATTTATAGTGCACCTCAGTAATTCATATAATTTTCATTGCGTTTGAAATAGTGAAATATCACTAAATTACACAGCAAACGATTTTTCCCCATAGGACAGTGTGTAACAGAAATATTTTGTTTGACCCTGTAAATGAATATTAAATGCTTTGCACTCCATACAAAAAGCATGTATTAATGCGCTTTATAATTATGTATCAATTTCGTCATGTTTTGAATGACGTAGAATCACAAAATACACTTGAAACGATTATTTCCCATTGACTGTAATGTAACGAAATACTTTTGACAGTCCCTGTAAAAAAACTATAAGTGCTACACTCTTCAGTTGCAATAGGGAACATGCTATAATAAATGACAATAACATACAAAAATTTCAGGGCAATCCGAATACATTTACGCGAGTTAGAGCACGGACAGTATAGATTAGAAAGTATCAAGAATCACTAAAATTTGCCCATAAATAAAGAAAATAAAATTTTGAAGGATTTAAAAAATATATATTCTTTGAAGTAAAAAGCAATGACAAAAATTCTTTTTTTCTTATTTTCATTTTTTTTTACTTTTAAATTTATAATAAATTTTTTAAGTAAAAATTTAAAATTTTTTATAAATTCTGAAGACCAAATGACAAGGAACCTTTACAGCAAACAACAGTAAAACTAGTCGGATGTGCCAACCCTAAAACTTTCTTCTATCTCACACATGTTTCGCATACACTAAAAAGAATCAGCACCAATTTATATCAAGGTCTAACTGAATTTTAAATTTTATTAAATTCCGTGTATTAATTCTTGAGATATGACTATTGCTAAAATCGTGTAAATCCTGCAAAATGTAGCACAGCAGCGTCACCAGTTGGGAGATTTAGACCAAAACCTAATCAACAACAACTTATGTCAACGTCTAATTGAATCTGAAGTTTGATGAAAATCCGTGCATTAGTTCTTGAGATATAGTTATCGTGATAATAATGAAAAAAGTAGCATAACAGCGTCACCTGTTGGGCTATTTACACCAAATTGTAAGCGGCATCTATTTATGTCAAGGTCTAACAGAATCTGAAGTTTAATGAAATTCCGGGCATTCGTTCTTGAGGTATAGCTATCGTAAAATCGAGAAAAAGGTGGTATAGCAGCGCCCCCTGTTGATATATCTTCACCAAAACATAATCATCGTCTATTTATTTCAAGGTCTAACTGAACCTGAAGTTTGTGGAACATAAGGGCTTTAGTTCTTGAGATAGAGCTATTGTGGAAATCGAGAAAAATGCAGCATAACAGCGCCACCTGTCGGGCAATTATTACCAAAAACTAATCACCACCAATTTATATTAGGGACTAACTGATTATAAAGTTTTATTAAATTTCATGCATTAGTTCTTGAGATAGAGCGTCCACAAAATTTTTGTCGCATACATACAGACAGACTCGCAAACAGACATTTTCTAAAAATAGTCAGATCGTGTTCAGGACCTTCTAAAACGTATAAATCCGTCGAAAACCGGTAGTCGAAAATTTTCATGAATCCAATACTTTCTTCTTGTAAAGATAGAAGAATGTAATTACATAAGTTTAAAATTTAATTTTTTTCAAAAATAAAATTACAAAATTTTAAAGAAATTTTTTTATGTGAAATGTAATTTTTATAGACAGATATATTGCAGGAAAAAAAAACATAAATTTTAATATTGAATCAATAATTAAACAAAAGACTATTTTATAAGTCAATGTAACCCTACAGGAATCATGCATAAATTTTCTTGTATACGATTTTTTAAAAATGTAATATCAATATTGTTTACATAATACAGCAAATCTTACCTTTCATTGTCAATTTCACGATTTTCTTCAAATACATTTCTTTCTCGTTGTCGCCGAATCCGTTGACTATTCGACCGCTTAGAAATTTTTTGATCACACTTCAGATTCTTCCTTTTCTTATTTCGTTGATTTCCCATATTTAAAAAAAAAATAAATTATTTAATTCAAGAGTATAGTCCAACGTTGAATGCCGGAGAAAATTATTTAAATTCTCTTAAAACATCTAATAAACCAGCCAATCATTAAATGTTCATTCATTGATTAATATCTAATTTTCCGTAACGACACTTCACGGAATGCTTATCTTTCGGTACTAATTGAAAAAGCCGTAATACGATATCCTCCCATGCACATAAACCCCTCATCTCATTTGAAGCTGGACATTGTATAGCAAACAAAATTGACTACGAAACACGTTTCATCTATTGGTCATTTTGCGCGAAAGAATGAAATGAAAGAATACCTAATTATTGGCTAATGTTAATTGAATGACAGACTGAATCTCCTCCCTTTTTAAAAAAAAGTACTACCTACTTTCAAATTTCCCGGCAACATTCAGCGCCATCTATGAGGAAAAGGTAGTTTTTTTAATTTCAAAATACTACCTTAAGATAAATACTCTTTTAGGAAAAACGTTTTCTACTCTTTATACTGAACTAGTTTAAATAAGTTTAATTTAAATAAATTCACTTTTATACCTACGGTTTCGCCATATAAATTTATATCTCATCAAAAACAACTCGTTGTAAATGATCCCGCCAAGCCACGAACCTAACACGTCAGCCATAAAAAGAAGTGATATCACATAAAAAGAAGCGATATAGAAGTGCATACTCCGAGTCCCGTGTAAAAATCTATCACCACTCATAATGTTTCCAAAGGACTCGGAGTGAGGTACAGTATGTGAAAACTGCTTGGCGACCTGCAGGCTTTTATAATGTTCGCGTTTCCTGCAATTACATATGACTATATTATTTTTATTTTTATTTTATTTTTTTTATTTATTTAATTATTTTGCTCCCATAAAATTGTAAAAAGCTGAAGCTTCTGTGTTTGCATGTCTTTTCTTATTTATAAGCTTGAAAAATTAATTTGTTGATTTTATTTACCATTATTTAAACTAGAAACACCACTCTTACGAAGAAGATTTCTTAAGTAAACATGTAAAGATTTTGAGCTTGTAATATATATATATATATATATATATATATATATATATACAGTGGACAGTGGAACCCCGATTTTACGTTTTTCACGGTGCCAGCAGAAAAAAACGTACGAAACGGGAAAACGTAAAATCGGGGTCAAATAGAGAAAAGCACTTCAAGAAAACAAATTATACAAAAATAAACGTACCAATACCATATTAGTATTTAAAAAAGTCTGTTATTCTTTATTGCTTATTCTTTTTAAGTGTAATTTCACATATACTCTATTTGCAATACATGCAAGTTTTTGCTATTTTTTTTCTTAATTTTCATGTCCAGTTAAAATTTCTTTAAAATTTTTAAACTCGCAATGGCCTTTGCTGATGAGGGCACGATGTCTTCTGGATCTTCATCAATATCATCCTCACTTCAATATTGCGAAATCTAATCGGAAATAGTCTGAATGTCTGTGGTAGCGATAACATCCTTATCGCAATCAATGTACTCATCCACATTGATGTCTATAAGTATAAATTCCTACTCTTTTGTGTAGTCTTCCATAAAGAGCTCTTGCGGCGGTGCTTCACTGTTAATTTCGGATTTTGAAAATTCTCCCTTCAGAACATGCATTTTTCATCTCCACGCCGATGAGATGGAATGAAATGCATCCAGCACATTTAGCTTTGTTTTCTAAGCATCTTGAAGCTCAACTGAATCAAGTGAAAAAAGGCCTTTTCTTACCAGTTGCTTTCTATAATGCATTTTGGTGGATCTCGTTACTCTCAAGTCACGTGGTACAGTTGGGTGGGGAAAATTCTATACGCATAATTCTTCAAATTCAGATTGGTCTACGAATAAAATTATTTTTCGCTTTTGTAAACTCATTTTTATATTCAATTTTCTTACAAAATCTTCAAAAAGATTTAGGGTCAGCCAAGCATTGTGGTTGGCATTGTAATCTGTCGGCAAACTTTTAATGTTTTTGAAGCATCGGGGCTTCTTGGATTTACCTATCACAAAGGGTGGTAGCTTCTCAGTTCCGTAATAACAAACCTGTTAATCGCACTTTTGATAGCTTCCGACTGTGCCACGTTTCTCCTTTCACGGTGTATGTTCTATCAGGGAAGAGATTTAAAAAAAGCAATCCGGTCTCATATGCGTTAAAGATGGCTGTTTTGAGTAATTACACACAAGAGAAGGCAAAGTTTTTGTCCATCCATTCCTCAGCGACCGCAGTATTTACTCCATCTGCCTCACCACAAATAAACTTGTAAGACAAATTATACCTCTTCTTGAATCTGTCGATCCAACCGTTGGGTGCCATGAAATTCTGCATTTCAAGTCGAAGAAATTTCAAGAGCGTTTTCTTACAAAATTGAGCCATTGATTGGAATCTTTGCAGCACGGGCTTGTTTAAACCACTCGTATAAAATCTTTTCCAGTTCCTTAAAAGGAGAGGTTTTCAATATTTTTCTTTTCTTTGACAAATATCCCAGTGTTTCTGATTTTAATTTCACAGAGACCTCTTGTTTTAGGACGGTTTGTACCGTTTAATAAGCGATACCGAACGATTTTACGCGATCCACTTTAGTTCCTTTGGAAACTTTGGATTTTTTGATAATTTCTGCCTTTTCGGCTACAGAGAAACATTTTCTTTTAGACATCCTACTTTTGACTGGCAATCACTAAGAGATAGCAAAAGAAAGTCCCCCCCCCCCCTCTCCGATATCAAATGACGCAGGTTTGGTGAGTGCTGATGCTGATAGACGAATAATAGTAACAAACAACCAGTTGACCAAGTGGAAAGCATTTTTGTTCTTTTGAAAATTTTTCCATGAGTGAAAAAATATAAAAATTCCTGAGGCACCTCGCCTAAAATGACGTACCAAGCGGGAAACACTAAGAGTAAATAACGTAGAATCGAGGTACTTTTAACATTATCGGAATAGGAATTTTCTGGGACCGACGAAAAATAACGTAGGAAGCTGGATAACGTACGAAACGGGTTACGTAAAATCGGAGTTCCACTGTATATATATATAATGATCATACGCATATTAATAACAATGCATCTTATAATAAACGTTAACTAAATTGAGATATATTGCAATAATTCTAGCGTAAGCGGAATCGCATAAGTTTGGGGGAAAAATCCGTTCTGTCAGTTCTTTCGCATACAAAAATATTTATAAAAGTGATATAACAAAAATTAAAAATTTATTTTTTCGATTTTCAAAATTGATATACTGCATATATTATAAAAGCCTGGAGGTCACCAAGCAGTTTTCACATACTGTACCTCACTCCGAGTCCTTTGGAAACATTATGAGTGGTGATAGATTTTTACACGGGACTCGGAGTATGCACTTCTATATCGCTTCTTTTTATGTGATATCACTTCTTTTTATGGCTGACGTTTTAGGTTTGTGGCTTGGCGGGATCATTTACAACGAGTTGTTTTTGATGAGATATCACTCCTTTTTGTAAGGTGTTTAATTTCAATTACACAGATCCCATTTTTATTCAGAAAAGAAAAGTTAAAGAAAGATGAAAGGGGCAAAATAAAAGTATAATTGTGATGCTATAAACAGAATTATACATCAGAATCATACAATTTATTGAGTGACTTATTCCAATGTACATGTCGCTACCATAGCAACGGGGAAAGTTTTATATTCATTTCCTTACATTGTATTCATCAGATTATTTATGACATGTTTATTTTCCTTTTTCTTTTGTTAATATCACTCTTCCGTTTATATACATTCAAAAACCAAAAAAAAGAAAATTTTACAGTAGTTTACAAAGTAATTAAAATACTGCAGTTTCAGAAAAATGTGGAAAAATAAGAAGCACCTTTTTTTTGGTCAATTATAACAATGAGTTTACTTTACCGAGAATAATCAAATTTGTTTTTCTACGAACCATTGTAATTTACAGGGATTTTTATACTAATATATTAAATGTTATTCTTGAAAATTACTGAGCACCTTAAAAGTTTTTTTATTTGTTAAGTTTTTTAACTCAACGTTTTGAGAATCGGAAAAATATAAGATTCGCAACGTTTGCAAAAGTATAAAAACTATTAAAGTGATTTCAAAATAGAAAATGTTCGTAGGATGACATGCATTCCAAAATTTTGTGTGATTTTGTAAATATACCACAAAGACTAATGCGTTTACATAATGAACCGTTTAAAAAAATGTAAAATTTTATTAAAATTTTTGATCTGATAAATCATAAAGCTTTAAATTAGATTTTTAAAAGGAGCGTGATTAAACCAAAAAGGATTATATTTACTAAATGCACAAAATACATAAAGACACAAAATACATAATTAATGTTTCTAGTCTGTCCATTCCAATTCGGGGATACTAAAATATAGGTCCTCAATCCTCGGCAGTCCATGAATTAGTTAGGACATATGTATGCAACTGTTAAAATGTTCCCAAAGTCGACAATAGAAGCAATAAGTATAGTTCGGCAAATATGAAACACGGCATTGCTTCATCATGACTTTGTTTCGTGAGGTGTTCGTTCTCCAAACATAAAAATCTCTTGAAAGTGTCCGTTAATCGAACATGTGTTCGTTATCCGAACATAAAAATCTCACGCGAAAGTGTTCGTTAATCGATTTGTTCGTAAACCGAACAGTTCGTTACCGATTACCTATTGTATACGAAATATAGCATTTTTAATTTTTATGGGGAATTTAAGAAGATATTTCCTTTTCATTGTGCTTTAGGCCCGTTTTTAGAGCATTTTAAGTTCGTCATAGCCGGAGATTCGATGAACGGCAAATATTTAAACACGCAAAACTTCTAATCTTGGGGTAGCAACATTTTTACGTTCTATTACTCAGCGCATGAATGTAAAGTTGGAATTTTTTAATCGCTTTTTCAATCTATTCCTGATACATTTATTAATAAACACAGTTTTTTTTAATCGATGAAAATACTATATTTTAATAGATTTAGAGCTTAAGATCGACGAGCTTTCAGGCGGACAAAATGAATGCGATAAATTTTAAAGCAAGATAATAAAACCTTACAGAGATTGAAACAGTATAAAATCATTAAAATACATCTCACTCAGTAAATATACATCGGTTGTAATGTAATCAAGATCGTCTAAGAGACTCTGTAAACGAAACGTATATGGTTCCACAATACAAACAATAGAGAGTTTAAATGAATCGGATGTAGTAACATATTCGAATATCTTGTGTATATAGCCACTTTGACAAAAATTATGCTATTTATACTATTGTTTTTCCCCTGTGTTGAGGAATCAAGTACTTCAACGTAAAAATTCGCTAATTACACAACTATTTAGTCTTATTAAAAAATCTTTTGAGTTACCCTGTAAACGAACAGTAAATTCTACAATTCTGTTTTACAATAGGAAGCTAACTTTGGTCGTTCGTAGTAACATATTTTAACATCCTGCGCATACGTTCTTTTTTAAAAGAGTTAGACCATTTAATATTTCTTTTCTTCATCTTAAGTATAGGAATAAATCACTTTAAAGTGAAATACATAAAAAAACTAATTCATATTTTTACACGAAATATTAAACATTTGAACTACTCATAAAAACAATGCAATTGCTGAAAACCGCGTAAAAATCGGATAATTACACAATTCTTTAGCCCTATATCAAAAGATCTTTTGTGAGAACCTGTAAACGAACCTTAAATGTTACTATTTTTTATAATAGGGAGCTTACTTGGGTCGACTGCAATAACATATCTTAATATCATGTGTATAAGACCATTTCTAAAAGAGTTGGGTCATTTATTATTTTTTTGCTCTATGTTAAGTATAGGAATCAATAACTTTAAACTGATATAAATCAAAAACTAATTAATATTTTGTTCATGAAACTTACAAAGGTTTGAACTACTCATAAAAACAATTCAAATGACGTAAACCACGTAAAAATCCGATAGTTACACATTGCTGTAGCCCTGTCAACAGATTTTGGTCTGTACAAGATTTAAAAAGTGCAAAAAACAGCACTTTTAAAATCGCATTTCCTGAAAACCTATTCGACAGATCTTGCTTTTCTTTTGATTTTTTAGTCACGTGGCACGCCCCATTCCATAGAATCAAGAATTTTGTTTCTATCATAAATAGAACACGAGATACAGATGTGTCAGAAACCCGTTTTGTCCCGTCCGCAAAATATAAACTAGACAGAGTTAAAAAAAAAAAAAAAATGTAAAATCGTTTGGCATCCATTGGCGGAAATTCCTTTCATTTACGGTTCAATGCATTGCTGTTTCTTATACTTGGCGAGAAACTCTGTCGAGTTTCTATGATGTACATAAAGAAAATTAACGATAGTATTCTACGGTTTAGAACAAAATTTAAAGGGATTAAAAATGCTTTAAACTAAAAATTAATTGTCTGATTCTGAGCACTGTCAATTTGACCTCGATATTGTTAGTGTTGGCCGTACCAATAAAAAACTGTGTTTCATGTGACATGTGGAAGACTTAAAAAGTAACAGCTCCTTTAAAATCATAGTAGTTTATTATGAACATGATGACATACAATAAGACAGCATAACTTCGCTGTTAAATAAACGAACTGAAGAAAAATAATATGCAGCTACATTTTATATTACAACCAGCATTACAAGCTGGAGAAAGGAAAAGTGAAGGCAAAGCATCCTGGAAAGTCCAGCCTTTTAAACACACCATCGGCGAATGTTTTGCATAAACACGTTGCCATTTAGAGGTACACAAATTCGCATCTGAAACGCCATTGGCTACGAATACTCGCAAGTCGCGAATAGCAGACTACGGTGACTAGCGCGATCCTGAAATCACAGGTTACTTAATGTTACCAAGTAACATATTTTGAACTGAAAGATCGTGAATGAAAACATTAGCGCTGGCCGTTTCAGATACGTGAGTATGTTTATTCAAGAGATGTTGAAAAACCAAAATGCATCAATGAAAAACTAAATACCTTTACTTATAATTTAAAGAAAGCTTGAAATGAAGGATTTATTAAAGATGCATAACAATCGGCCTCCTTTTTCATCATCTCTAGAATATTACAAAAGAATGAAAAATTTGCATAAACATGAAAAAGTTCAAAAAATTTACAAAAAAATTACACTTGAAAAATTCAAAAACTAACAATCTGATCAATGTCAGGTCACATAAGACTTTATTGGCAGGACACTGACCAGAGTGAACAACATTGTAAGAAAAATTATAACCCCCCACATAAAGATTTAAATATCAAAAATTCTTTTACAAAAATTCAACAGCTGCTCTTTCACTTGTGGCTTAGTAAAGCTATCTGCAAGATTAAGTTTACTAGGAATATATTTAAGTTTAAACATTTTATCAAAAACAAGATTTCTTAAAAAATGATACTTTATATGAATATGTTTTGTTTTCTGGTTTTCAAAAGGGGAATTAGAAAAGGCTATGGCGGCTTGGTTATCACAGAATAAAGTGCAATCTCTCAAATTTAAGTTAAGTATTTTATTTTGTGAGACATTTTTTATCCAGATTAATTCCTTAGCAGCTTCAGTTAAACTAACATATTCGGCCTCCATGGTTGAAAGACTTACACATTGTTGTTTAAATGTCTTCCATGAAATAGGAGTTTCATCCAAAAACAAAATATATCCACCTATGGAAACACGATCGTCTCTGTTTGCTGCAAAATCTGAATCAGAATAACATGAGAGATTTAAATTATTAACTCTAGATAACTCAAGTTTGAAATTTTTAGTATATTTTAAATAACCTAACAATTTTAATAAACAATTCCAATGAGCAATGCCAGCAGGGCCGTAGCGAAAGAAAATTTTTGGGGGGGCAAAAGGCAAGATTGGCCGACTCAAAAATGTTTCAAATCCGACTAATGTAAAATAGTCAATCTGTCGCATTATTTCTTAATTAATAGTTTTTACAATTAATTTTAACTGATTAATTATAATTGATAGTTAAAAATAAAATATATGATTTTGTATTACTAAAATGTTTCTTTGATATAACTCAGTAATTATTTAAAAGATTTACCAAGAACTTTACTGGAAAAAAAAAGAATATGTATTGATAAGAAAAAATCCTACAGTTATATTTGTGAGAAACACGTTTGTTTAGAATGATAGAATGCAGTGATAGTTTAGTAAATAGAACGTAGTTATTTTCAAAATAAAAGCTAAATAAAAATGTGATCTCTTAGTTCTAAAAATTATGATAATGTAATGAATGGGAAGTACTTTCAATATTTTATTAACATGCGATAGAAATTAATTTGAACTTTATATTCCAATTAGAGATAATATCATATGGAATTAACAACATACACTTTCAGTAATTCTAATTGTAAAACTAAAAAATGCACACTATAGGGGTACTGAAAATATTTGGAGGGGCCTCAAAATTTAATTGCGCCTGGGGCCTCTTGAGTGCTTAATCCACCACTGATTGTGTTTTATAGGAATGTCAAGGGACCGACAGAAACATTTGAATTATCCACGATTTCGAATTATACACGTTCGAATTATTCAAGTTTGACTGTACTCTTTTTACATGAATTACACATCACACTGAAAAAAGCAAACCATTCATACCTTTCTTATCACCATTCCCTGTCGAGTGGTTTCCACTTTCCAGACATGTTAACTTCTTCGAACTTTTTGCAGCCTCCCAGTTTCTTCTTTTTAGAATCTGTCTTTTTTTATTTCCACTTGGCTGGTGCCGAATTCGTTTCATAATATAAACTATTATCTCAACACAAGCAAAGTAAGATTAACCCCTTGGGGATGAGCGACAAGTATACGTGACGCATAAGATGCTCAGAATCCTTGATTATTCCCACCAGTTAATTTTTATTGTAAGCTTTGCCTTATTTAATGACAGCATTTCTGCGATTCAATTAGGCGAAAATTTCTGCTTTGAAAAACCGGTGATTAAAAATTCCGTAAAAGACGCTCGTCACGAAGGGGTTAAGTAATAAACTATCGTACTATCACTACTATGCGACTCTCAACTGCTCTGATAGTCCGATATTGATGAGCAGTTAGTAAACGAATGACATATCATGAATAGCACTAGCTCACTGCACGTCCTAGCCTGAAAATCACACGGAATTGACTCATCATTCTGCAGGTACTTGGCGCGACATGACACATTCGACTCGACATTCTGCTGTCTGCTCTAGAGATAAAGGTGAAAATAAGGAATTTTTCTTAGTAGCCACTGGCCGGTAGGTTGATTTTCTTTAGTAGCCAGTTACTGGCTAGTGACAATTTCTTTAGTAGCCAGTAAGTACATTCATGTCACTGAATATTTAATTAAAAAAAAATTAATGACTTTACAGTAAAGAAACAATATATGTACTAAATAAAAATATTTTAATTTATATTGTTTCGAATAAACTTGTGATATTAATTTCCAATCTATTTTAAATTTAAAAATAAGTTAACAGCAAAGTTATACACAACAGGCTTATGTGGCTAACTACATAAGTCCCACTATGCTTTGGTACTTGTGTAGCTAACTACATATGTACCTTTCTTTTTTAAATTATTTGTCTAGAATTAAGATCTGATAATAATAAAATAGGTATGTTTATTCACTAAGTAATAACCCACAACATGATATTCATTACACATGCACAACCTGAGAACGGTGGGCCAAAATCTCCAGAAATTCAGGAATTGTGTATTTCACCAATTAGTTTCGGAAAAAATTGTAAATTTCGTCAAAGGGACACATAAAAACCATGAATTTCATCGATCACGCACGTAAAAATCATGAATTTCATCGATCACGCGCGTAAAAATCAGGAATTTCATCGATCGCACGCGTAAAAATTATGAATTTCGTCGATCGCGTGGGTAAAAATCATGAAATTCATCGACAGAGCACGGAAAAATCATGAATATCGTCGAACGGGTGCGTAACAATCCTGAATTTCATTGATTGGGCGCATACAAATCATGAATTACGTCGACCGGGCATTTAAAATTCATGAATTTCGTCATTTGGTAGCGTAAAAATCATGAATTTAGTCGATCGGGCGCGTAAAAATGATGAATTTCGTCGATCGGGCGTATACAAATCATGGAGTAAAAATCATGAATTTCGTTGATCGGGTGCATAAAAATCATGAGTTTCGTCGAACGGGCACGTAAAAATCACAAATTTCATCGATCGCACGCGTAAAAATTATGAATTTTCTCGATCGTGTGCGTAAAAATTATGAATTTTCTCGATCGTGTGCGTAAAAATTATGAAATTCGTTGAACGGGCACGTAAAAATCATGAATATCGTTGATCGGGTGCGTAAAAATCATGAATATCGTCGAACGGAAGCACACAAATCATGAATTATGTCGACCGGGCACATAAAATTCATGAATTTCGTCATTTAGGAGCGTAAAAATCACGAATATAGTCAATTGGGCACGTAAAAATCATGAACTTCGTCGATCGGGCGTGTACAAATCATGAAGTAAAAAATCATGAATTTCGTAGAACGGCCGCTTAAAAATCAAGAATTTCGTCGATCAGGCGGATATAGGAAAATCCTGCATTCGGCCGGTGCTTTCCATATTTTTAATCGCCAGTTTTTCAAGTTTAATCGACGAGTGGAGACTGGCGAGTGCTTATTTTCACCTTTATCTAGAGATGCTTTTGCATGCGAAGCGTATGGAGTATTTGAACGGACACGCAAAAACATTTACTCTAGCACTTTGATGGATTTTTACTTTCTTCTATCTATAATAAAAGAAAGTATTGTAATCGAAATTTTTTTCGACTTCCGGTTTTCGACGGATTTACACGTTTTAGGGGTCAGAGGTTCCGAAAAACATGTTTTTACAAAATGTCTGTCTGTCCGTCCTCATTGTATCATCGAAAAGTGTATGAAGTTATGCTTCAAATTGAACCACATTTTTTTTCTATGTTTTTGGCTATGGCAAGCAAGTTCTATTAGAATTTGGGGATATTTCGACGAAAGGGGGCGCTGTGATCGATATTTTTGTACAATTTTCCCTATTGTACCATCTAAAAGTGTATAAAGTTATGCTTCAAATTGAACCACAATTTTTTTTTATGTTTTTGGCTATGGCAAGCAGGTTCTGTCAGAATTTGGGGATATTTCGACGAAAGGGGGCGCTGTGATAGCCCTTTAACGATTTCAAATTCAAAAAGATGTGCAAATTCAAAAAAATTAGAAATCCTAAAAGTTTTTTTCGTTAAATGTTCGGCCTTGATCCGAAGAATCCGGAGCAATTTTTGTTTTGCCTCTATCACCTCTACATTTTACCTAAGACAGCAGAATTCATCCATAAACGGGTTTAATTTATGAGTTTTAGTTAACACAGTTTAGGCAAATTTCCTTTCATTGTTGTAACGATTAATCCTATTATATGCTTATCACTATATATTTATATTCGCCAACGTCAAATTCTCGCCAAATTTGGCGACAGTTGGCGGAATATCGCCAAATTTGGCGACCAAAATAGGTTGCCCTAAATGAAGCCAACTTGGCTGTAGAGGACTAATTTGGCGATTTCTCATTCAAATTCAATGTTGACGAGAACTGGGATTGAATCTTCTTTAATTAGGTTCCACGCATTTTACCTTCGTGTTTTCCAGTAAAAATAGCTAAAATCGTAAAACCAAGGAATAGGGAGGCTATCTGTTCCTGTCAGTTCAGGCCAGAAGGACTTTTCGTAGTTTAGTATACATCAGTTGATCGCATCCCGGTAACCCGACGATTCGCAAGCAGCTGACGTACAACAGAATGACGAAAAATATTGATTTTATTGGCGATGTGATAGCGAATTTTGAAGTATTAACATGACTGAGGTAGAAGAAAGTTTTGGGATTGGCACATCCGACTAGTTTTTATTATTAACATTTAGCTAGGTGCTGGGTATTTTATAGGAAGTTAGATTAGATATTAAAATACAATAATTTTTTAACCATCAGTTTGGGATCCCGGGGCAGTGCCCCGGCGGTAGTTAGGGGCCTGAAACGCTGAACTATTTATATTGTTTTAAGTGCAAACGTGTTAATGTTCCGCAATCGCTTCAAGTTTTTTTTACCATAAAACTACTTTTAATAATTTAATTTTTCCTGTAATCTTCTACTTTCTGAATTCTTGATTAAAAAAATAATTCCTCTTACGTATGATTTAGTTTTTAAAAAAAGTAATCGCTAACATGTACCGTAATTTCCGGCGTATAATCCGCGGATCAAACAATTATGTTTAGACCCAGAAACTTTATTTAATAATTGAAGTAAAATATTTACAGCGACCTAGTATGTTCCATTATATAAAATAAAATTTCTTGGTCGAAACATAACTGTTTGATCCACGGATTATACGCCGGAAATTACGATAATCAGGGTATACAATAAATATTAAGTAATTAATAAAAGCTCCAATTCTAATTTTTATAATAACAAGTGAAAAATCAGTGAAAATTATGTAATTATGTTATGTTGGCACAAGCATATAAATTTAGTTTTAGTTTTATCAAAAAAAAAAAAAAAAAAGTAAGAAGTTTTTTAGGTATTAAATGTTAAATGCACGGATATTTTTTTAATTTATTCATTTTCTTTTTCTAAATAGTTTTAAAAATTCTTCGTTTTTATTTTCCAAACGTTCCTAAAACAGTTCCAAAGGGCGTAAACATCATATCGTTGCTAGAACCTACTTACTAGGTATCAAGTATAAAATTTCTTGAATTTTCTTAAGCGACTTTCGCATTCGGTCGGCCTAGTTTATATATTGATAGTTTTTATCTATGTAAGTTGCGAGTGTTACTGTAGGACAAATTTCTGATATTTTCAAATCAATAGATCAGATTCATTTTTTCCCCTATTGCCCTATGTATCGACGGCCGACTTAGCTTTTCCATGTGTGGGTAAGGTATAGTATATGTCCAACATTTCGGGCTCTGCAGACAAGATTTATACATGATAATTTTTTTCAGTGGGTAGGCCGACTAGCTATTTATGTGATTCGAAAATGTGACAGAACACGTGACTTTCATACCGGCTGACCAGATAGATCTATTGAAACCATTACTTTTTTTACTTATAACTTATCTATTGATAGACCGACTAGCTTTTGCCATATGATTGTAAGGTTGTAGTGAAATGCATTCTGAAGACTTAAAGTCCTGCCAACCAGAATTTTCAGAATTGTTTTTTTTAATCGGGCTACTGACATACTACAGAAACACTAATTAAATCTGCTGATAAGCCGACTGAATCCTTTTTACCAAACATTGGGGGGGCAGCTGCCCCCCCAGCCCCCCCGTTCGCTACGCCCCTGAATGCCAGGATTGGTTTGAAATTGGGACAATAAATTTACTGCATACATAATATCAGGTCTGGTCCTTCCCGCTATATAAGATAAACATCCTATAAGATTTCTATAAGGAAAACTAGACATTTTATCAAATTCTTCCTTAGTGGAAGGGGAATCTTGCTTTGACAACACTAAACCCTTAGGAATAGGTAAAGAGCTAATTGGAAATTTAAAGTTTGAATACATTTCACAAACTTTCTCAATATAAGATGTTTGGTGTATGTAAAGTCTATTTCCAATCTCTTCAAACTCTATGCCTAATAGCCTTCTGGTTGCACCCAAAATTTTTAAGTTAAAATGTTTTTGCAGCAAATCTATCCCAAAATTCAAATCATCTTTAGTTTTGCCAAAAAGAACAATGTCATCAACATAAAGCAAAAGAACCAATCTGTCTTGAAACATATATACACAATTGCACCAATCTAGTTTGCAAAAATTTAATTTGGATAAAGCATCATCCATTTCAAAAAACCACTGTCTGCCACTTTGATGCAGACCATAAATGGCTTTATTTAACTTACAAACTTTATTTTTTTCTTTTTCAAAACCCTCAGGTTGGTGCATGTATATAGTTTCATCAAGACCAGCATAAAGATATGCATTGTTGACGTCTACCTGGACATTAACCCATTTTAACAGACATGAAAATATGGCAAAGAACAACCGAATTATTGAAAAACTAACAACTGGACTGAAAACTTCATCGTAACTTTCTCCTTTAATCTGATTAAACCCTTTTGCAACTAACCTAGCCTTATACCTTACAATCTCATTATTTTCATTTCTTTTTAAGGTATACACCCAACGATTACCAAGTATTTTTGCATCTTTCGGAGGTGTCACAAGATCCCATACATTACGTTCATACATAACGTTCATTTCTTGGTTCATTGCGTCCCTCCAACTAGATGCTTCTGGGGTTTTTACAGCCTGATTGTAAGTTTTGGGGATTTTAACCTCAGTCAAGTTTGCTTCATCTATTTTTAAAAAATTAGAAATTTTACCGGATTCTTTATTTTTACTGCTGAAGTCAAAAAGGTTTTTATCACATTCTATTTTATTTAATTTACAATATTCTAACAATTCATTAAAAGATCTTATTCTAGTATTGGTTCCTTCGATGCCATAGTAAATGTCTGTTTTATTTCCAATTTTTCGAGGTACTGCTTTACGTATCCAAGGAATAGTTGCACAAGTCTTTAAACCACTATGTTCTAAACTTTTTTCAGAATCTGATGCCCCTCCCAATTCAGATGTAATCTCTGGTTCTACATCAAAAATATTTCCATCCTCTGGGAAATCAAAAAGTGAAAAATTTAATTTAGGTTCTTTAATTTTTGAAGCTATATCTACCCCCCTTTTAGTTTCATCAAAACGAACATTAATGGTTTCTACAATTTTCTGTTCATCTATTAACCAAATTCTGTAGCCTTTAGTTGCCTGAGCATACCCGCACATAATCCCTAGTTTAGCTCGCATATCAAGCTTCCTTCGGACTTGTTTGGGCACTCCAACATAAGCTAAACAGCCAAATGTTTTTAAATGAGAAACTGAAGGTTTTATACCAGAGTACATCTCAAAAGGGGTTCTTTTTTGTTTGTGACAGATCCTATTCCAGGTGTAAGAAAAACACATTAAGGCCTCAGCCCAAAATTTTTGTGATAAGCCACTTGAATTAAGGATAGCTTTAACACCATCAAGAGCAGTTAAATTAAAACGCTCCGCGACACCGTTCATTTCTGGACTGTACGGGTTCGTTTTCTCATGTAAAATTCCCTGCTTCTCTAAAAATTTCTCAAATTCGTTGTTGCAGAATTCTAAACCCCCATCAGTTCTAGTAGAAATTACTTTCTTACTTAAATACCTTTCAGCCCTATTCTGAAATTTTAAGAATGTCTGAAAAACGTCTGATTTATTTCTGATGGTATATACTGCAACATTACGAGAAAAATCATCAATGATGGTGAAAAAGTATCTATTCCCTCCATGTGATGCTACAGGTAAAGGGCCACACAAATCCATGTGTAAAAGTTCTAGAGCAGTTTTTGATCTAACATTCCCTATTGATTTAAATGGCACTCTCTTCGATTTTGCAAGTTTACAGGAGATGCAATCCTCGGTTAACTTTGACAGCTCTGGCAAACCTCTAACACTTTCATTTTTACTAGTATTAACCAAATATTCACTATTTACGTGACAAAATCTCTCATGCCACAAGTTACTCAAATTTAAATTTTCAATTTGGTTAGCTGAAATGTCAACCGAGTTGCTTTCTCCTTTACAAGTTTTATAGCTGAAAGGTTTAACAAAATACAAATCATTTTTCCTTACTGCATAAAATAACCATTGCCAGTCCTTGTCATACACAATTAGTTTGCCTTTACTGCCAACAAAATTTATGCCTAGTTTTTCAAGTTTACTACCAGACAAGAGATTTCTACGTAAATGAGGATTATACAAAACATCTTTAAGAATTATTTGATTGAAACTTCCATCTTTACATTTAATAAAAAAATGTATTGTACCTTTTCCCTGAACAGGACTTTCTTTTTCTCCAACAGCAAGTGACATCTGCATATTTGAAACTGACTCATAATTCAAAAAAAGATTTTTGTTATTACAAAAATGAGCAGTAGCAGCTGTATCAAACACCCAGCTACTATTTTGGCCAAAATCAGATGAATTTGCCTCAAGAAAATTACTTTTAAAATTACTTTGAGCTACTTCAATTAAACTAGTCTCATGTTCAGAGAAGGTACATTTTACATTACTATTACTTTTCTCATTACTACATTTAACATTACTCTTTAACTCTGCGTTACTAGATTCTTTAAATTTACTATTTGACTGATATTTCTTAGTTTGAAAATTTTTAGATTGATTTTTCAATTTACAGTTAGCAATTAAATGACCATAAGATTTACAAAGAAAACAAGGACCTATTAATTTACTTTGATTAACATTATAATTCTTAAATTTACCTGTTTTACACTTTACCATTTCTCCAGAAAAAGCAACACTAGAACTAGAAATGTCCTTTTTGGCCAGTTTCAATCTATTCTCCTCCAGTAGCAATTCAGCCTCAATCTTGTCCGGTACAAACTCTGCATCTGGCCACCTGTAAATCGCTTGGACTGTAGACTGGAACTCCTCGGGTAAACTTCTAATCATCTGGTAACCCATATACAAGGGCTGAAGGGTATGTCCTACATCACGCAGACGCTCTGCTGCTTGCTTGACACGACACAAAAAAAGTCCCAAATTTTCTCCAGGAAAATAACGGACACCAAAAAAATCATCTAGCAGTTGTATAACACGAGCTCTTGTGGTAGGTTCAAAATGCTCTTTAAGGATCTTCCAGGCTTCAGCTCCATTCGTTGTATGCGAAATTAATGGCTTAAACTCAGATGACAAGGTCTGGTAGATAATGGTATAGGACCGGGCTTTTCTTAAATTCACCTCACTCTGTTCTCTCCATGTCAGCTTGTCTGTCACAGGAACTGTTTTTTCCGATGTCTCACCGCTTTCACTCTTGACGTTCTCGATATATTCCCAAGCACCATAATGCATTAGCAGAACTTTTACTTCTATCTTCCACGTCTCCCAGTTTGACGAGGTCAAAAGAGCAACATTCTGAAACTCCATTTTCTATACGGCCTCCGTCAAATAAGTAGGAAAAACACTTTAATACACATGAAAAAAAGCAAAAATCTCTTTAAAAGCGCACTCCAGGGAAAAAAACATCAGCTGTAAACATCGGCGACACGTCAGCAGAAAAACAACATCGCAACGACTTAGAGAAACACATCGGCGACGACGTCTTCACTTCCACAAAAACAAACTTTAAACTGCTTTAAAAATCACAACCGCGCAACTCTGCTACCACTTGTTGGCCGTACCAATAAAAAACTGTGTTTCATGTGACATGTGGAAGACTTAAAAAGTAACAGCTCCTTTAAAATCATAGTAGTTTATTATGAACATGATGACATACAATAAGACAGCATAACTTCGCTGTTAAATAAACGAACTGAAGAAAAATAATATGCAGCTACATTTTATATTACAACCAGCATTACAAGCTGGAGAAAGGAAAAGTGAAGGCAAAGCATCCTGGAAAGTCCAGCCTTTTAAACACACCATCGGCGAATGTTTTGCATAAACACGTTGCCATTTAGAGGTACACAAATTCGCATCTGAAACGCCATTGGCTACGAATACTCGCAAGTCGCGAATAGCAGACTACGGTGACTAGCGCGATCCTGAAATCACAGGTTACTTAATGTTACCAAGTAACATATTTTGAACTGAAAGATCGTGAATGAAAACATTAGCGCTGGCCGTTTCAGATACGTGAGTATGTTTATTCAAGAGATGTTGAAAAACCAAAATGCATCAATGAAAAACTAAATACCTTTACTTATAATTTAAAGAAAGCTTGAAATGAAGGATTTATTAAAGATGCATAACAGTTAGTGCCGGAGACAACATGAGAAAAGTCTTTTTACCATGGAAACAATGACTTATTCAAAATCGAAATGTATAATGAGAGCGATCTTAATCGCACAGATAACTTAAAACTTATCCAACCAACTAAACCGTGTAAAATTAAACTAGGACTTCCCTCAAAGGGATTAGTCTGAGTGATATTGCTGAGAACATAGGGTTAACAATTACAATATAAAGAAAAAAAGCAAATTAAATGATAGAATTACAAAATATCATATATAAATTCATATACACTGTTAAAAAAATAGAAAAGAAGTACCGTTCATCAGATGTGTTGTCATAATTTTTTTAACATGTGGCAAAGAATCTCATTTTCTTAAGCGCGTATTGCGCAAAACTTGAAAAAAAAAACGCCGGATCTTTTAAAACGCCAAGCTTTTTAAAGTTACGTAATTGGATTTATTTGCAGCCAATAGATTATTCTATCAAGCGTGGCTTAACGCAAATTTAATTTCATTGTTGCACCTTTTTTGTGTATGAATTTAAAATTTTTCTTTCTTGATTATATATCTATTATTTGTATAACTGTTTATAGAAACTCTTACACTTCAAACCACATTGATAGCATGTTTTGCTACAAACCAGATTGCAAAACTATAGTCTAAATTACTATTAAAGTATACAAAGAATCTTTCGATGACTTCTGTAAAATAACTTTTACATTAAATCTCCATATCGGCAAAATTGAAAAATTATATATATTACAAAGTCAAGCTTAACAGATACTTCTTGATTATTCTCTAGGAGGCTCTGCCCCCTGCGCCTTTAATGCGCCTTTACAGCGCCAATCCGCAGACTTTTCTTTTGCCTGTCTGTCTGTCTCTCCACAATCTGTCTGTTTCCCTATCCGTTTTTCTGCCCGTCTCTCTAACTGATTGTCTATCTCTCTACACGTCTCGCTACCTGTCTCTATATTTCTCTACCGGTCTCGCTACCCGTCTCTATATTTCTCTACCGGTCTCGCTACCCTCCAATCTATTTCTCTAACCGTCTGTCTATCCGTCTAACTACTTGTATGTCTAGCCGTGTCTCTACTCTCTTAAAACGAAAGAGTGGATTTGTCTTCTCAGAAAAGAGATGCAATTTATTGGATCGTAAATGAGTTGATTTTTAAACGCTTCACTCATCTTGATCTGAATTTTTATTTTTCTAATGCACTCCAGAAGAACGAATACTAAGCAACTCAAGTCGATAAAAAAAGCACTCTTTTGCGAGCGGACATGACATGTCAATGCGGCTGACCTGACCATTCGCTGAGCAGACGACAGGCATGCGTCATCGAGTATGCAAGCATTTCGCCTTCCGGACAACTGGCAGCACGTTTTTGACTGTTGAAATATTATTCGCGCTGTTCAAACGGGCAATTTTAAAGAAGGAATACTTGTAAAAGGTAAGAATTTCTGCTATTTTAAATACTATAATCATGTTTTTTATAATGATTCTGTTTTATATTTATTGTTATTTTATATATGGCGTGATATTTTTCAGTTTATATCAATATTTTTAACAAATATGTCTTAACCCTAACATTTAGGACTATTTACACCCGAACGAACATTTAGAGATCTTTTGAGTTGGAAGGATAAATATTAAAAAATGTTCTAAAATATAATTATACAAATCCTTTGCCTCTCATTTTAAGTTTTTTTTAATGTTGTTTCAATAAATATGATTTATAAATAGCACTTAGTAGCAATTTAATCTTTTAAAGAAAATGTCTCGGCGGTACTGTGCGTTTGTTTATATATATATATTTTTAATGATGTTTCAGAACTCTAACTTTCATAATACTATAAATTGAAAATTGACTTGTCTGACTTTAAAAATATTGTTTTAAAGTAAACAAATTATATTTCTTATTTTTTTCTCAGTCTGAAGAATTTTTTTCCTGGATATTTTTATTGACCTGCCTTGTTTTTCGAATGCGCATACATAAGTTTTAGTCATTTCATGCTGCTGAGAGTTAGATTATTTGAAATGTATCTCAAATATATAAGAAAAGCTTTAGAATATCTATTTCATGTTGACAAAAACTTTTAAAAAGTAGCTTTATTAGTATATATACTGTTTTTCTAATATTTTAAAATAAATATACTTGATTTGTGAAGCTGTATAAATCCCATATTTTTTGTATCATATGTTGTTAAAAATAAGGTAAATATCTCCATTCCCGTATATTCACTGTGTGAATATTCCTAAATAGTATTAGGATTAAAACATTTAATGATAATATTGATATAAACTGAAAAATATCATGCAATGTATAGAATAATATTGCATAGAAAACGTAATCATTATAACAAAATAAAAAAAAGATTAAAATATTTAAATCAGCAGAAATTCTTATGTTTTCAAATATTCCCTTTAAAATTCTCTTTTTGGGTCGGGAGGGGGGGGGGGGGGTATTTATTTCAAGCAGCTCAGAAACAACAACAACAAAAAAAAAAAAAAAAAAAAAAAAAAAAAGATACTTTTTACTTAATTGTTGAATATATACATATATGTAAACATAGATATGTATACATTCAATATGCAAATTACTTTTTGTTTTCTAAAATAATAATCTACCTGTTCATGAAATTTATTATTTTACACTGAAATATTACATTTTACCATGAATTTTAATTCCCCTTCCCCTCCTCAAGTATGAGTTAGTTATAAATCACTCAAGTGCTACTGGATTTAACCTTCATTGATTCGATTTCACTCAAGTATGAGTAAAATAGAGATAACTCAATCATGAGTTGCTTAAAAACAACTCGTTCACTCGAGTTGTTTCAACTCTTCATGAGAAGCTGACTTTCAAATCGTGAGATGAGTGGATTTCGGCTCAACTTGAGTTATTTTGGCTCTTTCGTTGTAAGAGAGTATCGACTTCGCTACCCATTTGTCTATCTGTCTCTCTACCCGTCTGGCTATACGCCTCTCTACCCATCTTCTTACCCATCTCCGTACCCATCTACTGTCTCTCTACTCGTGTGTATACCCGTCTCACTATCCGTCTGTTTTTGTACCCGACTCTTCACCCGTCTCGCTATCAATCTCATTACCCATCAGTCAACTCGTCTCTGTACTCATCTCTCTACTCGTCTCTTTATCTACCACGCTACGCGTCTCACAACCTTTCTCGCTACATTCCTGTCTACCGGTGTCGCTACCCGTCTCGTGACCCATCTCGCTACCCCTCTGTCAACCCTCTTTTTACCTTTCTCTCTAGCCGTCTGTCTATTTGTTTCGCTACCCGTCAGCCTACCTATGTCGCTACTCGTCTCTCTACCCATCTCACTACCCGTCTGTCTACCCGTTTGTTTACTCGTCTTTCTACCTCTCGCCACCTCTTCCCAATATTTAAACAGTTCATTTAATATACAGAAGCCGTTTATCAGTTATTAAATGCAAACAGAAGTAATTTATCTAATAAGTGTAATCAGATGCATTTTTTTTAAATACATACATAAACCTGAATAATAATTCATCAGTTTTGTGTTCATAGTTGTTTATATCATTTGACAGTAAATCTCAACTTCTTAAACCTGAATTGGCTCAAGCTTTTTAAAAAAACCACAAGGTCTGTATAACTGCAAAGTACCCTGAGGGCTATATTAGCTACATGTTATTAAGTTAGGTGAAAGTTTCGTTATCGCGTTTGCAGCCAATTGCTTATGTTAGAAAGCGTGGCTTAACGCCATTTTAAATTTATTACTGTAACTTTCTTTTCTTTTCTTTTTTTTTTTTGGGGGGGGGGGTTGGGCGGGAAGGGTTTCAAATATATAAATTTAAATTAAAACTTTCGCCTCCATGCCATTAGTGTTGTTTGTATTATTAACTAATACCTTGTAGACCGAGCTTCATTTGAAACAAATGTAAAAGACCTCTTTTACAGTTTTTTTTTTAGGAGAAACTTTCGTAATTGGGCCCAAAGCCAATCGGAGTATTTAATATCATTATTCTAACTCTTATAGAGTTAGAACAATATTGTTGCTAGCTTTACTCTTGTTTGAGACCAGCCTTGCATGTGTATCTGAATGGGAAAAAGTTTCGTATCCTATGTCGGTTGGCTAAAAAAATTTTAAATGGTGCCAAAAGGTAGTTTTAGCATCTTACAAAATTTTTCAAGAGAGCGGTAAAACATGTTTTTCAAATATTTACAAACATACGTTTATTAAACCATGTTTTTGCGCCATCTTAAAAATTTAAGCACGATGCTAAATTGAAATTTTATCGCCATATTCGATATTTTAATAAGTAATGAAAACACATAAACAAACTTATTTAACAAACCTAAGAGGCAATTTTGTGATAAATAATTGTTATTGTCAGGGGGGTAAATTGTAAACAATTAATAAACGGCTAGTAAATAATAAATAGCATTTAAAATCTAAGGTACTTTTCGGTTAGCCGGGCGCCAGTGAAATGTATATATCTATAAATACATATCTATGTATACATACACACATATATGTATGTGTATATATATATGTATATATACATACATGCATATATAAATGTGTGTATGTATAGATATATGTATATATATGTATACATAGATATATAAATTTCACTGGCGCCCGGCTAACCGAAAAGTACCAAATCTAAAAATGGAGAAGTGGTCCGTATAAAAATTAAACGCTTGATATATGTAAATCTTTTTTTATTTTTTAATATTTCCGAAGGCACAGATAAAAAGGTAAAAATCTCTTTTCCAAATGCCAAATAGAAAATATACAAAATAGAAAAATATCTGCAAAAAAATATATTTACATAATACTACATCTGCAAAAAAATAAGATTTAGAAAAAATAAGCCAAATCCTTCAGATCCCAACTATCACATCGAAAAACTTATCACCAAAAAAGAACTCGCCAAATCTTACGGCACAGGAGATGGATTTTTCCCTCTGAATGCAGAATATTAGTTTTTTTTCTTGTACGATGGGTGATTATAATTGTTTCATTTTACATACTACATACCGTTTGATATATTGGTACTTTTATGTTATCCTGGCGCAGTTGATAAATCGCCAAATATTGTTCCTATAACATTTTCATATTGAATTCATTTCATTTAAATATAAACGTTTCACTCATTTAATTTAAAATACATGCCTTTCATTAATCCCATTTAAAATGCTAAAAAGAGAGAGAGAGAGAGAAAAAAAAAAAGAAATAATGCCATAAATCGAAACCTTTTATTTAAACACCAAAGAATTTTTTTAAAATTATTTACACATTTTTTAAAATAAAAAAAGCTGCTATTGCTGAGATTTGCGCCAAATCTCTAATACCAAGTCTACTAAGTTATTGCGGGGTTTTTCTTTCAAACAGAAAAAAATCCAGATTAATTTTCGATTTCTACTCAATTGAAATATATTTTATTGTGCTGAATATTAGTGCGTGCATATTTTTTTTGCTCCATGTACTCCATGAACTTTTCAATTCCGATTGTCTACGAAAATCTCCCGCCGGTGAAAATGACGTACCACAAAATTTCGTGACGTATGTACTTTAATTGTGCTTTTTTATCTATTTTTTTAATATAATTTCCAAACGGTTTAACATTTATTCTTGGTAATAAATAGACGTCGTTGTCACCTTTATAGGTACCTGCTGTAAAAATTTGAACGAAATCCGTTAAATATTTTTTGAGTTATGCTTGACGAAAGGTTTTAATATCCATCGTAGCTATATATGGGGCAAAGTAATACTGCGCTGTGTATGAGTCTTCGTTGCACTCAGACAATAACTTCAGCAATACTTAACTTGTATGTAATATAATATACGCTTATAGAAAAAATAATAAACTATTTAATCGTTGAAGTTTAAATTCATAAAATACTACGCATTTAAACACTCATTTTACCAGAAATTTTCAAATACATTAAAATCGCTTGCATTTGGCGACGAAAAAGTGTTGTTCGTCAAATCGCATCTTTTTCGCCAAGTACTCGAAAGTATTTTATTTTTTTACAGATTTTCTTCTGGGATTCCGCAGCTAAATTTGACTGATCCTTCATTACATACATGAGTAGTTTCATTAGCATTTTTTTCAAAATATTCTGAGTATGCGCTTTAAGGAGACCTTCCTTGTCGGTGTTCAATTCAGATACTTTTCTGTGGCTCCGGGGAGGGGGGGGGGAGGGGCATTGTAGAGTTCCAGGGGAGAAATTGCACTTTTTAACCATTAAAAACATAAAATTTTAAATCTTCAGGGGCGGGGGGGGGAATGTCCCCCACGGGCCAACCCCTGTATTCAACACTGTGCCCACTAACAAGCGGTGGTACACAATGCAACCTTTGACTTCTAATATAAATGGATACCGGATTCCTTTAGGCTGCCGCTTTCTGTCAGTAATCAGCGGTAGTCTCATTCAACAGTGGGATGCGGTCACTGACCTTGTAATACTTTTCTCAAAGTATCTTTGCTCTGAGGATGCGGTGGAATTCCAGTGACAGTTTGGCGGGAAAAAAAACCTCTTTGGCATAATATTCTCCCACCAGTACCTGCTGGTGGGAAGGGACGTGTTTTCTTCAAGAAAGGGTTGCTGATCCGACGTCTATTTGTATGAGATGTCAATAAATGCAACTTATCAAATATATTTGCTGCTCTCTATCTATTATGCATCTTCTATTAATTCCAGTAGACACAATTGCTTACGAACACATATTCTTTGTGTCTTCTTTGTCTTGGTCTCATGACCGTATCCGATCCAATGCCTCACTTCTTTCTTCATTGTATAAATATTTGTGTATTTTACTTCTAAAACATCTTTTGCAGGATCTACTGAATTCTTCACCAAATTTTCTGACAGCATACGATCTAGTGACAGGTAGTACTTTGTGGGAGATACAACCAGAATCGAATATATCCGCCATCGATTTGTGCCCGAAAACTCATAGATTGATTGCAGCGACTGACCATGGATACCTGCACTGCTGGAGAGTACCAGATGGAGAAGAATGGTAAGGAAATAATCAATCCTAGTATTATTGATACTTAAAACTGCATGCTACATATACCATACTTAATAACTTTTATTTATCGGCAACAGAGGGGTCATTATTTACTTCAGAGAACGTTCGCAGCAATCTCATACAAAAAAGTAGAAACCACTTAATGTTACGTCACTATTTTACGTTTTGGTCGCTTCTAGAGGTTTTGAATCGGGATTATTTTAATTGTCAATTGGAAACATTAACAATCTGCCTCATGTGCAGATTTTATTGACGCAGCAGAGAGGGCAAAATATATCTTTTAAAACTAAATTTTTAAATTTTTATTAATCCCAGCCACTAGTGTAAAAATTACCTATTTATTTGTCCATTTATAGAAACAGAATGCATATTCTAGTACACCAAATGGGCCAAACAAGAATCTTTTTTTTTCTTTTTTTTGTGTATGCATAGTTGTCATGCGACGCTAATTGCTTTTCAAAAATTAACTTTATTTGGAATTTTAAACATCTTTCCTGTTACAATGCAACCAACTAAGAGAACTTTTACCTGTTAAAAAAATACCTGACGGCTCGGCCTACAGGCACATGTAAATTTCGAATACGCAGACCGTGGGGCTCCTGTTTGTTGGGAATTGCAGAAGAAATGACCTTTTTGCCATGATGCGGCAGTTTGGGGCGCCCACTTCAAAATCTACCTGTGTCAAGCAGGCTGAGCCAGCAGAATCTTGTTGTTTTTAATTTATTTTTGCTGTAAGGGTTGGTCCTATAAAAGACTTGTCAATATAAAAGTTGTAGATAATATTAAGAGGATTTATAACAAATGTAAGCGGATTTGATATCTTGTGAATTGACGAAATTATGAATTTTATTCTTCTTAAACCCCTCTTTTCTCCCCCTTGGGGCCATTTTTAATGATATAAAAAATCTGTCATACATAAATTTTCGGCCCTTTTCCTAGAAGTAATAATAACTTTAAATGGATTCGATACGTACCATAATTAAGAAGTTATGGTTTTTTTTCTGTTTTCACTAAATGCCCCCCCCCATCCCCCCCCTCCCCCGGTTCGATTTTACCCATTAACGAACTTAACCGAGATTTTATGTATGAGTTTGGAAGGGATTTGCGCAGAATTATGGGAGTTATCGTGTCCATAAAAAATGTGACATAGGTAGATAGATAGATAGATAAAGTTTTGAACTGGGGGTGGTTTTGGGTTCTGGGAGTCGTAATCGGCGTAGATCTGCAAAAATTTTTCAAAATAATTCTGCGCAAATCCCTTCCAAACTCATACATAAAATCTCGGTTAAGTTCGTTAATGGGTAAAATCGAACCGGGGGGGGGGGGGGTTGTGAAAACAGAAAAGAAACCATAATTTCTTAATTATGACATGTATCGAATCCGTTTAAAGTTATTATTACTTCTAGGAAAAAGGCCGAAAATATATGTAGGACAGATTTGTGATATCATTAAAAATGGCCCCCAGGGGGGGGAGGGGGATTTTAGAAGAAAAAAATTCATAACTTCGTCAATTCACAATATATCAAATCCGCTTAAATTTGTTATAAATCCTCTTAATATTATCTACAACTTTTATACTGACAAGTATTTTATAAGACCAACCCTTATAGCAAAATAAAAAAAAACCATGCCGGCTCCGCCTGAAAACAAGTTAGGTTTCGAAGTGGGCGGTTCCAACTGCCGCATCAGGGCAAAAAGGTCATTTCTTCCGCAATTTCCAACAAACAGGTGCCCCACGGTTTGCGTCTTCGAAATCTATCTGTGCCAGTAGGCCGACCCGTCAGGGATTTTTTTTAATTGGAGGACAAACCTTTAAAAGAATTAAAACTTTCAATAATTTCGATTTTTTTTAAAAGCTTTGAAAGCGAAAAATTTATGTCAACTTCAAGTAGCCGCCATTTTGTAAAATTTTGATTTATCTTATTAATTTTAGGTTTGATCGCCAACTACTTTAATATATTTTAAGAATCCACGTGATGTTTTTCTTTCAGATATGATTATTAAGAGCGCAATGATCTACTTTGATTCACCGTGCATGCCGTGCATAATGAACTTTGAAGGTGTTCAGATCGATTAAAATATCAACATTTTTGAATGGAAATATTTACACACTTAGGCAAAAAGTACAATAAAGTCAATGCCGAAAAACATCTTTTTATTCTATATGTACGCTATTAAAAAAAAAAAAAAAAAAAAAAAAAATCCCGAAAATGTCCTAAAACTTAAACCGTATCGGGAGAACATTCCCTTAATGTATCATAAAATAAACGAGCAGGGAAGACCGAGCTATGCTCGGTCAAAATTAGCTTTGAGTTCAAATATCATGACCCATGACCAAAATGACCCACTAATCAAATTTTCTCGAACATGTGACCAATCCCAATTGTCTTCTCGTGCCCGAAACCCGAAAATGGTAGGATACAAAGTTTAGTCAAAATCGTTTGAACCGTTTTTAACACTTTCCAACCTAGTTGAAAAGTGTTTATGACTTCGGTTTGTCTGGCCGTTATGGCCGTCTGCCGTATGTCCGTCTGCCGTCTGTCCGTGCTCTAACTCCCGTAAATATGCTCGGATTGTCATGAAATTTTTATATGTTATTATCGTTATCTATAGCATGTTCCCTACTTCAACTGAAGTGTGTAGCACTTATAGTTTTTTTAAAGGGACAGTCAAAAGAATTCCATTACATTACTGTCTATGGGGGAAAATCATTTGCGGTTTATTTTAATGGTGTTACACAATTTCAAACGCATTGTAATTGATATATATCACTAAGGTGTATCACAAGAAGCTTAATATGGAATAGGGTGTGCATAGCACTTATAGTTACTTTACAGGGACAGTCAAAAGAATTCCGTTACATTACGTCTATTGAGAAAAATCGTTTGCGATTTAATTAAATAACGTTTCACTATTTTAAAAGCATCGAAATTTGTATATATATCACTAAGTGCCTTACAAGAGGCTTACTACAGAATATTGTGTGTGTAGCAGTCATGTTCATTTACAGGGACACACAGAAGAATTCTCTACTGTCTGTTAAAAATAACTCCTGGAAGGGCGTTTTAAGTTGCTGAACGCGATTTTAAATTTAACCCACTTTTTGTCTGTTACTTGGTGTGTATAAATTCTGTAGATCATATACAGGGCAGCACAAAAGTTCGCGAACACATTTCCGTTTATTGACAGAAACTCCAGAAGCAGAATTTTAAACTGTGCTACGCGTTTCCTAACTAAACTAAAATTTAGCATCCTATGTAGTATATATACAAATCTATAGATCATATACAGGGCTGAATAAAAGTATTCGGATATTTTTCCGAATCCTAATAATATTATAAATCCGATTGTGTGCAAATGTTAGGCTGAAGCCAGCGTCAAAATGGAGAATTTAATTATCCTGTATCTTTGCATATAGATGGATTATAACCCGGAAATGAACATAGACTGGTTTTTGTTTATTTTATTCAAATATTTTTCATAATAATTCAAAATTTCGTTATTTTCATAGCGAATAAATGGACTTTTTTTCTTTAAAATTTAATTAATCATTTTACGTTGCTAAGCATTACCGTTGCAAATAAATACAAAACCTGGAATAATAATTTTTCCTTAACAATAATTTTTCAATTGAACGATTTCCACGTAAAAAATGAAAATTAAAAAGAATTCAAAAGATGATGATTTGTCATGATATTTGAAAGCAAATATGGAGTATTTGTTGTTATACATGAAGTATAAATATAAGTTGAGAAGACATTTTCTGTCAAAGACTGCGATACAATTAGATAGAAAAATTAATAATAATTATATTTTTAAGAAGAGATTTCGCTTGGGTTGGGTTGGGTTGATTATTGACGGCCAATTATCTACACTAGGGATATAGGCCCGGGGGGAGTGCCCTTCGTGAGGGTCTTTCTAAGGGAACCTAATCCGTATTTACGCATGAATAAATCCACGGCTCGAAGAAAACCACGAAAACTCCGAACGATTAGGCCGACGGGCGCGATTGGGATCGAACCCAGCACCTCCTGTCTACCAGCTTCGAGAGCACAACCTCTCAGCCACTGGTGGGGCAGGTTTCGCTTGGACCATGGAACTATGAAAAGGATCCTCCTTGGTTTGGACCGAGGCTAACGAAAAAGACAGGCTACCGCGGTACATTCCACTTATCTTTTTTACAGACCGCTAGAGTGACGTGATACTCTATTCGCACGCCTTCATTGGTGCATTCGAGCAACACGTGACTCCGGCGGTCTGTAAAAAAAGATATACGGAAAGCACCGCGGTAGCCTTTCTTTTTCGTTAGCCTCTGTTTGGACAATGTGACGTCATAAATAAAACCATGTATTTTTAAATATTCCTAGTAATACAAGGAGCTTGAATATCAGTATATAGTAAGTATGAAAGTAGATAGATAATGGACGTAATATTTAAGATGAAAAACTTAAATATTTTTTTATCGTTACTGAGATCGATTGAGCTTGAATATCAGTTACATACAGATGTGAGTTTTCTGCTAAAAATTACGTCATGATTGCCAGGTAAAAAACATTAAAAAGAATTATATAAATACAAAGGATATGAATTATCACTTTACTGCACAGCGTACAACCACGAATTTAAGAATTATATCATTAAAGAGATATTTCTCTGAGGAAAAAGTGGCGTCATCATAAAACGTGAATTTTCAAATTTGTTTTAAAAGGAGCGTGAATAAATTCTATACATTAATAATACAAAGATCAGTAAGTATAGAAAGTAAATGAGTTTCACGCCATATTTAAAACGAAAAATAGAATTTTTTTTTTAGTTATACTAATTATTAAGCATAATTATCAGTTGTATACAGATCAGATTTTTCTGCTAAAATCCCATCATAATTTTAAGAAAAGAAAAATGAACACGAATCTATTATATTAAAATCTGACCGTCTGTTTTTCGCAACTACTACTCTTAGACTATCGGCCGCAACGCGATTTACTTAACATCGGTTATTATTGATCCGAGGATGTCACACAAACTCTCAGAATTTAAAAAAATGAATTAGATTCCGATATATTCTTATTATTATCATTATTGTAAATTTTTTACGAAGTTTCACTAAAAACGGCAAGTAAATTACTCCATATTAGTTGATAGAAAAGGAGAAATAAAACGGATCAATATATTTTTATGCCATTTTCTCATTAAAACTAAAAACAGAATTTATTTTCAATTTGATTAGATGGTGAAAACAAAATTTTGATTTCAGTAAATTATCCGAAAAATAAAAACATATTTTCACTTATTCAAACTTTATGAATAAATTTTTTTCTGAGAAACAAAAATTTGTTTCAGCTATACATTAAATCAAGGAGGCAGAATTGAATTTAAAGAAAAAGCATATAATATTTTCAATTAATTATTTTTGAAGGACGGTTGTTAAAACATTTCACAAAAGCGTTAAAAATGAAATGGTTTACGAAGTAAAATTGACATTTGTTTTTACCCAATTCGTCGATTTCCACGATTTTATTTGGCCCTCCATTTTGAATTGGTTGCATTTTCATTTTCGCGATTATTTGGTACAAATTTTCACTTTTTTAAGACTGAGTTATGTCAAGGTCTCTATAACAAAGAAATACCGTATGGTTTCCTATGAAATGTGATAAAGAGTGAATTAATTATTTACGTTTTTAATTATCGGGAGTGAAATATTTTGCTTAATTAATGCATTTATTCTTCTTTTAATGTTGCGTGAACGAAGTCACGGGTAACAGCTAGTATTGTATATGTTGGAAATTCCTGAAATTACGGTTTTAAATATGTTATGGGTTTTCCAAATTGTTTACTTAGATGTTATCTTTCAGCTTATTAAACGGTAATGATTTGTAAAATTATTTTGGAAGCGTTGGAAAGTGTTACATAATCTATGCTTGACGCATGGTTTTTCGTTCTTGTTTAGATACAATTAGCTTTATCCTGACCTATGATGGTGACCCAAAATGGCCCACTAATCGAATTTTCTCGAACATGTGACCTAGCCCAATGATTTTCTCGTGCCCCAAAACCGTAGGATACAAAATTTATTTCAAATCGACTGAGCCGTTTTTAAGATAAAAATAGCTTGACCCATAATGACCCTTGACCAAAATGACCCACTAATCGAAATTTTTCGAACATGTGACCTAGCTCAACAGTCCTCTCGTTCCCCAAAACTGTAGGGTACTAAAGGGTATAGCCAGGTTTCCTAGTAAAATATGCCCTTGAGTCAATCAGATCGAGTCCTACATGAATCGATAGCCCTTCAATAGAGATGCGTTTTTGCCACATTTGAAGCATATATCTCAAACCCATGGGCAGTCATGACTCTTTATGTGCGTTTTGGAAAAGGGTGCGTTGTAAAGAAAGTAGTGATCGAACTTCCCCGAAAAAAATCAGGGATGTCTAATATTAAAATACAAATAATGGATATTATTTTCAGATTTGTTTCGGCAAAATAGCCAGTTTAATTAAATTTTTCTTGTTTTTAATTGAACTTTTTAATTAAGAATATATCGAAATTTTTCAGTGACCACCTTGATGTTTTTACCAAAAATACTACGAGGTATGATGTATACTTGGTGTGAGTTTCAACTCTCTACGCTGGGTGCATCATAGGAAAAAAAAATATATATGTTCCAGAGGTGGGGGGAGTTGCAAGTTGCGTGTATTATTACAAGTTCATGCGCAGTTCTATGTACAGTTTACGCATGTAGCTATGCTGTTGGTGGAAATCATCTGAAGGAAAGCATTTTGTTTTGTTAGTTGACTGTTGACTGATTTTTGTTTTAGTTTTCTGCACAGTTTTACTTAACACATTACTTTTCGTCTTTTAAACATGAAGCCCGCCTATGGGAGTTACATTTGCTTTTTCCATTATTTAACAAAAATTTTTATCACCATGTGTTTCTATTATAAAAATATGTATGTAATAGTGGTATTGTTTCTAATCGAACTATTAATATGCATAGTACTCTAATTATAAAAATACGAATTTTGTGTATTTTCTTTGAGAAATAGTGTAACATGTGAAACACAAAAGCACCGCCCATGGGCGGAATTACAGATCTCCAAAAGACGTGAATTCACATCTCCCGTTCAGAGCCTGATTACCAATGGGATAATCTTCCACCAGTAAAAATGAAGAGAAATTTCGTTCTTATTCAAGACAAGACAGTAACTTTTATGTGACTAGAGCGTTTAAATAAGGCAAAAATGTCTTCCAAAATTTACTGGTTGAAGTTTCCCCGTTTGTGTTTTCCTCAATATGTTAACACTGTTTTCGATTAATCAACAACAGTGTTAAGTCAAACTGAGCCGAAAACTATTAAAAAAATCCGTCAACTGTCAACTAACAAAACACAATGGTACCCTTCAAATGATTGCCACCAACAACAAAACTACATACGTAAACTGTACATAGAGCTGTGCGTGAACTTGTAATAACACATGCAACTTGCAACTCCCCCCACCCCTAGAATACATTTTTAATTTTCTTTTTTCTATGCTGCACCCAGCGTAGCGAGTTGAAACTCACACCATATACATCATACCTCATAGTATTTTTGGTAAAAACATGAAGGTGGTCACTGAAAATTTTTGATATATTCTTAATTAAAAAATCCAATCAAAAACAAGAAAAATTTAATAAAACTGTCTATTTTGCTGAAACAAATCTGAAAAAATTATCCACGATTTGTATTTTAATATTTACACATCCTTGATTTTTTTTCGGGGAAATTGGATCACTGCTTTCTTCACAATGCACCTTTTTCCAAACGGACATAAAGAGTCATAACTGCCCATGAGTTTGAGGTATATGCTTCAAACTTGGCAAAAACGCATCTCTATTGAAGGGCTACCGATTCATGTAGGACTCGATCTGGTTGACTCAAGGGCATATTTTACTAGGAAACCTGGCTGTACCCTTTAGTTCAAATCCTCTGAGCCGTTTTTAAGATAAAAATAGATTGACCCACAATGCCCCATGATCAAAATGAACCGCTAGTCTAATTTTCTTGGACATGTGATCTAGCCCAATGATTTTCTTGCGCCCGAAACTCGTAGGATACAAAATTTAATCAAAATCGTTAGAGCCGTTTTTTAGATATAATTAGCTTTTTTTTTTACCTATGATGGTGACCCAAAACGACCCACTAATCTAACTTTCTCGAACATGTGACCTAGCCCAATGGTTTTCTGGTGCCCCAAAGCGGTAGGATACAAAATTTCGTCAAAATCGTTAGAGCCGTTTTTAAGATAAAATTTGCATATATATATATATAAACACACAAGATTTGCTCGTATTAGAATATATGATTATGTAAATCATTCAATGTTTAAAAGATTATTGCTGAGCTTCTATTTATGTCTTACAGTCTATATAGCTTCTATTTATGTCTTATAGTCTTTATATCTATTCTATTTATTTCTTATAGTCTATATATCTATTCTATTTATGTCTTATAGTCTAGTTCTTTTGAAACAGTTACAGAATATCCATTTCAAGGCAATTTAGAATCGACAGACTGGAAATCACACCAGAAAAGAGCTTTTTTACATGGAACTCCAGATCAAAAGATAGATGCATCAGACTATGGAATATAATTGATGGTAAATTTTCTATTTTTTTTTCCTTTGTGATTAAAATTTAAGGAAATGCTTCAATTGGAATTTTCTCTAACAAAGAACTTATTGAAATACCTAATCCTTCCTGCGATTCTAACAAATGTCTAACACATGTTTTTTACTTTACTTAGTACAGTGGGTGATCGGTTAACGAACTGTTCGGTTTACGAACAGATCGGTTAACGAACACTTACGTGAGAGATTTTCCTGTTCGAATAACGAATACCTGACAAAACAAAGCCAAGAAAAAACAATGCTGTGTTTCAGATTTGCAGAGCTGTATTTAATTAAATCTATTACGAATTAGAGAACATTTTAACAGTTATTTACTTATGGCCTAATTAATTAATGGTCTACCGAGGGTTCGGGCTCTATATTGTAGAGCCCCCAAATTTGAATGAACAGATTAAAAATATTATTTTTTATATTTTGTGTCCCTTTTTAAGGAAATATTTTTAACTGGAAATTAATTATTTTAATTGGAATTTAGTTCCTAAATTATTAACAAGCTTTAGGCTTCACTTGAGCTTTATCGGGCCCTACAGTAAATGCGATCTTTTAGAAAACTAAAGAGTTTTTGATAGGTCAAAGTGATAAATTTTTATGAATTAAAGTTGTTCCTGAAATTGTGGATGAAATTGTCGCAATAGCTAAAAAACTGGAATTAGAAGTGAATGAAGATGACATTCAAGAGCTCATAATGAAACACGATAGTAAGCTAACGACCGAAGAACTAACTCCATGAACTTTCAAATTAAGAAACTCATCGTGATGCATTGTATTTTGATAAAGATGAACAAGAACCACTTCCAACCTCTTTTATAGAAGAACTTTTAAAGAAGTGGGAGGAAGTCAGGATCACGGCCTCAAAATGGTACACAAAACAGTCTGATGTTGATAGGCTTGGGGACCTTTTTAACGAAAATGCTGTTAATCACTTTAGAGACATCCTGAAGAAGAGAGAAAAACAATCGACTTTTGACAGATACTTTAATGTCCCACAAACTCAAAAAAAGCATGACTAAAGGAAGGGCAAGATTGTATATATGCATATTTTATTATTATTTACATTTAAATAAATTTAGGGAAAATTTATATTATTTTTTATACATTCTTTAGCTTTTAAGTACGAATTAATTGAATTCCCATACAAATCTATACTAAATATATGATCGGTTAACGAACAAATCGGTTAGCGAACATTGTTTTGGAACGGATTAAGTTCGTTAACCGAACACCCACTGTATATGTTTCAGTATTTCATAGACTAGCCGCCACTGGCGACCAGTTTGGTCTCCCTTAAATGTATGTTAAACATTGCAACACGTTACATTTATTCATAATTTAATTTTCCCTTAATCCTTCGCCAAATCGGAAGATTCTAATAGACAAATCATGAACTTTTGCGATCATGGTAGCATTTCGCATATTTTTTGAGCACAGGTGTCACATACGCACGTTGGCGTGATTCCCCCCCCCCCCCCCCCCCGTCAATTTGGTGAAAATTTTGTTATGGAAATTGTTGTTTATTTACTTTTATTTTTTATTTTAATTCTATAAATTATTTTTGATATGTATAGCAATATTTATTTACATGAAACTATCATTTATTTATTTTTGTTGTGGTTTGCAGCCTAGGCCACGTTTTTTTTATCTTTTTTAATGGAGAATGCAAATATAAAATAAGAATTTTTTTTTTTTCAAAAAACCCTCGCAGGACAATTTTTAAACATATCGACATAAAAAACAGTGCAAGAATTTAACAATTAAGATATATTAATTATTCAAAAATAAGTTCCTACCAGCATTTTTCAAAATGGATAATTGAAAAAGTATACTTTTTTTTATTTTGAGCCCCCCATTTACGATAAATTTTAAACACATGAACGTAAAAATAAAAACAAACTAAAAATTGTTTTCTGGAAGGCTTTCAAAGAACATAAAGTTTACCATATGTGTGTATAGATATATATGTGTGTGTAAAACAAACTGTCAGCTTCACGGGCTGCTTCCAGAAATATCGGGTTATTTGTAGCATACCGGCTCAATGAACCCCTTTTTAGATCCTGGTTGGCACCGAAATGTCTGTTTCTCAGCCATAATGGATCTGTTATGGTGCAGCAAAGAGCTTTTTTCAAGGCTAAACTATCCAAGCTTACCCTGGAAAACTTCAACTGGGGACAGGTATAAGGCAATGTCCGTCAAAAGTTTTAAATAGTGAGCTATATGCCCACCCCCTTTTTTTAGAGTTCTGAGGTTTTCATCTTTAGTTAGGGCCACTGGTGATCCTGTAGTTATGGCTTTTCTGTTACTCTGTGCACCAACTCCCTTTTCATTCTCCGTTTTTGCCAAGTTTAGACTAGTCTATCAACGAAGTGTAGGGCACCCAAAAATTCTTGGATGCTCTATGCGCCATTTTATCGAGGCAATATTGAGCCTCATGTGCTTTCAAACTCTGGAATGACTCTTGGAGTTCTCCACCAGAGTTTCCAAATTTATTTATTATTTTCGGACCGTTCATTTGTTTCATTATGTTCTCTTCATTTTCGATGGCGGTAACGCGTGGCGGTTATACTATCCACGTTGGCATTCCTAAGCACCGCGTTGATTTGACCGGCTCAATTGAAGTATCCAAATAACTTTGTTGGTGAATGTAATTGTCTCGGGATCTCGTTGATTTACCGAACATCTTTTATTTTCCAGTTCATTAATAGACCCAGAGAGTGGGAGTTCGATCATTTTTACGGAGGCTCCAAGAACCATTTTATTAAATTAGTACATCTTTCCAGAACAAGTTGAACATCTCAAAATCTGCCAAAAATCTGTCTCTTTCACACGGCCTTGTGCGTTTATATTCGTATTTCTGATTTTTCTCAGCAGGGGTCGAAATAGTAAAGTATAGGCGGGACCTTTAATTTAATTGGATTAGGCTATTGATTGATGTGGTCTTGTAGTGGAAGGAGAGCTTGACGCCAACCTCATTTCATCACCATCAGTAATTTCTAATCTTGAAATTAATTAAAATTTATTACATAAACGTAACCCACAATTTCTAAACTTCAAGTTAATTAGAATTTATTAATGTTTATTTATATTATTTTCTATTTTTTAATTTTCAAAGAGAATTAGAACCAAATATTGTGGGTATTTTCTACCTGGAATCTTTTATCAATCTTTTGTAAAAGGAATAATTTTAGATTATGTTTGTATCTATGAATCTAATGCGTAATATGTATACAGTGGACTCTCTCCATTCTGAACACTCATGGGACCGACCAAAAATGTTCAGATTATGGGGATGTTCATTATAGAGGGAGATTGAGAAATGCATTACTACTACTACTATATATTGAGTTTATAGACTGTATAGAATACTTAGCCTGGTTAACCATGCAAGTTACCGAGATGGAGGTGCTGAATTTGGAAACTGTTAAAAAAGTTAATTAAAAAGTTACATTAAGAAACATTTACAAAACATACAAATACATACATACAATACATTACTTGAAAACGTAATAGGTACATTACTCGGGTGATGTTCAACTGCATAGTTCAACAGGTCTTGAATCCCTTGGCCATATTGCTTCAAGGTAATCGTACTTCTTGTTTCATTGGTCTCTTCTGATTCTGCTTCGTCTTCACTACCCTCTTCTTCTTCAACGATGATGTCGCAAACAGGAAGTCTTCCGTCGGCTTCGAGATAAACTCCAGGTTCAATTTCAGTATGAAGCTCCTGAAGAATTGACCTCAAGTTACTCACAGCTGTTGCTTCATAGTTCTCTGTCCTTGATTGCTCATTATCATACGGCAATCCAGCTTTGTAGAAGCATTTTTGGATGGTGTAGGGGGTTACTGCATTCCAAGCCATTGATATCCAATGGACAGCATTCATGACATTGACCTTCTTCGTTAGTTCAGTTGCCGAATTTGTCTGCTCCATCACCACGGACATTTTCTTCAAAAAATGAATTCGGTAGTGAGCTTTAAAGGTCTTGATTACTCCTTGATCCAGTGGTTGGATTATAGAAGTACAGTTCGGTGGCAGGAACTTCAGGCTCACGTTGCTCAGCTGCACATTTGTATGTTATCTGGCATTATCCACAAAAAGAAGAATTTTTCTTTCTTCTCTCTTCATCATCTCGTTAATGCCTTCCAATCATTGGGAAAAAATTGTGAATGTCATCCATAGGCTTTTTGATTTGATTTATAGTGCACAGGCAATGATGATATCTTCACATTTTTGAAGCATCGTGGTTTTCACTTTTTCCGATCACAAGTGGTTTGAGCTTCTCAACCGTAAAACTGGCACAGAGCATCTTTCTTTTGACATTTTTCCGTCCACACATTTCTCGCTTCTTTCTGCTAGGGTTTGATTTGGAAGAGCTCTGAGAAACAGGCCGGTTTCGTCGGCATTGAAAATGTCAGCGGCATCGAAATCCTTCGTTATATCCAGAAGCCTTTTTTTCCATTCCTCTGCAGTGTCGATATTTACGTCTGCAGCTTCATCATTGATTATTTTGAATTCGATGCTATGCCGACTTTTGAAGCGAGTCATCCATCCTTCTGATGCCTTGAATTCCGTGATTTTCTCCTTTTCTGCAAAATCCAGAGTAATCTGCTTTAGCAGAGGTCCAGTGACAGGAAGATTCTTCGTTCTCATTTGGCAAAAAAACTTCCAGACGTGATTATTTAAGTTCTCGTTTCCCGTTTTCTTTTTGAAAATTCTACACTTTGGGGAAGGTTTATTTGCTTCAAAAGCGGCTGTAATTTCTTTCTCTTTCTTGGTGCTGGCGTTGATTTGACCTACTGAAAGTCCAAATTCAGATGCAATTTTCTTTTGTTTTACTTTTGATTTTAATTTTTGAACAACTTCGTATTTTTCCTGAAGCTTCAGTTTTTCCGTTTTCCTGCTTATTTCTGACATATCTGCATAAGTGTTGTGCTTCTTTCCCTGCAACGATAGTGAAATGGCAAAAAAAAATGTACCTTTGCAGAGCAAAAGGGAAGAAAGAAACAGAAACGATAATGCTGCAAACCAGGTGTACAGAAAAGAAACCATAATCCTTTTTTGACCACTCCCTCTAACACCTGTTGTCTCTTATCTGTCATTGGGGGGGGGGGGGCATTTCTGTTGTGCAATCTTTCTATTTTTATCTCAGCTCGAGAGAGGGGAATCACGTGACATTTTTTTTACATTATTTTTTCTTGTATCTCTTTGCATAAAAATTGATTGTTTTGATCATTTCATTTAATTTGATTATCATAATTTACTTTTTCTGAAATCACAACAATTTCATATCTGAACTTTTTTGTTTATAAAAAATATAAGAATGTTCTAGTTAGTTGAGAACACGTACGATAAACACAAAAATATTCTTTCAATTTCTTTCCGTTTTTTTTTTTTTTTTTTTTTTTTTTTTTTAAATAAAAAATGTTTTGTTGGTTTTGTTAACTGAACATTTTTTCTGAATTATTCAAACATATTCCAGCATTGGGTAGATCTTAAAATCTAGAAATGATTTTGTCTGTTTATTTTAAAATCGAGTTCATTGAATTCTTTTATTCTTCTGCAACATTTTTCCGAATTTCCATGATGCGGGAATTCTCCGCAATCCGACTGCAAACACACGTTCAGTTTACGGAGAGGCGGGTTAGAATAGGGATCAAAAGTACCGTTCATAATAGCGGGGTGTTCAGATTAGAGGGTGTTCAGAATACAGAGAGTTCATATTTTGTTAAGTCTGTGGAGTTACGCCGGGACCGTCAGAAAGTGTTCATAATATCGGGGTGTTCACATGAGAGAGTGTTCAGATAGAGAGAGTCCACTGTATATATATATATATATATATATATATTCTAGTTTTTGATACGTTATATCATTTTAGATAAACATATACCTTTTTCCATTTGAAGAAGCGTTTGATTTTAGAAAAAAAAAAAAAAAAACAGTATAAAAGAAAGAAAAATATCCTACGCTGTAAGTTTCCCATAGAAAGTATGCTAGATGTAGATTAAATTTTCTAGTGTAAATAAATCTCCATTCGCTAAAATTAACCTGTATTTCAATAGTACAGTATTAAGGCAAACTGTTATTCTGTTGAAATATTTTCAACTTCAATTCGAATTATCATATAGAAAGAAAAAAAACACATTTAATTACTCCTTTTTTCTGGGCCATAGAAAAGCGTATTCTGATTTCTGAATATTTGAACGAAATTCGCTTGTGGTAAATGAGTTTAAATTGCGTAGTTATGCAATTTTTCATTAAAAAACTTATGACAAACACACACAAAAAGAAACTATCAAGTGGAAATTTTTACCAAAACATAAATTTGGCCATGAGGCGCTATAAACACAAATAAAAGTTGTGTTGAATCTAACCTACCTATTTTTAACTTGAGTACGGCTGTCATATAGTAAAATAATAATAATAATAATAATAATAATAATATATATATATATATATATATATATATATATATATATATATATAACCATTAATGAAACATTACCGAAATACACACATATATATAATAATTTAAGTTTAACTATTCTATTTCTTGCTGGGGGATGTTATCGATGTTAAAGACAGTTGAGATTGAGCTGTCCTTTCTAATTTTAATTTTGGGTGTGGTAGAAAAAAAAATGTATAAAAAATAATTTTAAAATTTTAGTTATGCAATTTACCACCAGGGTTAAACTAGATAAGGAAGTACTTCATATTACCCCTTTTCCGCTCAAATATGACGGTTAAATGTACTAAACCAATATTTTTCAACTTATTACTTAATGGAATTTTAATTTTTATGGTGATTCAAGTTAAACTAATATTGTAAAAAGGAAACAATTTTTTGTCTGCAGGAGATAGTATCTTAAAGTACTGAAACAAGTTTTAAAATTCTTCCAATGTGCTATAGTGTATAAACTGAGTTCTCAAGCTTACTCCACTATATCTTATATTTGGAAGGGAGTATATATGAGTATAAATGGAGATTTTCTCATTAATTCAAGTTTTATGTCTACCTAATGCAGCATAAGAATGAAGTTTCCTCAAAATGGGATTTAATTAGTAATATTTAAATTATCCTTAGAAGTATGATTTCCCCTAATGTAAATAGGCATGCAAATAGTACTTGGGCTATTTCAACAACGACGTATGAAAAGTTGCGGGTTTTGTTAGTCTAATATTATAAAGCGAAAACATGTCCATGAATAACGTTGATGTCATATTGACGGTGGCAACGAGATCTGACAATATATATATATATATATGTATATATATATATATATATATATATATATATTATATGTATATATATATGTATATAAATATAATTTTTTTTTTCTTTTTTTTTTTTTTTTGCAAATTTATTAACTTCTAAACATCGCACAAGTTCAATTTTTACAGCATCGAATAGGCAAAAAGGGTACTTTAAAATGCAATTTGTTTGAAAACTGTGTTTCTTCATTTACTGATTTTTATTTGTTTTTTTGAATAACTAGATCACCCACCTGGCGTTGCCCGGACAGACTATCATTGAAAAGTATAACAAAAAATTAAATAAGAGCTAAAATTTCAAAAATATAACAGTTACGTTTAAAAAATGAAACGGTCAGAGAAAATTATTACACTTATAAAGAATGAACAGGTCAGGGATGTTCTTACACTTGAACCTAAATAGCATATCGGCGTAAGATCGAGGCTTGATATATGGCAAATTAAGATGTGTGAAGTGCTAATGTGATGCATTTTATAAAACTTCATTATTGCCATTAAACAATTAACAAATAATCGCGATTTCTGTAAAAAAAAAAAAAGTCTTGGCAGAAATTGCACGTTTCACTCATCAAAAATTCAAAAATCGTGGACGGATAAATTTACTATATTAGGCCGCTATTGAAACCGGATTCCTTAATTTTAACAACATGCATTTCAAAAAATGTCAGAGAGATGGCGCCACATGCCCAAACAGAGATTTTCAAACGAACCTGTGACTTGAATCTCCTCAACAAATTCGTTTATTCTGAATGAAAGTGATAGAAGTCATTATAGTATAGTCATTCTTTTTATATCTATCTATAAATATTTTGAAAATTTTAAACTAAATCCGCGGCAAATTTTGTATTCCAAAAGAAGAATTTACCTCGGCCTAAATCCTGCCAAAGGATTTTTACACATTAACCAATGAGATGCGTTTCATTCGGGCGTTGGTATTAAACAATTAACAAATAACAGCGATTTCTGTGCCACGTACGATAGCGTAATATATATATAGCTTTTTTAGAAAGATTTTTCTTAATCTATTTCTGCACTAAAAAAAAAGAATGATTTTGCGGTATAATACTGGCATATAAGATACTGTTAAAATCAACTTTTTTTTTTTTTTTTTTTTTTTTTTTTTTCAGTGTACTGATGTCTAGGAGTATATCTATCAAATCTTGTCTGAAGATTTCCAGTTTTTGGAAAGCTTCTTAGAATTTTTTTTCCCGCATTTTCTGAAAATTTCATTTTTAAAAATTCGACGCCATCTTGCTGGTGAAAAAAAGGATAATCCATTGCGCACCAATAGAGGAAGCATCTAAGAAATAGTTTACCGCACTTGAGCGATTGATACATGCATATAGTATATACATGCATTTGTTTTCGGCTAATATTCCATAACGAAATTAAAACTTCGCCAAAATTAATTAACTAACGAGACACTACAAGTTTAACCAAAAACAGTCAAGCTACGCGCTTAAACACTAACATAATCGGAATAAAAAAGGCTGCAGTCTATGTCAAACTAAACTACATGTATTTAATAAAGAAGTTTTCGTAAAACAAAGCAGTAGAGGAAGGTCGGGTATTATGGAAGGTAAAAATAGCAAATAGCCTTGCTTTTTCTAGCACGCTGTGCTTGCTCTTTGTCTCACTGAAGAAGAATCTCGTTTGTGGATTCGAAACAGCTGTTTCTGAAGGAGGATGTCGATCGAGCGCGGATGTTGTCTCAAGAAGATTAAAAAGGATAAGATGAATTTTCTTACCTTTTCTGAAGGTGCATATCACTTCTGATTAGTATAATCCAAATTGTAGTAATCCAGAGAAAAGTAATCCAGTGGCACTGAACACACAACATGTATTTGCTGAAAAAACTAAGTTTATATATTAGTGTGACTCTAAATAAATTCACATATTTCACAGTCTTGATTAGCTTTATATTTACTGAATAGAGCACATGGACATTACAAGTATTCACACTAACATTAAGTTTAGATTACATTTAGTTGACATTTTAGAGCTTATTCGCTCTACGTGTTTTCGCGTTTACATTTTTGTAGAGGACTGACGAAATTAAAGTAAAAATAAAATGTTCAGAGTTTTTCATGACATCATTGGAAATTACGCATACGTCAGTGAAAAAAATAGACATTGCAGGGTTTCAGCGTAAGAAACGCAATTGCAATAATAATGTTTATAATTATTGTTCGAATGTCTTTAATCTATTACACATAATAACAGTTTATCAATTTTGAAGAGTTCTAGAACATTTATCTGAAGTTGAGTGGTCATAAATTTCACTCTGCAATTCATTATGCGTTGAAAGAAATGTTGAATTACTTTGAAGCTTACTTTCAAGGTCTTTCTTTCTTTCCGCTTTGCAAAAGGAAATGAAAGAGCGGTTTTTCTGTAAATAAATTACTCGGATGAGATTAATATTTCTAATATTCCTCCTTAAGCTCCTCCGAGGAACTGATCATAAAAAGTTTCATTGAATTTCTATGTCTTTCCAGTTTGGGTATGGGCTTGGTTAACGCGTCTGCTATCATCTGATCTGTAGGACAATATTTTAATTCTATAATTTCTTCTTCTCTAAGCTGTTTTATGGCATGAAATTTGACGTCTATGTGTTTAGTACGCTTACCAAACTTTTCGTTGTGTATCATCTTTATGCAACTTTGGTTATCTTCATGCATTATTATTGGTTTATCTTGAGTTAATCCTAAATCTTCTAATAATTTAATTAACCATAAAGTTTCTTGACAAGCGTTTGCTGTAGCTATATATTCTGCTTCAGCAGATGATAAGGCAATACATGTCTGCCTTTTTGTGATCCACTGTATTGGATTGTCTCCCAACATGTAAATGCTGCCAGAAGTTAATTTTCTCGTTTCTGTATCTCCTGCCCAATCGGAATCTGTATAAACTTCCAGTATTGGTTTCTTTTTTGTACTTAAAACTAAATTTAAATTTTTCGTACAGTGTAAATATTTGATTATTCTCTTCACTGCATTCCAGTCCTTGTTTCGCGGTGCTTCATTACGTCTACTAAGGATGTTGACTGGTGCTGATATGTCTGGTCTAGTAACTGTCGCGATGTAAAGAAGTGAACCTATGGCTTTTCGATATTCTGTGTTATTTGGTAACAAATTTTCGTCATCTTCTATTTTATTAAAACTGGGTTCCATTGGTGTACCGTATGGTTTTGCATTTTCAAGATTAAATTTCTTAGCTAATTCTTCAATTTTTGGTTTAGTGCGTAACCGTCCGGTATTTTTTCTATTTCGGTTCCTAAGTATCTCTTTATTTGTCCTAAATTTTTCAATTCATATTCTTCGTTTAACGTTTTTTACGATTTCTTTTATTATTTCCGGTTTACTTGCTATAAGAATATCGTCTACGTAGATTATTACGTATGTGAAATTTTCTTTTTCTTTTCTTATGAATAAGCATGTATCGGCTGTGCTTTGCGTGAAATTAAGTGCTTTTAATGAATTTTCTATCTTTAGGTGCCAGGCTATTGCTGCCTGTTTGAGACCATATATGGTCTTGTTTAGTTTACAAACTTTATAATTAGAGTTTGTTTTAATGTAACCCTCTGGTTGTTGCATGTAGATTTCCTCTTGTAAATTTCCATGAAGGAATGCCGCGTTTATATCAATATGGTGTACATCTAGATTTTTGTAAGCGGCTGCGGTTAAAAATGCACGAATGGTGGTGTGTTGCACTACTGGTGCAAATGTTTCATCATAATCTTCACCAAATTTTTGGCTAAATCCTTTAGCAACTAATCTTGCTTTATATATGTGTGATTTTCCTGAGCTATCGACTTTTCTTTTAAAGATCCATTTTGATCCTATTATTTTTCTATTTGGTGGTGGTTCTACCAGTTCCCATGTTTTGTTTTTCATCAGCGCTTCTATTTCCGCATCTGTGGCTTTGAGCCAATTTTCTTTTTTTCTAGGATTTTTTATTTCGTTGATTTCTTTCCAATTTTTCGGTTCTACTATTTCATCGTTTTTTACTATACAGATATAACTGTCGGATGTATATCTATTGGGTGGAACTCCCCTGTTTGTCCTTTCTGACCTTCTTAATGTAGGAATGTTTGTTTTGATCGGGTTCTGCTTGTGTTTGTTTTGTATTGTTTATTTCCGTTTCAATATAATTTTTGTTATCAAGCAGGCATTCTGGTTCATTATTTTCTTCATTCAGAATGTGTGTGTTATTCTCTAGGAATTTTACAGTTCTCCCGATTATGATTTCATTATTTTTAGTGTATACTCTATAACCCTTTGAGTGGTTATCATATCCCATAAATATTACTTCCCTGGCTGTGTTATCTATTTTTCCTCTATGTATCTTATTTATGTATATATAAGCTTTACAGCCAAATACTCGAAGGTAATGTAAGTTTGGTTTTCTCTTGAACCAAATTTCGTACGGAGTTTTATTTGTAGCCTTTGTTGGTAGTCTGTTTTGGAGATGTGTTGCTGTATTTATTGCTTCACCCCAGAATCTGTGGGGTAACCCAGCTTCTGAGAGCATAGCTCGGGTCATTTCTATCAGGCTCCTATTCTTTCTTTCAGCAATCCCGTTCTGGCTCGGGCAGTGTGGAACAGTAAATTGGTGTTTTATACCTCTTTTTCTAAGAAAGTCCTCCGTATTTTTACCGATATATTCACCCCCGTTATCCGATCTGAATGCTTTGGGATATCTCCCGAATTGTGTGTGAACCATTTGTGTATAGTCCTTTATTTTGTCTGAGACCTCATCTTTGTGAGATAGTAAATATATAACAGTAAATCTTGAGTGGTCGTCAATAAATGTGGCGAAGTACCTTTTTCCCCCTAAAGAGGTTGTTCTTATAGGTCCACAGACGTCTGTATGTATCAGGTCGAGTACCTGTGTCGTTTTATGTTCAGATAATTTCGGATATGGTGCATCAGTAGTTTTTGTCTTTATGCATGTTTCACAGTGTGTAGTATGACTGCAGTTGTTTAATTTTATGCCATTGGCCAAGTTGTTTTTCATCATTTGTTTTATACTTTCGTAATTCCTATGACCTAGGCGTTTGTGCCAAAGTTCTAGACATTCTTTATTTTTGCAGTCGTTTGCGATATTTGCTGTGTTTGGGATATTTTTATCTGAGAGAATTATCTCATATAAGTTATTTTTCTTTTTCACTTCCAGATACGTTTTGCCGTTACAGGATAGCATGCATTTTTCGTCTTCAAATATTAATTTGTAACCGTGTTGAGTTGCTTTACTCACAGAAATTAAGTTTGTTTCCAAATCTGGAACATATAACACGTTTTTTAATTTTATTTTATTTGAGTCCCCGTTTGATGTTTTTGTTGTAATCATAACTTCACCGGATCCGTAGGAATTGAGTGTGTTTCCGTTCGCGATTATTACGGATGTTTGTTCGGTGTTGTTTATTTCAGTAAATATTTCTTTGCTTTTCGCAATATGGGAAGATGCTCCAAAATCAATAATCCAGGTAGTTTTTCCGGGATTTTCGATTATAAATGCTGCATCTTGATTTTATGCATATGCTTATGATTTATTTGTACGTTTTTATTTATTTTTTCTTTCGTTTCGTACCTATCATTTTCACTATCACCGATTGTGTTTTCGAAGCAGAGCGACGATGTAAACCTCTTTGGTTTAAATGTTTGTTTTGGTGTAGCTTTTTGTGAATTTCTGTTTTTTAAGTGGCAGCATTCTTTATAGTTATGATTATTTTGCTTACAGTACGTGCAATATTTATTATGATTTTTGTAATCATTATTTACAAACTTTTTCTGTGTTTTAAACGCTTTTGCCGAACTTTCGGTTGGTTCCGAGTTTTCTACTCGTTTAGTATATTCGTCAACAAGTTTATTTTTAATATAATCTGGTCTTAATTCATTTTCCGGCCTGGCTTCCAGAGCCGTTATGAGTGTGTTGTAACTAGGTGGAAATGAGCACAGTAATAGTGCTGATATGTGCGATTCACTAATATTTTCTCCAATTGCGGAGAGTTCATCGATGGTTTCAAGAATATTTGTTATGTGACGCTGCATGTTTCCGTTTTCTTGTAATTTAGCTCCATATAATTTTTTGAGTAAGTAAAGTTTGCTTGAAAGATTTGCTCTTTCATGAATGTTTTTTAATGTGTCCCACGTCTCCTTTGACGTGGTTAAATTTCTTATATGAACGATTTGTGAGTACTCAAGACTTAAGTTTATTATGGCCCTTGCCTTCTTGTCCCTCTTCTGCCAATCAGGTGTTATTGGGTTTGGCGGTTCTTCTGTTATTAATTCAGATAAATCTTCTTTTATTAATAACATTTGGACCTTAAATTTCCATATGGAGTAGATATTTTGGTTTAATTTTTCAGTTATCTGTGTTTCTTTTGAGAAAGCCATTTCTTCGATTGATTTTTCTTTATTGTTTTTATTAAGTTTTATTTAATTAGTTCTATAAAGATTCTTATATTTATTGTCGTTCTTTCGAACTAGTTCTAATTGATTTCTATATGCTTTGTAAATATTTTCAGTTTTTAAATTTTAAAAATCACACCTTCCTTCTGAGACAATTTTTCAGTCTCATAATCTTTGAAGGAGGAGGTCGATCGAGCGAGGATGTTGTCTCAAGAAGATTAAAAAGGATAAGATAAATTTTCTTACCTTTTCTAATGGTGCATATCACTTCTGATTAGTATAATCCAAATTGTAGTAATCCAGAGAAAAGTAATCCAGTGGCACTGAACACACAACATGTATTTGCTGAAAAAACTAAGTTTATATATTAGTGTGACTCTAAATAAATTCCCATATTTCACAGTCTTGATTAGCTTTATATTTACTGAATAGAGCACATGGACATTACAAGTATTCACACTAACATTAAGTTTAGATTACATTCAGTTGACATTTTAGACCTTATTCGCTCTACGTGTTTTCGCGTTTACATTTTTGTAGAGGACTGACGAAATTAAAGTAAAAATAAAATGTTCAGAGTTTTTCATGACATCATTGGAAATTACGCATACGTCAGTGGAAAAAATAGACATTGCAGGGTTTCAGCGTAAGAAACGCAATTGCAATAATAATGTTTATAATTATTGTTCGAATGTCTTTAATCTATTACACATAATAACAGTTTATCAATTTTGAAGAGTTCTAGAACATTTATCTGAAGTTGAGTGGTCATAAATTTCACTCTGCAATTCATTATGCGTTGAAAGAAATGTTGAATTACTTTGAAGCTCACTTTCAAGGTCTTTCTTTCTTTCCGCTTTGCAAAAGGAAATGAAAGAGCGGTTTTTCTGTAAATAAATTACTCGGATGAGGTTAATATTTCTAATAGTTTCCTACTTTTATGTGTATTATTTGTGCATTTTTTACGTTGGTTTTCTGCCCTTTAATATTGTGGAATGGTCCGGCAATATAAATACTTCAATATCCGGCCCGTACGGTGCTGCAGTCAAACGTAAAACTGCCAAACGACTTCCTAGTAGTCCCATGATGCACTGCGGTGAGTTCTGTTCGAATACCTGTTGGAGTGACGCGGTGAAATCAAATCTTATTATCAATTGTTGCAGTTTTTTTTTTTTCCAGGTAAGTTTTATAAAATTCATATTAATTATAAGATCTCTTTGAACAGTGATGTTAACCATGCTCCGTATTAATTTGAACAATTATATTTATTGCTGATTAGTCAGTTTACCTCTATGCTAAGTTGTTGACGAGTGAAGAGATAATTTTTATCAAGATGGCGTGCCAGATAACATGGAATACAAAAATACAACTATTTCAAGACGAGTATAATGAAGATAATCATTCCACTCCGACGTATCATCTTAGATTGTCTTTTTACCAGGTTGTACACCAGATGAGGAAGATGCAGTGTGCCTGTTTTGCAATGGAAAATATTCAGAGGATGAAAGAGGGGAGGATTGGACAATATGTCTGATATATGCGATGTGAGCACATGAGGACAGTTGTGGGGGAAAAACAAGATTATATTTATGATTTTTGTAAAAAAAATTTAAAAAATGTCAAAGAATCTGATAATTTGTAGAGGATGTACTACTGTTTACTCATTAAATAATCTTGCTTATTCTTCTAAATCGTGGTTTTTATTGCATGCATTACCCGACTGGTTCATATTACCCGAAAAGTGTAATTATTTTTAAAAGCTAAATTCATATGTATTTTTGCTTCTTCCAGTTTAAACGCATTAACAATGAATTAAGAAAGAATCAAACTTTGTTATTTACTAACTTTTAACCTATCTGAAATTTTTTATGTTAACTTACAAATCAAAATGTAAATGGTATTCCATTATACCTGAACTTCCTCTACTCTTTTTTTCTTTGTAATTACATTAATTAGTACTGAAGTTTTACCCAAGTTTGAATTTTTTAAAAGTACTTTTTAAGTAGTATCGAAAAGTTTAAAAACATAAATAAACATGCATACTCTCTCCTCATTATTTAGGATCATCCCTGGTAACATTTACTGCCGATTATGACATCATCAGCTGCACATTATCAAGAGATGGTAACAGTATTGGACTTGTATTAACTGGAAAGGATATTCCAGCAGCTATCGTGTTAAGACAGCCCAGCTCACAAAAGTCGATGGAAAAAGATATTTGAAGAGCAGAGAAGATTTCCTTTTTTTTTTTTTAACATAAAATTGGAATTATATATTTATGAGTAAATAAATTTATTTCATGTCTTGCATAACATAAAAAATTCATGTATTCTTCTTTCACATTAAGTTTTAAAAGCTCAAACATCTAGCGAAATTGTGCACCTATTCAACCAAGACCTTGTTTTCAACAGGTAGCTCCATGTTTTCATTATTTTTTTGTGTCAAGAATGAATATGGAACCTGGCAACTTTCAAGGTATTAAAAGAAAATACCTTATTATTTTTTTAATCCAAATGTAAGGGCGTGTAATAATAACTATCTATACTAATAAAAGAAAGTTATTATTTGTCTGTGTGGGATGGCTAGCGAAATCTACCGCATGTAGAAGTCAGAAAAATTGGGTACAAGTAGTCCAAGGCAGGCCCTGATGCACATGAGGCTCTAATTTTAAAACACCCGGGCCCCTTTAAGTTTTTGTGCTCTAAATTGTTAATAACTTGCACCCTTTTTATCCGATCTTCTTCGTTTTTTGGGGTCCTTTCTCTATTTAGTTATTCCCCCATTTCTACATTCCAGTTAAGACCCTGGGGCCCGGTCCGGTATCCTTGAACTTTTTGTGCGCAGTTTTCACACCCTAATTGTGTCACTCTCTCAATACACAACTTTAAAGTTGAATCTTGGACTCCTCTCCCCGGGCCACCACCCTGATATTTTTATTGGGGCCCTACGGCCCTTTTTTAAGCATTTTCCCCCATTTTTGGCGCATTTCTTTAAAATTTTATTCTAATGATTTATTTATACCCTATGCTTAATTTCGACTAACTGAAGATCTAAATCGCTAAGTACTAGGGTCTTTTAGCATGTTTTCAACTTGGGGCCCTGCTCAAAACTATCAGTTGGTCCATGTCCTTAAAAATCGTCCGATTCACTATCTTTTTTTTCTAACAACTTCTTAGGTCCTACAGTTACTACATGAACGACAAAAAAATTTCTCAGACCTCAGCTACCACCAATTTTGAATATTAATCTCCTTTTGGGGGGCCCTTAGTGCAGCTTCTTTAAAAATGATACGATTCTCTTGCAATTTTCTTTAACATAGTTCTAGGGTCCTCGAGCTACTTTATAAACTACTAAAAATTTCCTTAGATCCCAGCTGCTACCTTTTTTTGAATATTAATTTTCTTTTTTGGCATCAACTTACGTATACTCACTACAGTCGTAATTTAAAAATCGCATCACTGTTAAAGATAAGTGATTAAGTTTAGATTGGGGTTGGGATTTCATCAGCAAATTAAATACTGCGTTATTAATATTAAAGGTAATTCGTTAAATTTAAAGGTGGGGGGGGGGCACCTTCCACTGCCTAGGGGCGCATTCTTTTCTCGGGTTCTATGAGCTCGATTTCAACAGGAATTGGTTCATTCAGCGATCTTCAGTATTATGAAAGTTTATGTTCTGTTACCACTATTTTGGAACATTAAAGGCGCATCCTTTTCTCGGGTTCTATGGGCTCGATTTCAAGAGGAATTGGTTCATTCAACTTAGCTTACGATTGTTTCACCGATTTTAGTTCCATCTTCACCGCCAGGGAGTACATTCTTATCTCGGGCTATGTAGGCCCGATTACAACGAGGTTTGACTCATTCAACTTGGTTTTCGATTGTCTTACAGATTTTAGTTCCACCTTCCACCGTCAGGGGGGTGCATTCTTCTCTCTGGTTCTATGAGCCCGGTTACTACGGTGTTTGGCTCATTCAGCTTGGTTTTCAATTGTCTCCGGCGCATGCGGAGCACTCCCAGTATACGTTGCGTTAGGCAGCGGGGACCCAGGTCACAGTTTCGTCCGGAAAAAGGTTTGTTGGGAACACACTAGACACTGCCGAAGAGGCATTGGGGCTCCAGAAACTAAGTTCATTTGAAACACTCTACGCTGCCAAAGGCATTGGGGTCCCGAAACTAGATTCATTTGAAAGATTTCCCGAAGATATCTAATCACACAAGTTTGAGTTTTGTTAAAGATTATTATCACAGACCCGGACGGATCAGCTACTTATTTCATATTATTAACCAATTATTACGTACTAGCTGACATGTTCGGCGTTGCCCGGACCCGTGATAATAACCTTAAAAATACCTAAAATCAATGTTGAATGATTTTATATTTTTAAATGAAAATTTATCCAAACGAACTGAAGGACAGTCGTTATAGTTATTGTCGAATTAATGGCGATTTAATTTCTGACGTTTTGATATATTAAACTTTCAATTCTGACCAAAAGTTTCTCTGGAAACCTAAATAATATAAAGCGTCCCTCACCTTTCCTCTTTTAAACTCAAAATAATATACAGTATTGGCCAATTTATTAGTCCCATTCAAAAAAAATTCCAAAACCTTGTTTCTAAGATGATTATAATAAAATTAAATAAAAATCATGCACTCGTAGCATCATAATTCACTTTTATATTTTAACAGAATAGTAAGGCTACTATAATTTGTGACTCGTGCTATAGACATACGTCAGGACACATGGCCGTTATCATTATCTTTTTACGCGTGAAGATTTCGCTATGATACTTCATTGTGAAATTTGGTAATTTTTGAAATTCAATATTTAAAAAACGGCATAATCATTAGATTTGAAATTTATATCAAGAAAAATACAATTTTATACCTTTCTAACGAAGTTTGTCTAACAATTTTCTGACAAATACTTTTCGAGCTATTAATTTTTTCAGCAACTTCAAATGTTTCATTTTCCGAGTTTAATCTGTGGCAACGATTATCGAAATTCCCAGTCGTCAGCAACGCGTAGCTTTTTATTAAAGAGGATGCAACGGTAAGGGTATATTGCTTTTTTATGTACACTCTTAGTTGATTATTTATAAAAATTAATATTAAATAAATGGTTCTTTTTTAACAAAAAAAATCATTTATTTTCTGTATTATATTATTAAAATCTTATGAATGTTTTATTTTGGGGATAATTTTTGTTTAATGTTTTTTATTAAAATCATATGAGAATTTTTTTGATAAATTGTACTATTTTAATAAAAATTATTTACATGTTAAGTAAGATTTTTTTTCAGTCTTTTATTTTTATTAAGTACCAACTACATTTTTGAGTTTGCTACACAACAATGTTGCTGTTGCTGTTGCGTCCTAGCAAAGAGTTACCTCCTTGCGTAGGAATCGTAAAAGGTGAGGAATATTTGGTATTGCCGCGATCACTAAAACGCATGTATGCGCGCTTCGCGTCCTTGAAAACAAATCAAACAAACAAAAGTTCCTGGATGCAGCAACTTCGTTACGTAGGAATCGCAAAAATGAATAAAATTAGGTTATGCCTCTATCACTGAAACGCATTTATAAAGCTTATTGCTTTTTAAACTGGAGCCAAAGCATTAATTTTATTCGGATGTTTGTTTCTCATATGTCACTTCAGAGACTCGTAAGAACAGTACACGCGGCTGCAAGTATCACATTTTTTTTATAATAAAAATTCATATCATCGCTTTAATATTGCTTATTTACAATACCATAATTCAATAACAACAAAACTTTTTTTCTCCCGAACTCTCTAGTTCTAAAAAGAACAACTTGAAAGTTTCCAGATTCCATTTTATACCGATATTCTTGACACACACACACACACAGGCCCGTGCGAAAGGGGGGGGGGTGAAGGGGGCGCTAAATTTATACTACCAACCTCAGTTTTTTTATTAATTTTTCTTTTTTTGGCCGTCAATCATTTTCCGGGGAATTTTCTTTTTTTCTCTTTGCGTCATTCTTTTTTTTTGTTTTTTTTTTTTTTTGTTTTTTTTTTTTTGCAAACTGATTGAAACACTAAGAAACAAAATTCGGACAGAAATAGATGAAAACTTTCAAAATTTTGAAGTTTTCAATGACGGCGATAGTACCTTTGACGCATCCCTTACAGAAATTGAGCTATTGCTGGCTATCCAGAAGACACTTACCACGACTCCGGGAAGAGACGGGATCTTGGTCAAGCTTCTGCAGGACAGGGACTATCTCTTGAGAGTATAGGAAAGTTTCTGACCCTCTACAACAACCTCCTTGACTCAGGAACGGTGCCGCCATCATGGAAAAAGCCACCACATGGAAAAAAGCCACCTATTTGCAAACCAGAGAAACAGACGCGTTTCACATCGTCTTATCGTCCCGATTGCACTGACGACTGTTTGCTTCAAAGTCTTCGAACGCCTCATACTTCATCTCCTTGTTTACTGCGCTGGCGATAATATCATATTTCATGCTTCTCACTATGGCTTTATGCATTTTAAAAATAGTACAGCAGCTTTCAGTAAATTCTATGATGACATCTCTGGTGTTCGTAACTCCCGCCAGGCGGCCTTCGTCACATGCCTAGACATCCGTCCGTCATACGATCCAGTTTGGATCGACGGGATGATCTACAAATTCGCTGTGTCCTTGGCGTACGGGGCAAGATTGGACTCTGGATCGCACATTTTCTGACCGACCGCGCCATCTGCGACCGTTGGAAGTCGGCCGTGCAGGAGAGGCGTGCCTCAGGGAAGCATCCTCTTCCCATTCTTATTCATGGTTTTGCTCCAAAATATTTTTGAAATCCAGGTGTTCGGAGACTATCTCCTGGTCTACGCAGATGGCATCCTCTTATGTGCACTGGGGAGGACCCCCTCCACACCCTTTCAAAACAGCATAGTACCAGGCTGGTACAGGTACAATGGTGCACTAACTACCACCTTTTCCGTTTCACCGGACAAGAGCGTCACCGACTTCTCGACTCAATGGCCCTGCTCCGGGGTACGGGGCTCGAGTGGAGTCTTGTAACAAAGATTTTAGGAATCTGGTTCAGTAGGTCCCTCCTTTTGAACCACCATTCCTAATAACTCCGGGATAAGGCTTTTACGAGGTTCAATTATCTGAAGGCGGTTGCCTCGTGTAGTCATAGTGTTAACAGCGTCCACATGTTGAGCATGGTCAACTCAATCGTCCGCAGTCTCCTAGAGTACGTCTACCCCCTTTCTCAAGGCCAGTCCATCTTTTTACTCTCTCGATGTTATCTACAACGCCGCTCTCCGTGTTGCCACTGGTCCTCCAAAATCTACGCCTATCCCACTCCTTTGCCGTGAGGCAAAAGACTCTTCCATGAACAACTGGATTCGATGTATGACTCAGATTCCTCCTTCGCCAGTTCTCCCTTCCAAACCCTCCGTTTTCGACCCGCTCTGCTACCGGGTATGGGAACCTCTTTGCTGGTATTGCTGATCTCGTTGCTCTCTACGATGTGAAGCCCAGCCATATTTTCCAGTTTTCGTGAAATTTTCACCCATGTCTTCAACCGGGGTGTTGTATTGCTATTGATGGTCTTCCTTTTCACATCATTTCTCTCCCGCCGGGGTCCATTTTCCTCGTGGTATGCTTCTATTTCTGTTTGCATCCTCTTTTCGTCTCACGACTCGAAAGACGCCTCCAAAATGGAAGCTTACAACGTGTAAGTGAGTTCATGCATCGCCATGCTAGTTCCACACCTAAACTCCATTTTCACAGCCGAGACGCTGGTCATCTACATGGCATGGCCCTTACCTCCTATGTGACATAAGACTCTTACTACTACCTCCTTACGGACAGCCAATCTCTGTCGCGCTTGTCGACGTAACCGTTCGGAGTTTTCCGTGATTTTCTTCGAACCTTGCCGTAAATACAGGTTAGGATCCCTTAGAAAGACCCCCAGGGCCTATATTCCTCGTGTAGATAATCGGCCGTCATAAAATCAACCAATCTTACGGACAGCCTCTCCGTGCTCTACAAAAGATCTCGCTTCGATCTCCTAGAGTCGTCTTGCTGCTTCAAAAAACAATTCATCAGCTCCTGTCGTCTGTGGTATCCTGACCACAAAGGAATTCCCCCAAACGAAGTGACAGATTCCTTTGCCCGCAACGGCCCCTACCTGACGCACACCCTCAATAGGATCGCCCCTGAAGACATTCCGTCAGAGATCCGACATATTCTTGGATGAACAGTGACGAACTACCTAATTTTCCGCACTTAGGGGAGGAAACAACCTTTCGACAGTGGACCAACCATCGCTGGGGGGACGCCAGGCTCTCTCAGTGGTGCACCCACACATGACTCATCAATAATCGCCTGTTCAAGATGAAGCTTACACAGTCTCTTATCTGCTTTCCATGGTGTGAGGTTGAGCAACGCCACCTATAGATAATGCCTAAGAGCTCAATTTTGACGCCACGGCAGATCGGCTAATGATTCAACTGATTATATCTTACCCATGAACGTAGAAGAAACGTCTAATACGATCCTACCATTCTTGCAACCACAATAAAACAAAATTCTAAATGAATTTTTTTTTTAACTTGCATAATAAATTGTTTTTGAGACTTTCGTAAAAGTTGCTCTATACATTTGGATAAAATATTATGCACATTATATTTTGCGCATTATATTTTCCGCATGCGCAGTGAAACATTATTTAATAAACCTGCTCGTTTTTCACCCAATGTTTATTATTTTTTATTTCTGATTGCGAGGTATTGTGTACAATAGGGGTGCACAACCTTTTTAAGCGAAGGGCCACTTACAAAAACGACTGGGTTGTCGAGGGCCACCAATCAGTAGCACAGAGAGAATTTTTATTTCGAGAAAGTGTGGCGGGGGGGGGGGGGGGGAATCTAAGTCTACAATCAGATTAAAAAAACATCAATTTCAGAAGGGCAATTTTAGCTCCCTAGGTTCCTTCCTTCCCAGTCAACGTATTCAGTACTGTTGGCAAGGATATATCAACAGTTTACGTTTGTATTTATAAAAGAGATATAGCTAAGATTATTCTCAAAGAGTGAAAATACTCCTTGACTATTTTTGAAGGAGTAAATTTAGCTTTAAAGGTTTCCAGTGCCGAAAAAAAATTGTGCTTTCATGAATGAAGGCGGGGAGGAGGAGAAACATATATTATTCTAAATTGTACTTCTTAACATATTCAGTCATAAAATGTGGATATCAAGTAGGAGTGCACAACCTTTATAAGAGGAGGGCCAGTCACAAAAATGACTGGATTGTCGAGAGCCAACATCCGTAGTGTGGACAAAATTTGGTTTCGGGGAAGGAGGGAGAGGATCGGCCTAAAAGTTCATAAAAATGCTATTTTTAAAAGGAGGGTTAGCCCCCTATACTCAACCACCTCCTTATTCAGCATAACCCAATTCAGTTGGCAAGAATGGAAAAAACTCGCATTTTTCTTTCCACACGCGATTGACAATATTCGCAGTTTTTTCCTAGTGATTGACAAAATTCACGATTTTTACGCACTCGTTCGGCGAAATTTACGATTTTTATGCGCCCGAGCGGCGAAATTTGCGATTTATTTGCACCTGATCGGCAAAATTCGAGATTTTTAAGTACCTGACTGGCAAAATTTGCGATTTTTTCGAGCCCAATTGGCAAAATTCGCGATTTGTACTCACCCGATCGGTAAAATTCGCGATTTTTACGCAGTCGATCGGCGATATTTACGATTTATACGCACCCGATCGGCAAAATTTGCGATTTTTACGCGCCTGATCGACAAAATTTGCGATTTTTACGCGCTTGATCGGCAAAATTTGCGATTTTTACGCACTTGGTCGGCAAAATTCGCGGTTTTTACGCACCCGACCGGCAAAATTAGCGATTTTTACATGTCCGATCGGCAAAATTTGCGATTTTTACGCACCCGATGGGCGAAATTTGCGATTTTTATGCGTCTGATCGGCGAAATTAGGGAAAATTCACGATTTTTACGCACCCGATCGGCAAAATTCGTGATTTTTTTCGCGTAAGATCGGGCAAATTTATCCGCGGGCCACAGGTTGTGCATCCCTAGTGTACAATGTTGTTAGTCATATTTTCTGAAAAAAACATTATTTTATATTAAGAACTCTGCAAATTATAAGCAAAGCACTTGGTGAAATTCCGGATTGTTTTTATAAAAACCTTAATTTATCTACGGGTATATATGTTGTACTCATAAAAATGAACACAGTTTATTACAATAAGCCTCCTAATCATGTGCTAAAGTTTCAAAGCTTAAGTGACATTACTTTTTACAGGGTTATTCACAAGATATTCGTTTTTCATCAATTTGTTGACGGTCCCCAATGGGGTTTTTGGAAAAAATGTTCACGGAAATATCTGACACCAACAGTGCTGTTTACATGCCTGAAGTTTCAGGATAATTCTTCATATATTTTTCTAGATATTGCCATTTCACTCTTTTTCATGGGTGTTCGTATTAGTATTTTGTCACCCATCTGTACAATTTCCAACTTGCTTTAATTGTTGTTTACCTAGGAGTTAGTTCCATTTCAATATTTCTTCCCCCATTTCATTAACATCTCATTAGTTATTCAGTTTCAGCTTTAATCAACGATTGTAGAACCAACCTTCATCCTGATAACTATCCAGCAGCTTATTACAAATTTATACACTTATTGCAGATGTAAACAGTGAAACTTACAGTTAAGACGTAGGGGGAAAATTCAAGAATTTTTAAACTATCATATCATTTCATATACATTTTAATATGTAATTCTCATTAGTATGGCTGAACACATGCTTTCTCATCAAGGAAGTATAACTTTATTTCTGAAAAAAAAAAATCAAGATAGTGCTGATCTCAGTGGTGATTGTGATCTTTTTACCAAATACATTTTTGTATTTAAGTTTGGCTAAGCATTAAATAAAACTTTTTTTATTTTATAATTTTTATGTAAATTATTAGTGTACCTTCATGAGGTCAGTTTCAGAGAATAGTTATTAAAAAAATTCTCATTACTATGCCTATTTAGTTATGCATTATTGTTTACTTGACCTTTAAAATTTTAATAATGTTTTAAATTTTCTTAATTTTTACTACTTTACTTAATTATTTTACTGTTTTATTTTATTGTAAGTACTTATTATAATTTACAGTGAATTATTACATTGAAATTACTGTTTAAAAAATATAAACAAAACAGTGACCAGAAACCTCCGGTTTTAAGCTATGCGGATTTAAGGGAATCTATGGTATAATATATTTAAGCCAAAAACAATTAAGTATGGTTCTGATTTATGATTACTACAATTTAGTGTAAATAAAAAAAATGGATAAAACCGAATATTATCGAGTAGGCAAAATAAAGTCATAAAATGCAGTTAGACATAGTAATTAAAAAAAAAAACAAAAAAAAAAACATAATATATCTTATTTGAAGTGTGTGTCATTGTTTAAATTTAGTCATTATAAAGGGTATTCAAAAATCTTTAGATTTGATAACGTCTGAAAGAAATTTTAAAAAGGACAGTATCTTAATAAGATTTTGATATGTTATTGGCACAGAATGAAAAATATCATAGGCTGAAAATGAAAATTTTGTAAATGTGCGTATAAAGTGGTAGAATATTGAAAAATTCATGCATTACATATATAAAAAAAATTCTCATTATATCCTTTCGAAAGGTGCCTTATCATTTTTGCACACACTGCAAAACAAAATCATATGACGGCCCTGCGAACATTCTTGAAAGAATTCGTGTGCTAGTAATTTTTTTTTTTTTTTTAATCATTTTCATGCTTTAATAGAATCTTCAAATTTTAAATTATGCTAGAATAATACTGGTAAGAATGGAAAACAAAAGGTTAAAATGAAAATACAAAGTGCTATTTTGACTTTCAAAGAGAGATTTGTGTGCAAGTATAATAGGCTACATGCAAAATGAGGGAAAATGTCTATAGTAGATCATATTTATTTATGAGTAAATGTAAAATAACAGATTTCAGGATTGTTTATTTAAGTATTAAAACTTACATTAAAAGTTGATATAAGCTCGAGGGTTGTGTCTACATGCTTGAAATTTCAATTTTCATTATTAGCCGTAGGAGTGGAAAGACTATATCAAAACTTATTTATAATTAAGAATGAATAATAAGTAACATATCGGAGTGATTTAGTAACTGTCCTTTTATTTCATAATGAGAAAAAAAAATAAATAATGAAAAATTTTGAGAGGAAAATGCAATATTTCTATTACTTGTTTAAACATGAAGGAAAGGTCTTAAAATTTTAAAATTGTTTGACGTTATAGATAAAAGTATATATTTTAAATATAGAAACTTTCATTCTTGCCGTTTTACTTACCCATCATACGTAGTATAGGGTAAGTCTTGTAATCGTTTTGAAAATCGAAAAAAATTTTTTGACGGATTTACACGTTTCAGACACTGGTGATTCCGAAAAACATATTTTTAGAAAAAAAATTTTGCCGTCCGTCTGTGTGTCTGTAAACGCTCTATCTCCCGAAAAAATTGAGATAGAGACTTGCAATTTGGTATGTACTTAGTATGTAATAATAGGAAGAAGCCTATTTCATTTCAATAACCTCGATTAACCGGAACAATTTTTTTCGGACTCTCGAAATATTCGTTCTGATGAAAGGTATATAAAAATTTCCGAAATTGTTTATTTTAAGAAATGAATATAAAAGACAATAAAAAAACATAAATTTTGAATAAAGCATGAAGTCGATCAGATAATGAGTTGCCGAGATATTTGGAATCCTATTTTCCACACTCTTCGATTTTTCATGACCCTGTATTTCATCCAAATTTCACTTCAAAGATATATTTTAATTGGAAATTTGACGCTTAATCCGATGCAATAAACCGCTAGTTAATAGGATTATTATTTTTGGAGTTATAAGGAAAAACCTCTTTCAAGCAATTCAGTAATCGAGCCTTTAAAGTTTGTGACGTCATCAAGCCACGATTTTATTTGAATTGCAATGCATTTTATAAGTAGTTTACACATTTTTATTTTAATATTTTACATTATGCATATCCATGATGGGTAAGTATTACGGTGTCCCCCAACGACTAGTTATTCCTTAATGAGAAAAAAATAAATAATGAAAAATTTTGAGGGAAAAAATTCAATATTTCTATTACTTGTTTCAACACGAAGGAAACATCTTAAAAATTTTAAATTATTTGACGTTATAGATAAAAGTGTATATTTTAAATATAGAAACTTCCATTCTTGCCTTCAGTTTATTTTTCCTCAACAATATTTTAAATTAGAGTAGAATAAATTATTGATTTAAACGGGGCAAACAATTATATAGTAATCAAAGCTCCGGATAGAATTCAGCACTACTCTTTTCTTTTTGTTTTTGCAAGATCGCAGAAAAGCATGAAAAGGCACACAAATTTGGAGTGAAATAGCCCAAAGAACATGACAAATATTACCTTTTTGAAATCATTTTTCGCATGTTAGGAATCAAAAGGCAATCTTGAATTTTTTTCAGCATATCATGGGCTTTTTTAACTTTATACTTCTGCAATATTGTTAATGTCAGGTTTTTCCTTCATTTGATTTTTTAAATATACATAAGAGGAAAATTTGTGATTTTGTAATTTTTTTTAGTTTCTAAGCTATTTTGAAGATGAAGAAAATAAATGGCAACTTCCAAATTTGAGAAATTTGGTTTTCATATGTGACATTACATCGTACATCAATTTCATATATGTTTTTAAATTTCTTCGATTTTTTTTAACGCTTTTAATTTACTCAAAATTTTCAATTTTTACAACCAATTTAAGGTTAACCATGGTGTTACGAAATTATTATTACTAAATAAATATGATAATACCTGTCCATGGGTTACAATATTATGAAAAAAAATTATTTATGTTAAATAATTTTCAAGATACGGAACTTTAAACTTGCAACTTTGAACGATTCCATACAAGCGATTACAAGTTTTTAAATATCTAGAACTTCCAAAATATTTAATTTTTTGCCAAGATATTTTGAATAACTCTATTTAAGTATGAATTGAATCTGTGTACCAAATTTTATTAAAATCGGTTACTATGTGGTCACGATTTTTTTTTAATTTTTGCTCATTTTGCATGGAATGACCCTATTATAGGAGTCTTATGGTGCTATCACACGTACTCTCATATCATAGTCAATATCAGATATTTCATCCGAAACACGTTTTTCAAGAGGAAAACTCTCGGAATCGTCCCGTGTGATAGATTGCCTCTCGTAATTTCGCCAAGCGCTAACTTCCTGCTGTTTGTATCCTCTACATTTGTATCCTCTATATCAGCTCGAAATCCACCAATCAGAACTCTCTAAAAATTCCAAGAAGCCTACCGTCAACATGTTATGTTTAGAGTGGTCGCAAATATTGAAACCAAAAATACAGAAGAATTAAGAAAAAAAACAATATCTTTGGTAACACAGGGACCAATTATACATGAAAAGAACTTTAAAAATGTGCAGCTATTTTGAAATTAAAGAGTTACGTATGCTCCGATTTTCCCTTCGGAGTTCGTTATTTACCACTGCCGATAAGAACTTTATTACTAAGTTATTTATTGCGATTATTTTATTTCAATGCCTTATATTATTTGCTATATGTTATAATTGTACTGTCGTAGTCACTTATTTACTTCTCAAACTGTACTCGTTTAACTACTTTCTGCAGCTGTATTTGGCGTTATTTCGTATTTGTTGCCAAGTTATGTCGCCAAAGATAAAAATGCAAGCAAACATGCATCAAGGTATTTTATTGCAATACGAATTATTCTAGCCTCCTTTTAGCATGCAGCGTTCAGAGTCTAAATTTTATAGTGGAGGGAGGGACAGAAATTTTTCTTATACTTTTAGAAAAATAAAATTTAATAAATGACAATTTAATCTAGCAGCTATTTATAGTTAATTATATTTTACCTTTTAATAATTTTCTTTTAAAACATTTTTTAAAGATACTAGGGGGCTCTGCCCCCTACGAGCTACGCTCGCCAACCCCCGTTCTGGCACCGCATGATTTAAAAACACTCTGATTTGATCAATTCTAAAACGATTACGGAAGATTGTATTATAATTAAACGACCAGTGGCGATCTGATGTAACCAGGTTTCCATTCATTTTCCTTTGACTGAAGGAATTTAAGGTCGAATCAACTACTGTCGAAACATCTAACAACTGTTTTCCAGATTGATTAAATAAGATCTATTAAACATTTAAAAATTAACTTGTGTAAAATGGTTAAGTAAACAATGTCGCTGTATCGTATAATTTTAAAACGATAATATAGAAACTTGGTAAATAAATAAATAAAATAAAATAAAAATAAATAAAATACAAGAAATTCGGAAAAAAACCCACTCAGCAAAGTGTCAACTATCAGTAAGTTTAAACAATAAAATTTACAATATATTAATGAAAACAGAAAAAAAAATAATCTTGGATATTTATTTACATTATTTTTCTTAATTATCCCTCTCTGATAGTGAATAAATGTGGCACAGATGTCATATACGCACCAAGTTGGCGCGATTTTTCCCCCCGCCAATTTGGCGAAAACAAAATTGGCGTTTATTTACTTTTATTTTTTATTTTAATTCTATAAATATTTTTTATTATGTATATCAATATTTATTTATATCAAACTATCATTTATTTATTTTTATTTCCTTTTTTAAAATAATAGAAGCTATTTCATTTATTACGTTATTTTATTTTGATATGAAAATAAAAAACTGCATGCTTATCGTAACTAATATTCAAAAAGTTTTCGCCAAATTGGCGGGTGAAAAAATCGCGCCAACGTGGAGCGTATATGACATCTGTGCCATAAATATTTGTGACGTCAGTTGAAACTGACCTATTGTATGTAACTGTTCATCGCATCATGGCACTGCCGTTTAAGGATGCAATTGTTATTTTAATCTCTATAATAAAACTGTAAGTCATGTGACTGTCCTCAACAGTTCCGGGATGCCGCATCGCTTTTTCATATGCCAAGCGGCCATTTTTATTCAAAATTATTTTTTCGAATAAACTGCATAAAAGTTACATTTTAAGAAAGATCGTTCAAAATAAATTAATATTTGAGAGATGACTTGCGTTCAATTATGTATATATTCTGCAATAACTTCAGTCGAAAGATTCGCAGTTCAAATTCTCTATTCATAAAAGTAAACAAAAAAAAGATTCATTCGTCGTGAACATTTAAAATATTAAATCATGGAGGTAATCATTCGCAAAGCAAGTTCTCCGCGAATGAATTTTTGGACCGCTGCCTCGCGTTAAAAAAATAATTCGCACCAGTGAGACAATCAAAGTTTACCATAATTATGTGCTATACAACTCAACTTTCGGACCTTTTCTTGACGTAAATTGAACTCATGTAATAATATTTAATGAATCAGATTTTTAGCATTTTTAAAATCGCTAATACAGCTTTTATTTATCGCGTGTACAAATTAGAAATGATACTTTGATTTTGAAATCAAATGTTTTGATTTATGATATTATTTCTTATTTATTAGCCACACACAGGGTGGCTTATTCTTTCAATCTCTATCATTTTTCATGTTTATGAAAAGTCACAGCAATCCATCGTTGCCACAGATTAATCTCGGAAAATGAAACATTTGAAGTTACTTAAAAAATTAATAACTCGAAAAGTATTTGTCACAAAATTGTTTTACAAACTGCGTTAGAATGGTAAAAAATTGTATTTTTCTTGATATAAATTTCAAATCTAATGATTATGTCGTTTTTCAAATATTAGATTTCAAAAATTACAAAACTTCACAATGAAGTACCGTAGCGAAACTTTTACGCGTAAAAAGATAATGATAAAGGCATTGTGGCTCGACGTGTATCGTGTATTCTGGGCATAGCATGAGTAACGAATTATAGTAAACTTATTAGTCTTTTAAAATATAAAAGTGAATTATGTATATACATTTTTAAAAAATAAAGAAAAACATTTATCACAAACATCAACAAAATTTTTTCTTCTATTTATTCCCTTATTCCAAAGATATCGTTTTATCACCTGCTGCCATAGCAACATGAATTAAATTTCATTAAAAAAAAATTGCTCAGTGGTAGAAAAATATTTTTCTAAATCGAATGGTTATTGAACAACTCAACACTTTAACAGGGGAATTTTTATTTGTTATTTAGATATTTTAAAATTGTTTGTTGTCATTGCGTTTTTATTCTGAGTTACAGCTAGTTTATTTATTTTTTAAATAAAAGCCGTGTGTGGCAATCTATATTCGGCCTTATAGCAGAATTTTCCCCTCTTGTTTATTTATTTTCTCTTTTAAATGAAAAGTGTGAAGTATTTTAAATTTATGTAATATAAGCATTTTAGATTAAAGTTAAGTATTTTAAATGAAATGAGTGACAGGTTTATAATTTAAAATTAAATTAATTGTAGTATGAATGACGGTGATGGGAACGATATTTGGCGAATTATCATCTGCTCCCGGCTAACAAAAATACTCATAATTAAAAAAAAGAATAAAAATAAATAAATGATAGTTTGTTGTAAATAAATATTGATATACATATCAAAAATAATTTATAGAATTAAAATAAAAAATAAAAGTAAATAAACAACAATTTCCATAACAAAGTTTTCGCCAAATTGGCGGGGGAGGGGGGGGGGGAATCGCGCCAACGTGCGTATGTGACATTTGTGCCCAAAAAATATGCGAAATGCTACCATGATCGCAAAAGTTCATGATTTGTCTATTAGAATCTTCCGATTTGGCGAAGGATTAAGGGAAAATTAAATTATGAATAAATGTAACGTGTTGCAATGTTTAACATACATTTAAGGGAGACCAAACTGGTCGCCAATGGCGGCTAGTTAATGAAATAATTAATAAATCAGTAAAACATAATGAAAAATATAGGTAAAAGATTTGTCGAAATAAATTAATTTATCGTGTAAATATATTTTTTAATTGAAACTTGTTTCGAAATATTGTTATTTGAGCATTTTAAATATATGACGTAAGTTTCCCTACTTAATGCTTTGAAAACGTGTAATAATTTAATTATTTATCTTTTTAATATTCACGAGCAAGTATATTTTTTATTACGTAATTTTCTACATTTACTGGTCTTAACACGGGTACAGCGCCTAGAATACATAGTGTGGAAACCGGCAAATGGTGTAATGCTTTAAAAAGTGCTAAAAAGTTGTAGCCTATAAATGTGCAACGGTGCTCCTATGATAATGTTGCAACCATAGACAAAAAAATGCGTATCACGTTTTTTAGCCATGCTTTCATAATTTTAAAAAAGCTTATAAAAATCACTAAGTCAGAGGAGAAAAGGATATATAATTTAAGTATTTAAAATACTTACCACCAGCCGAAACATTCTAATACAATGTCAAGAGCTAGCAGATGGCGCTGCGAACCCATCCTAAAACTTTCAGCAACGTTGTACATCTATTGGATACAATTTTTTAGTACTATTCTGTAGCTGGTTTCCACACTATGTATTCTAGGCGCTGTAACACGGGATCATTTAATTATTATTTTAAAGCTTTATTTCTGTTTTTAATAGTCACGTGTAAATACATTTCTTAATTGAAAGGGAATATTATTATGTGCGCTGTTTTACAAATTGGCAACAATTCAAATAATGGATTTTATGAAATTTAAAATAAATCTTCATAAAAATAATGAAAACTATCGCTAAACTGTAACACCAAATAAACAAATAGAAAAATTTTGACATTGGAAAGGAAATATTATTATGTACGCTGTTTTAAAATTTGCAATAATAGGTAAAAGATTTGTCGAAATAAATTGATCTCTCATGAAAATATAATTATTAATTGAAATTGTTTGGAAATATTGTTATTTGATCATTTTAAATGTGACGTAAATTTCCCTAGTTACTCTTATTTCTCTTTTTAATATTCACGCGCAAGTATATTTTTATTACGTAATTTTCTACATTTAATGCTTTTAACACGACTGATCATTTAGTTATTATTTTAAAGTTTTATTTCTGTTTTTAATAGTCATGTGTAAATACATTTCTTAATTGAAAGGGAATATTATTTTGTGCGCTATTTTACAAATTGGCAACAATTCAAATAACGGATTTTATGAAATATGAAGTAAATCTTCTTCAAAATAATGAAAATGTTGAATAAAAAATTGAAATATAACCTCAAAAAATGAGTCAAATTGAAAAAATAATTGCAGTCTGCACACCGCAACTTTGTCAACTTATATCCTTACAAATTATGGTTAAATTCCTGTGCATAGTTTTCGTTTCTATAAAACTTTTATAAAAAAAATTATTTTGACCAACTTTAATATTAAATATCTCTTAAAATAATTCTTCGATTTAAAAACTGTCTACTTCAGCGTGTTTATCGAACATTTCTTTATAAAACCACCAATTTTTAAATTTTTATTTGCAATAGTTTTCTGGCTATTAGTCCAGAAAGACTTCAAGGCACAAAATCTTTATTGACAGCGGCTGCTGCTGCGGTGGTTACTTTTTTTTCATATAGAGAGATACAATTATTATACAGACATACATATTTATTCGTTATACAGACATACATATTTATTCGTAGATCGGTGGAATAGTAAAAATCTATTCACTGTTGTCTGGTCATCCAAGGCTTTCTGTTAGATGGCTCGTGACCATGGCCTACTATAATATATATACGGCCCGCTCATTTCGCCAAAAACCGCCGAAAATGTGAAGCCGGATTAAACTTCAAACCCTGAACCATTTCATTGGACCACGTGGTCTTTGTTTACATTTAAACCCTGCCCATTATTTCGATCATTATCGAAGTTTGAGATACATTAATCGTATTTTCAAATAAACGAATTAAATGGTTATACCATTCAATTTCACACTATTTATAAACATATTTTTGTAAAGATTGTTGCATTTTATAGCTACATTAACAAATGTGAATTTTTAAGGTTTGCTAGACTCTTATTTGTTTATAATTGCATGCGATACTTTAACACTATTTCTACCGTTGTCAAATGTCACCTTTTTAAAGTTTTTATTTATGTTTATTTCGCTTGCAGTTTTTGAGTAAGCTTTAAAAAAAAGGGGGGGGGGAGGGTCTTCAATGTATTAAAAATTATTTGTAATTGTTTCAATGAAAAATCATAAATAGAAATCTTTTAAAATGTGCCATTTGACACCTGTAGTGTGTGAGATTATTGTGCAGTATGAAAATTAAAACACACTTCAAAAATTTGTTTTTCTGTAAGAAAAAAATCTAAAAAAAAAAAAAAAAAAAAAATCATCAGGAACATTATGTAAATTCTGAGACTCAAACTGTTACGGAGAAAACTAGCTACACGAATACATTTAAAGCAATAGTTTGCTGTTTTAAGCAGAACATTCTACAATGTTCTTAAAATAAGTAATAATAAAATTGATTGTATTTTGGTATTAATATTTCTTTCTGACTATGTTTTAAAATAAAATTATAGATATTGGTTTTGCCTATAATTAAACCAGATTGTTCTTCAGGAAAATAATTATTACGCAAAACTACGATATATTAAGAATTTAACCCATAAAGATGTTATCATTTATTCGTAAAGGAACAGATGTGTTACACTCACGCATCGATCTTTGTCGACTTTTCGATTGGCGCGATTTTCAAGTCCGCGCCAAACCAGTAACTTAATACAATTGCCAGGTTACCACTTGACGTGTAATCACAAGATAAATTATTACACAGTTCAAAAAATAGGATAAGTAAAATTACTCACCCTTCCAAGGTAGGACGCCTTCTTAAGAATCAGGAGTTTCGATTTTAAATAGAGACGGTCATTTTGTGGGTTTTTTAAACACAAGACATGATGAAGAGACTCTGGTACAAATTTCTTTACATTATATACAACATTAATTACATTGAATTTAAGACATTCGTTCTTATTTCGCGGTAAAACCGACATCGTTCACTCAAGTTACTTCTCAGAATAATAATAAAGTCTCTGAGTTGCCAAATGACAAAAACAAAAGTTTCTTTTAGCAATGAAAAAAAATGTTCATGGAGGCAAATGTTTAGAGTCTATGCACACAAAAAAAATGTCCAGTTCATGGAATTCGGTGTTTTGCGACATCCTCCCACCTTGAGGTTCGGGAAACTAACGAAGCTCAAAATATTTACAAATCAAGTCTCTGTGGCTGCTTCAGATTTCTACCAGCTCGAGATCGCCGATTGACACCTTCAGGCACAGAACATTCGTGCTTAAGATCAGGGACAGAGGCACAATCAGGTACGGAAGACTCATGCTCGAGATCAGGGACAGTGGCACCAGCAGGCACAGAAGACTCATTCTCAAGATCAGGAACAGAGGCACCAGCAGGCACGGAAGACTCATTCTCAAGATCAGGTCCAGAGGCATCATCAGGTACGGAAGACTCGGTCACAGTAGCAGGATCAGCCATGTCATCTACAGAAACAGGAACGCTATCTACTAAAAAAGGATAGATTAGTTCATGATTAATCTCTAGAGGATATAGTCTTTTAATAGGTCTCAAAAAGGAACCTGTTTTTGTTTTAATTTTGGCTACACGAAATTTGCCATCTTTACCAGCATACAATTCTTCAATTTTGCCTAAAGGCCAATTAATTCTTTTTGAATTATCATCCCCAATTAAAACAATGTCATCTCTTTTTAATTCAGTTTCTCTTTTTCTTTCCGCACTCTCTCGAAGCTGTCCCAGGTACTCTACTCTAAAGCGTTTTCTTAGATCTTCTCTAACCTTTTGTTGATAAGCAAATCTTTTTCTAATTTTTGTTGAATCAATTATGTCGAATTCGGGAACTCTCGAATCTTTGAGATCTTGCAAGAACATTGCGGGGGTAAGAGGATCAAGATCATCATCATCTGCAACATATGTCAGCGGTCTAGAATTTATTACGCTTTCAGCGTCACATAAAACAGTGTATAATTCTTCATAATTTAGGCTGGCCTTTCCAAGCACTTTTCGTAAAATATTTTTCAACATTCCTATCATGCGTTCAAAAAAACCTCCCCACCAGGGAGCTGAAGGTGGATTAAATTTCCATTGAATTTTTCTTTCAATAGCGAATTTTTGCAAACTCTCAATATTTACTGACTTTAATTCTGTGGATGCTTTCACTAGATTTTTTCCATTATCAGAAATAATAGTAGACGGTCTCCCTCTTCTTGATATAAATCTTCTCATAGCTGAGATGAGATTTTCCGTTGAGAGCGAAGATACTAATTCTAGATGTATCGCGCGAAACACGGCGCATGTAAAAAGTGCTACCCAAACTTTCGAGCCATCCCTTAAAAATAATGGTCCGCATAGATCGAGACCAACAATTTCAAAAACTGAAGCTTCTTTGACTCGTTCTTCCGGAAGAAGGGCAATAGGTGTCTCAGCGGGTGATGCACTGAATCGCCTGCATGTCACGCAACCTTTTATTATTTTTCGAACCGTTCTTCTACATCTTAATATCCAAAATTGTTCTCTCAAAACTGACATTACAATTTGTATTCCCGCATGGCTAAGTTCAATATGTTTTCTTCTTATGAGCGAATAGGTGATATTATGATCGAAAGGCAGAACTATCGGGTATCGGAAAGAATGGGAATCTTTTCTCATTGCAATTCGTGTTTTTACTCGGACTAAACCTTGATCATCAGTAAAAGTCTGTAAAGAGGTGTAGCACGGTTTGGATTCACCTATTAAACACCTCTGAGCATATTTCAATACAACGTGTTCTGCGTGAGTTATTTCTTCAACTGTTAACATTTTCTCTAAATTTCGATCATTCCGTGTCTTTCTGATATTTTCAAAAAATCTATATATCCAGGCAGTTATTTTTAGCATTTTCCAATATGAAGATGTATTTTCGTATAACTCAATTGGGGTTTGAGAGACGTTTACTGAAGTAATAACTGTCTTTCTTTTTTCAGAGTTAATTATTTCAAAATCAGGATTTAAACTACCTTTAGGCCAAAATTCTTGAGGACTTTTCAACCAGTTGGGGCCCTCCCACCAGACGGATTGTTTAAGGGATTCTGCAGAACATCCCCGGGAAGGTAGATCGGCCGGGTTAAGAGTTCCGGGCACATAGTACCAATTTTCTGGCTTACTCAGTGATCGAATTTCTTTAACACGATTGTATACGAATGGAGCCCAGTTTTCACTTCCTTTTATCCAGTATAATGCATTGCTAGAGTCTGTCCAGAAAAGTGTTGGAATATTTTCTAATTTCAAATCGGACTTAACCCCTTTTGACAATCGTGCACCAATCGTACACGCGAGAAGTTCCAGTCTGGGAATGGTAATACATTTCAGCGGGGCTACTCTACATCGTGCTTGTATCAGCTGACAGGAGATTGATTTTTGATTTTCATTCCGCAAATACATGCATGTAGCACAGGCTGCTTTGCTTGCGTCACAAAATACATGTAAACTTAAATTACCAATGTTATCTGGATCTTCGATTAAACATCTCGGTATAACAATATCTTTAAGTGAGCATAATTGTTTTTTCCATTTCCGAAATTTTTGGGAAATTGATGTTGGTAATTCAGAGTCCCAAGTTACTTTATTTTTCCATAATTCTTGCAATAGTATTTTAGGGAAAAGAGTAACTGGGCAAGTATAACCGATGGGGTCAAAAATTTTGTGAACTTCCGACAATATTTTCCTTTTAGTGACGGGTTCATCGTCCTTATTAATTTCTCTTATATCTATGGAAAGACTATCTGCGGATAATAGCCATCGTAGGCCTAAAACTGGAACAATTTTGTTTTCTGGGGAGGGAATTTGTTTCATCGGGGAATGAGAATAACTGTGTTCCCATCCTCTGAGGTCAAATTTAGCTTGACTAAGAATGTATTTCGATTCTGTTATAAAATCATTGAGTTGTTCCTCATTGTCCAGACTAGTGACGCAATTGTCAACATAAAATGATTCCGACAGTCTAGAAGCTGTTTCCTGCATAGAGGGAGGTGACTTTCTTAAATGGTATTGTAAAGTAGCTCCCAACAAATAGGGACTGCAGGTAAGCCCGAAAACAACTCTTCTGTGTTGGAAAATTTTTGCTTTTTCAGAATTTCCCTCCTTCCACCATAAAAATCTTAAAAAGGGTCTGTCCTTTTCATTTAAACTAATTTGTAAAAAGGCTTTTCTTATGTCTGATATTACACCAATTTTCCTCAATCGGAACCGATTTATCAATGAAGGGATGAGTTCTACTAAATTGGGGCCTTTCAACAAGCAATCGTTAATAGATGGTGAGCCTTTTTCCCTCGCTGATCCATCGAAAACAGGACGTATTCGAGTCGTGGAATTTTCTTTTATGACAGCTCTGTGTGGCAGAAAAAATTCAGGTTCCGTTCCCGGAGTTGATTCGACCTCCTCAATAATACCCTCTTGAAGCCACTCATTAAATACTGATTCATGGGCAGCCAAATTGCCGGATTTGTTTAATTGATCTACGCAGTTTTTTAATCTACGTTCTGAAATTTTCCGAGCACTGGGAAGAGGGGGGTGACCTACAATCCATGGGAGACTAACCTCATATCGCCCTTCATTATTTATTTGAATATTTTTAGTAAAATGCTCTTTTACAGCTTCTTCGAGTTCTAAACTGGATCCTTTATCACCTGGATCAAGAATTCCTAAAGTGTCTAATCGCCATAAATCCGTTAATTTTGCTTCATTTACATGTAACGATAAAACTACTTTCGTAGAATCGTTATATTCATTAGTTTTACCAATCAATGTCCACCCTAGTTTGGTATGGATTGCAGTTAAATCACTATTCAAGGATTTTATTTTTCCTGTTACTAATTTCCCATAGATATCAGCTCCGATAAGTAAACTTATTTCCTGTTCATTTTTAATTTTTGGAATCCCTGTATATGTACCATAATCTGAGAATTTGATCCCATTTCTTCTAGCTTCTTTAATCCAAGGCCCATATTTTATTTTAGGAACTTCAGTACATATTTTGTCTTGATCATAGACATCGAAATTGCAATTGAAAGTGTTCTCTAAGTTACTTAAATATATTTTATATCGTTTATGAACATGTGTCTCTTGAATACCCCCAAACAAACTATGAACCATATTTTCTTCTCCCACCGCTTCATATCCCATACGATTAATAATATCTTTCGTTAAATAAGACCGTTGGCTGCCAGAATCAATCAAACATCGCACTAACATTTGTTTATTTTTATCCTTTAATTCTAAACGGACAGTTAAAGTCTGCATTAACACTTCACGATTACAAGTTTTGTTTGATAATGACGCACTTTCCTTATTTTCTGGCGCATTTTCTTTTTCAGGTAACATTATTCTATAATGTCGTTTTAAACAAGCGTTGCATTTAACATATTTTCTGCAATTTTTAGCAACGTGCCCCAGCTTGAGACAAACGAAGCAACATCCAAACTGCTTCAAAGATTCTTTTTTACCCTGTAACGATTTATTTTTAAATAATTCGCATTCAATCAATAAATGTTTCTCTTTACATTCTGGGCATCGAATCTGTTTAGAAAATGAAACACTTTCATTGATCAAACCAGAAGCAGTCGGAATATTTTTTGACGCCTGTTTTTCTCGCACCTGCTTCCCAGACATAGTGTCGACATTCGAAGAATCTTGATTGCAGATTAAAAACGCAGTTCTTTCACGTGAAATAACTTCCAATTTTAGAAAATCTATTATTTCCGCAACTTTCAATTCTTCGTCATTTCCACATTTTTTTGTTATCTGTAATACTATGTCAGACGGTAATAATTTAATTAGAATAGGTGTGAGCAGCGCAGAATATTTTTCAATCTCTAATCCAAGAGATTTCAAATTTCTGATTTCGGTTTCACAAATATCCAGTAATCTGCGTAATGCATAAACATCACTGGATTTCTTTACTGAATTAAGCGATAACAGTTTATTGAGATGTGAATTAATAACTAAATGTTTTTTGCCGAATCTTTCTTTTAAAGTCTCTATAGCCGATAAATAGTTGCTATTAGTTAAACTATAGCCTTTTATCGAACTAGCTGCATCTGAAGTTAGATATGACTTCAAATAATTGAATTTTTCGACATCCGATAAATCTGTATTTTTATGAATAGTAGATTCGTATTGGTCCCAAAATCTTTGCCAATCTGAAGGATCGCCGTTAAATTTTTCAATTACTAGTTTGGGTAAATTTATCCGAATAGATTCTAAACCCCGAACTACGACTCTTTCTTCAGAATTATTTACTGTTGTAGTAGAAACATTTAAACTAGATTGAGATTCTAATTTCGATTTGGCTCGTTTAACTTTCGTTTTTAAAATAACTAAATTCGAATTATATTCATCACATTTTAATACCTCAGCTTCTATCTCGTCTAATTTTAGGTTTTTCTGAATTTCAGAATCGAGATAATGAAGCTCTTTTTCCTTCAATTCTAACTCAGCGAGAAATTGTTCTAATGTCTCTTCATCGGCACTGTTTTCTGAAATTGCCGCCTCTATTTTATTCGTTAATTTAGTAGTTTGTGATCTGACAGTAGTGCGTTTGGCTTTATTAATTGCATCCATTATTTTAAATCAATATTCACTATTAATTTATCGAATAAAATATTGCAATTACCTCATATTCAAAGCACTACGAAACTAAAACAACGATATTTCCGAATCAATTTATTTCTAGGCAGTCCCTGTTTTCGGGCGCCAGATGACGTGTAATCACAAGATAAATTATTACACAGTTCAAAAAATAGGATAAGTAAAATTACTCACCCTTCCAAGGTAGGACGCCTTCTTAAGAATCAGGAGTTTCGATTTTAAATAGAGACGGTCATTTTGTGGGTTTTTTAAACACAAGACATGATGAAGAGACTCTGGTACAAATTTCTATTACTTTAATTCACACCTATTTACATTCTTCTATTTACATTATATACAACATTAATTAAATTGAATTTAAGACATTCGTTCTTATTTCGCGGTAAAACCGACATCGTTCACTCAAGTTACTTCTCAGAATAATAATAAAGTCTCTGAGTTGCCAAATGACAAAAACAAAAGTTTCTTTTAGCAATGAAAAAAAATGTTCATGGAGGCAAATGTTTAGAGTCTATGCACACAAAAAAAATGTCCAGTTCATGGAATTCGGTGTTTTGCGACACCACTAAAGGAAAAAGTCCCTAAAATTTGGCGACTTTTTTCCTTTTTATAACCGATTTAAAAAAAAAAAAAAAAGAAAAGAAACGATATTTATGAAACGATAGTTTTTCGCCGTTATCTCCAACACTGCAGCTACGATCACTTCGAGATTTACAATTATAAACGCAACAATTTACCGTATTTTCCCTTGCAATACTATTTTAATAATCGAAAAATGAACAGTTATTGGAATTCGCTGTCATTTCTAATCTTGATTGGAATGCTAGAAGAGTTGTAAACGTAACCATGGCGACGTGACGTAATTTTGGTGTTTGTTTACATTTAAATCCTGCCCAGGTTGTTTCAGTTACGGTCAAAGTCAATTTTCAATTTTGGGCAGGGTATCAGAGTCCTCTGGCGGGAAGCTTCATACATTAATCTCAATTGAATATGCCTGTAGATCTAGTCTGCCTTGCTCGTGACTTTCTCTTCAACATGGTTTATTAGTGAGAAATTGCAGACTCAGAATTGGCCGGAGTGGCTCAGTGGTTAGAGCAACAGCCCGGAACGCTGTGGACCCAGGTTCGATTCCTGGCTCGGGCAAATTTTTCACTTCATGTTGGATTATTGTATTTAATGTATGTGGGTGAGAATGTCCTTTTTAGTTTATTTGCCTTTTTAATTATTGAATTTCAACCACCCTAAAATTTGTCTTCCCCGTCCTAGCGGTGTATAAATTTTAAACCTTTATATGTTTTTCAATTTGTTAAGCAAATTGTGCCCTGTTTTTACTTTGTATTAATAATAAATAACGCATATAACCCCCCCCCCCCCCCCCCCCAGTTAAAATATTTTGCTTCCCTTAAAAAAAATTTAAATTTATATATTTTCGAAAACAAAAATGAATTGTAACGTTAAACTTTCCTAACAGAAATAGATTTCTAGAATTTTTAAATATGCGAACCCAAAATTAAAGCTCATTCTGCCAAATAGTTTTTAAGTTATGCTTAAAAAAAGCACTTGACTTGTAATCTGTTTTGCGATGATCGAACATTTATTTAACATTAGGAGGTGCAAACATAAAAACTTACGTAATTTCTAAACTACTTTAACGAGTGACTTTCAGTTTGATACATGAAGGTAAAACTTACCGAAATATATGATGTCGAAATTAGGGTTTAGTACTAAAAGTTTTAGAATATGTTACAATTTCTATATGTAACTTCCTCCTTCCCCCCAGCAAAATTATGTACAGCATTATGATTAGATGTTATTACTAATCTATTGTTACTTGTGACATTTTTATACAGTGATTTGCGGCAGAGTTAATAGAGCGTATAACTCTCCCCCCCCCCCCCCCCCATGACTGTACACAATATGTATAAAAATAAGGATTGTGTTTTTGAAACGAAAAATATCAAAAACTCATTTAAACTTTCGAAAAATGATTAAAATCATCAAAACCAAGGAAGAAAACACTGCAAATGAGTGGGATCGTTATATCTAAATTCTATTACGTATTTCAATTTTACATTACATTCAATATGTAACATGAATTACATTTAAAATATGTAAAATATATTAACTAAAAATGTCATAATAGTGATTTTGGCAAAATAACTAAAACTTAATTTAAAATCTTTCTTTGCGTTACAGATTTCGGCTTAGCGATAAAGTGCGGTTCCAATACATGTGACAAAAAACTAGCTTTAATATACTATTTTTTTCTAAATCACTTAATACTAATAGTTGAGAATTCTTAATATTTACAGGTAATGAAAGAGGTAAAGAGAAGATATGGACTCTATAATTTAGAATTTTAATGTTATATTAGCGAGAGTATTGTTTTTATAATCTTGGAATTTTAAGTAAAATTATCACAATATTATATATATAGAACAGACACGAAAAGAAACTGCAATATATAAAATGTTAGTACGCGATAATGCTTCCTGTTTATCAGTCGAGCTCTACACTAAATATTAAAACACCTGCTGCAATTACTCACCAAATGTTACGCCCTCTCCTTACATTAGCAGATAACTTTCAGTAGGGAAAATAATCCTAGTTGCAGCGTGAAAGTGTAGCTCCAAGCAAGCGAGAGGCAATAGCAAATACTTCATATCATATGGTAGTCCGTGTGATAACAGTTTTACACACACCATTCCCAGTGAGGAAGACGTCATGTTGACGAGCGATGCACATGCGTGAGTAATGCTGTCGTGCGCAGGTGCGATGCGCGGCGTGAGCGACAGGCTTTGCGTGCTGGGGATGAATTTTGAGTGGTGCTGCCATCTGTTGGTTGTGAGAAGAAATGATTCTTGTTTTGAAGGTTGTTGCATGTTTTTACCGGGTCACCAATGTGGTGGTTTGCTGCCGCCGGTGGGAGTTGAACCAGGGATCTCATGATCAGGAAGCGAGAACGCTAGCGTCAAGCAAAAGGCCAAGCCAGTTACTTTTAGCCAGTAACTCGCTTTATACCGATCAAGTGAGATGAGATCGCTACATATGTATATTTGTAATATATTTTTTTAAATCTTAGCTCAATTAGGCTTTTGAATGCACATGATTTGTGATAAAATATATATTTTAATATTGTGTACATTATGCAGAAAGCGACTTGGATTCTAATTTTAGTATAAATGGAGCCGAGAGTGATTCTGAAATAATTGATTTTTATGAATGTGCGGATAGTGAATCGGAGAACAGTGATGATGGAGCACAACTGTTGCCTGGATGGGTATGGACTAAAATTGTATCTAGTATTATGCTTAAGTTTCATAAAATTCTCGTTTAATGTTTAAAACACATTTTCTACTTACTGGAAAAACAATGGTTTATGGTTCAGAACGCAAATTTTTCCCCATTCGTTCTATATTCTTCCGAATGATTTGAAAAGTGAATGCCGAAAACCGTATCTTAAGTATTTTCCCCATTTATATATTCCTCTTAGTTGTGTTTCCTGCCAGGCACCAAAACAACATACAGTCACAAAAACCTTGATTTTTTCTGAAAAATTAAATTTTCTTGATTTCAAGCTAAAAAAATTCCAAAAATTAAAAATGAATACATATATTGTTCATATACTGCTTTTTATACAATTTTCTTGAATAAAAAAAGAGGCACTTTTTTTATTGTTTTCTTGAAAATTATCCGATCGTTGAGGGGTTAATCTAATAATTACATCTAATTACACACGAACATTTGAATATGAAGAATCAAACTTTGAATCTCAAGTATCAAATGTATTTTTTTTTACTTTTCCAAGTGTGCACTTCCCGAAGTTTGATTATTAGATCAGCGCCACCTAGCTGATAAAAATGTAAAAACCGCTAGTTGAGCTTCGTTCTCAAACGAGCAACAACTCTTGTGATGAGTGCCCTTGCGCTCAAATTAGAAGTTCTGTAAAACTTCATTTGCCCCTTGGTACTAAAATAAATAATTATAATTTTTACAGTCCAGTGCTTTCTTATTGCTCCCGACAAGCCGGAGCACAGTGAAATGAGTTTAACTTTAAATCGCCAACGCGGCGTATTGAAAACAAAACTTAATAAAATAACGAAATTTGTTAGTGAATACGTACTCACAGACCAAAAGGATGAAAAACAACAGCGAGAACATCAGTTACGATTAGAAGCCAAACGAATTTCCATCTCAGAAATCAAGACGTCGCTCCGTGATGTTATATATGTCTATAAAGAGCTTCCAGAAGATATTGAATTAAAGGATTCCTTAGAAATAACTTCTCAGCTTGAAGATGAACTGGAAGAATCTGAGGTAAAGCTTAACATATTTATATCTAAATTAGAATGCTCTAATATTAAAAAAGAAAATCTGACTGTCATGACTAGTTTTAAAATACCAGACTTACCTCTACCTAGTTTTTCAGGACAATATGATGAGTTTCAAAATTTTAAAACTCAATTTATGTCAATTATAGGCAATAATAAAAATCTAAATTCAACTCAGCAGTTATGCTACCTAAAAGGCAGTCAGTCTAAAGGGTGAAGCCAAAAGGCTCGAGTCAGCACAAGATACTGAATCTCTTTGGTCTTCTTTAGAAGAAAGGTACGAAAACAATAGGGCAGTTATTGATTGTCATATCACCAAATTATTAAATTTATCAAAAGGTACCAGATTCTCCTAACCATTTAATGCAATTAATTGATAATACTAAATGTAATTTGCGTGCATTAAAATTACTCGAGTTTGAATCAAACGAGCTTTCAGATGCTTTAATAATGCATATACTGTTTTAAAAACTGGTTCCTGAAAAAAAAAAGTTTCAAAATGAAATTAATTGAAAATGAAATTCCTAAACTAGAGAACTTTTTAGGTTTTTTGGAAGAAAGAGCTAGAATTCTTCAAAATACAACAACTGCGTCTAAAGATAATAAGAATTTCCCATACAGTTGGCGCTAAACCAAATAATGAAAAACCATTTTAAACTAAATCAAAACAGGTTGTTTATTAGGATGCGCTGAAATGCATTCCTTATATAGATGCGATAAATTTAAACTAATGAATGTTACGAAAAGATAAAAAATAACAACTTATGTTATTCATCCTCTTTAATAAAAAGGTACGTGTTGCTGACGCTGGGATTTTCGCTAATCGTTGCCACAGATTAATCTCGGAAAATGAAACATTTGAAGTTACTGAAAAAATTAATTGCTCGAAAAGTATTTGTCAGAAAATTGTTAGACAAACTGCGTTAGAAAGGTAAAAAATTGTATTTTTCTTGATATAAATTTCAAATCCACTGATTATGCCATTTTTCAAATATGAATTTCAAATATTACCAAATTTCACAATGGAGTACCATAGCGAAAGCTTCACGCGTAAAAAAAATAATAATAACAGCAATGTGGCAGCACGAGTCACAAATTATAGTAACCGTATTATTCTGTTAAAATATAAAAGTGAATTATGATGTCACGAGTGCATGACTTTTATTTAATTCTCGACAAATACTAGATGCGCCAAGCGCCATTTCAATTTGAATAATATAGGTTAATTCACGTTATTAAAAAATGTAGCTATAAAACATATAAATCAATGGAAAACGGTAGGTAATAAATTGTAAACGTAATAGTAAACCGTAAGATCACAAAAAACACAACTCAGTGAAATAAGTATCCGTTTGTATGTTATTTTAGGATATTCCAAGTAAAGGTACAGATTACTTTAAAATACAAGGTTAAATTCACTGATATATTTCGTTTGATTCAAGGTTCTTTTGGAGAAACCGACCAGCGCAGCGGGCGTAGTCTGCTAGTGTTTAAATAATCATCTATCTAATCCCTTGTAACGTTGCTTAAAACAGATGGCTTCACAGATATCTTTTTTCGTTTCTCATAAAATACTCGTCTTGGTCAGTTGTATGTAGGCGTCACTATGTACAAATGATTGACAGAAAAATTCTCCAATTAGAACAGAACAGTTTAAACAGGGATCAGATATCACTGTTGGGTAGCGATTATATGAGGCGTATTTTTCGTTTTGAAGGGAGGGGGGAGGGAAATCAACCCTCTTCCTATGTTTGAACGTCTTTTGACCCCTTGTCTTGACCTCAGAAAAAGAGGGGGGAAGAGGTGTTTGAAAGAGTGGTAGATATTCTATTTGAGGAAAATGCAAATAGTAATAAGAAAAATTCTATGAATCAATCAATCACAAAATTAGTATGCAGAAATTTTCAATATCTGGCTAAAACGTTTATTTTTCAGATTATGCGGGATTCCCATTGTTATTTAATTTTTAAATAATTTCAAGAATTTTTACTTTTCACTACCTAAGAGTTTAGTGTTTAAATGCAATTTTTCAGATATACACACATTGAGCAGGAAAATTCAAAGTAGAGACATTGCATTCTAATTCAACTATGCTGCATTAATATATATGAATTTTAAATCTTAAATTAAATAAAAAATAAAGTACATGGTTAAGAATACTTGAGACATAAAATATTCCAAAGGGATAAAAATAAAATAAAAGTGTTAAATATGACATAAAAAAAAAAAAATCTTAAAAAGATACAAAGTGAAAATATACTGTATTATATTATAATCTACTTATTACACAAAAATGGAACATCAAATGGACATATTTGGAGATTTTCGAAAAAATGGAATTATGAAAATAAACATTTTATAGGATTTCCTGTTCTAGAACGTAGACAAATTTTTATAAAATTTATTAAAAGTTTATTGTATCAGAGCCCAGCGCAATGTAGCGCAGACCCCTCACTGTTAAAAATTTGCAGCAAACTGTCCAGTCATTTGACCGTTTTTGTAGAAAACGGTTACATAACCGTAATTTGACTATATTCTGACCATAAAATGAGCAATAATACTGTCAGAACATAGTTAAATTATAGTTATTTAACCGTTTTCTACAAAAACGGTCAAATGACTGGACAGTTTGCTGCAAATTTTTAACAGTGCTGGCAAATTACTTAGTGGGGCCAAACGTCTCTAACTGCAATATTCGACTACTAAAAATCCTTTTTAAAAATTGTATATAGCATAGAATAATTTATTAGAGTATAAAATGTATGAAAAATAACATGCGAATTCTTTCACATGTAATGTGTATAATTATTTTTAAATTCTTAAAACCTTCTGTCCTTTAGAATAATTTGAATATTTATTTTTTGAATTTAATGTTATTTCCTGACAAATATATCAACTTTGACTGTAAGAAATAAAGTTAATACAATACTAACCTTTTTCGTGAAAAAACATTTAAAGACAAATTTAGAGCAGTAATATCATTATTTTACACAGAATAACGTTATTTTGAATTGCATAGAGAGGCTCAGGGCCCCTAAGAAGACTTTAACGCGAGCCTGTGGGCAGCCGCCCCGTTTGCCCGATGGTTGAGCCGGCCCTGCGACGTGACAATAATATGCATGCTTTCGGTTATTGAAGCATTTATAAAAATAATTAAAGAAACATACGTTAATTCTGTATTGGAAATGGAGTTCATCTCTCTCTCTCTCTCTCTCTCTCATCCTCTTTAATAAAAAGGTATGTGCTGCTGACGACTGGGATCGTTGCCACAGATTAATCTCAGAAAATGAAACATTTGAAGTTACTGAAAAAATTAATTGCTCGAAAAGTATTTGTCAGAAAATTGTTAGACAAACTGCGTTAGAAAGGTAAAAAATTGTATTTTTTGTTGATATAAATTTCAAATCCACTGATTATGCCATTTTTCAAATATTGAATTTCAAAAATTACCAAATTTCACAATGCATTACCATAGCGAAAACTTCACGCGTAAAAAATAATAACAGCAATATGTCAGCACGAGTCACAAATTATAGTAACCGTATTATTCTGTTAAAATATAAAAGTGAATTATGATGTCACGAGTGCATGATTTTTATTTAATTCTCGACAAATACTAGATGCGCCATTCCTTTTTAGTTGTGAATAATAAGGTTTATTCCCGTTATTAAAAAATGTAGCTATAAAACATATAAGTCCTCCTCTTTAATAAAAAGGTACATGTTGCTGACGACTGGGATCGTTGCCACAGATTAATCTCGGAAAATGAAACGTTTGAAATTATTGAAAAAAATAATTGCTCGAAAAGCATTTGTGAGAAAATTGTTAGAGAAACTGCGTTAGAAAGGTAAAAAATTGTATTTTTCTTGATATAAATTTCAAATCCACTGATTATGCACTTTTTCAAATATTGAATTTAAAAAATTACCAAATTTCACAATGGAGTACTATAGCGAAAACTTCACGCGTAAAAAAATAATAATAACAGCAATGTGTCAGCACGAGTCACAAATTATAGTAGCCGTATTATTCTGTTACAATATAAAAGTGAATTATGATGTCATGAGTCCATGATTTTATTTAATTTTTCGACAAATACTAGATGCGCCATTTCTTTTTAGTTGTGAATAATATAGGTCAATTCACTTAATTAAAAAATGTAGCTATAAAACATATAAATCAATGGAAAACAGTAAGTAATAAATTGTAAACGTAACAGTAAACCGTATTAAAGAAACACGTCTTAGTGAAATAAGTATCCGTTTTTATGTTATTTTAGGATATTCCAGGTAAAGGTACAGATTACTTTAAAATACAGGGTTAAATTTACCGATACATTTCGTTTCGATTCAAGGTTCTTTTGGAGAAACCGACCAGCGCAGCGGCCGTAGTCTGCTAGTTATATATATAAACCGTAGATTGAAAACGATTTTATATATATATAAAACCGTTTTCAATCTATGGCTGGATCTAGGTCTCCCCGAAACTTATCCTTTATTTCCTGCTAGTAAAGTGGTAATTAGACTCCTGCAACCCCACCCGAAACCGCAAATTCAATTTGAAGTCAACCCGCAACCCGATCTGAACCCGAAATATTTCAACCCGCAACCGATCCGAACCCGAGATGAAAGGAAAGTAAACCATGTTTTTATGCATTTATGAAAAGTAATCTGCAATTATATCTCTAATACCAATTTTATCTTTTATATAGAAAATAGACATATCTATATTCTTTTCTAAATGTATAGTAAAACCTCTGAATAGGGGACGCCTCGGTATCGTTTTAATAGAATTCTAAATCGGGTCGGGGCGACTAATTTTCTGTCTGCGGGCCGGGTTCACTCTAAAATAACTCTTACGGGCAAGATTTGCGTTTTTTGGAAGCCAGGCTGATGGGATTTTCACAAAAATGTGGAACAAGAACTATGTTTCAGCTAAAAATAAATACGTATTTGAATATGAATAAGTATATATTCAATTTACTGCACGAGAAATAAAATGTATATAAGAAATGTGATCATAGATTATTCTTTGTTTGCGGTATAGTTACGAAAATTTTTTTCTTCCCTCGGAATATGAAATACATTATTAACATTTCGTTTTTGATACACACAAAAACGCATGTATCGTATCTGTGATAATTTATGCACGCATACATATGTTACTTGAGTGTAGATTATAGGTGAATGATACGTCTGAATAGTAGACACTTCCACTATTCAAACGTAAAATCTTACACATATATTTAAATGTTAGGAAATGAAAAAGTGTTCGCTAAGTAGAGGAGCTCGCTTTTCCAGAGTGTGCGTTATGGAGGTTTTATTGTGTATAGAATTTTAACTTGAAAATTATTTTTGATAATTTATGCACGCATACATATGTTACTTGAGTGTAGATTAGGTGAATGATACGTCTCAATAGTAGACACTTCCACTATTCAAACGTAAAATCTTACACATATTTAAATGTTAGGAAATGAAAAAGTGTTCGCTAAGTAGAGGAGCTCGCTTTTCCAGAGTGTGCGTTATGGAGGTTTTATTGTGTATAGAATTTTAACTTGAAAATTATTTTTGATAATTTATGCGCGCATACATATGTTACTTGACTGTAGATTAGGTGAATGATACGTCTCAATAGTAGACACTTCCACTATTCAAACGTAAAATCTTACACATATTTAAATGTTAGGAAATGAAAAAGTGTTCGCTAAGTAGAGGAGCTCGCTTTTCCAGAGTGTACGTTATGGAGGTTTTATTGCGTATAGAATTTTAACTTGAAAATTATTTTTGATAATTTATGCACGCATACATATGTTACTTGAGTGTAGATTAGGTGAATGATACGTCTGAATAGTGGACACTTCCACTATTCAAACGTAAAATCTTACACATATTTAAATGTTAGGAAATGAAAAAGTGTTCGCTAAGTAGAGGAGCTCGCTTTTCCAGAGTGTGCGTTATGGAGGTTTTATTGTGTATAGAATTTTAACTTGAAAATTATTTTTGACATTCTTTTGAAAAATTGGTTTAAACCGAAACCAACCCGTAAGAGTCAAAACAAAACCCGAAACCGTCTAACTGAATCTGCAGTTTGATGAAAATTCGTGCATTAGTTTTTGAGAAAGAGCTATTGCTGAAATTGTAAAAAATGCAATATAGCAGCGTCACCTGTCGACCGATTCACACCAAAAATTAATCAGTACCAATTTATATCAGGAACTACGTGAATCTAAAGTTTTATTGAATTCCGTGCATTAGTTCTTGAGATAGAGCGCCCACAAAATTTTTGTCACAAACAGACAGACATTTTCTATAAACAGTCAAATCGTGTTCAGGATCTTCTAAAAAGTATAAATCCGTCAAAAATTTCCAAGAATATAACACTTTCTTGTTGTAAATGTAGAAGAAAGTAAAAAAAAAAAATTATTATTTTCTTTGTAGAGCTTTAAAATTAGGATTTTCTTTCATCAACTTTTTCTTCCATTCTGAACTACGTTGATTTTATTAATGTATCTTCACTGGAATGTTATTATTGTCAAACATTTTTAAAATTATTGTTTATGTATATCTAAATAGTCATTAATATTGTTGTTATTCTGCATTCCATGAATTTAAAGAATAATCTGAAAATAAAACGTATGCATAAGTAAATATACTTATTGAATGATTTTAATTGTAGGATAATATAGCTTCAGAAATATCGGCGAATTTTGTAGAAATTCAGCAGGACCCTTGCTTAGCCTAATAACTTTTTGTATGGGCCGTTTTGTGATCTGGTCGAACCTTTAGCTTTTATATCGGTTTTTTTTTTTTTTTTTTTTTTTTTTGGTACGGGTCAAACTGGGACGTTTTGATCCGTGCAGATGCCTATAAGAGAAGTGAGCTTGAAGGCCACATTTACCTATCTGCAGTCATACGTATATGTATTATATGAGTTACTTATACATATTTATTATTAATACATAATTATAAAATTTAACTAATATTAACAATGCTTAATGGTATGGTCCATTCTTCATAGGGGACGTTCCTAAAAATAGACGAAATGCCATAGACCAGCTATATTCTACTCTAGAATTAAGGTTATTTAATATTTGAAAAAAAAAAATGTTAGAAAACTTGTGTTTATTTTTATGGCAGCAGATTTTTAACATAATCTCAAGCACCTTAACAAATAAAAAAAAAATAAAAAATTGAAAATTTAATATCTCTATATATTTACATATTTTAAGTGTGTGCACTAATTGCGGGACCGAATGCGGCCTGCGTAGTGAGCACCACTGTGCTAAATCTTTGGTCAGCTAATTAATTCCAACCCCCATTCTTATTTCTATGTAACGAATATTCGGCCATTATTCGATCTATTCGGCCCTTTAGACGAATACTGGCTGTCAGTTGGCATACTTCGACCAAATATTGGATATTTAGCTGAATAAGATTCAAAATAATAAATAATTTACTTTTTAACTATGCTTTTCTCAAATCCGAACTTGCTACTTTCTGACACATTCCTGCAGTCATTTTCATGCGTTGATTCACAGAATTTAGATACTTTTAAATACGAACTAATATCAGTTTTTTGTATTCTTTAGAAGATCAAGAATGTTTTAGATAATGGTGCTAAAGTTGGATATTTAAACCGATTTTAAAGAGACAACTATGAGGGGAAAATGCAATACATTTATTGAAAAATGCTATTTCAATTCTAAAGAACTTGAATATTAACATCTGCAAATTTAATGCACATATAAAAATGACTTTATTAGTGTGCCAAGAAGATTTGCACCGTTCAGCAGTATTATTTACTTTTCCAAGAGCAGCCTTAAATATATTTAATTCAAAATATTAAAATAGCTTAAAACTATTTCAACTTTAAGTTTTATATAAGTTGAATTGTTATAGGTTGTTTATGTTCGAAATTAAGTGCGACTATAATAATATAATATAAATAAAATTACTTTCTTGCTGTATGTTTGAATTGTGCCTTTGTAAAGAACATTGTAAGTTTAATTAATAATACTACATTTCATGTTTTAAATCATGAATTTTTTACACACAAAATCCTTACAACTAAATTTTTTTTCATCAAGGTAATTTAGGAGATTATCTCACTGATTACATGGCAGATTAAGCATTATGAGTATAAGCATTGAATGTAAGAAATTACAAAAGTACCAGACTGAATAGTAGAAATGAAAAATATTCTTTTATTTTAATAAACATAACGTACCCCATCCTGAGTTACAGAAGATCATATGTTGACATTTCTGAGTATAAAATGATAAAATAGAAATTCTTAAATTTTTTGTATTGAAATAAGATTTGAAGAAACAAAAGTCAAACATTTAACATTGGTAATAATGAATTTCTATTTTAGCTAAAATGTATATGAAATATATATATAACTAGAGAAAAAAATCATGCTATTTGTAATTTAGATTAGTCTTGTTTTATTAAATAGCATCAAATTGTTTAAAATAATATAAAATAAATACAAACTGAAACTGTTAAAAATTTTAAACATAAAGACATAAGATCAATTTTAATTTAACTTTATTTACAATTGAACATTAAAAAAAAATTATAATCAATATATATATACAGTAGAGAATGAGAGAGTGGGGGAAGGAAGGAGATTTGGTCATATACGTAACATGGCATAATAAATTCATTGCATAACACTACATATTTGTATAATATAAGCAAGATTTCCGCCTCTATTCTTTTTTCTTCGAGTAGTTATTGTAAGAGTATGACCTTTTTCCTTCATATAACGGTAGCTCATTTTAAAAAATATATAAGTAGCTTTATTTAATAATTGAACATATATTTCATGTGTGTATATATAAATAAAATTTCTGTTAAAATATCGAATATATATATATATATATATATAAGGAAAGTAAATATTTCACACTACTAAGAAAAAGGTTTCATTTTTTCTGACTTGCCTCTTTGAAACGAAAATTCTGTTTATAGTAATTCTGTTCATAGTGTATATACTTTTCTTTCATGGGAGGGAATTTTTAACCTAAGGGGATGAGGGTGTAATTGGACCCCTTTCCCCGTGTCCTCGGACGGGAGAAGGAGGGAGTGTGAAATTGCCGTAAAAGCTCATAAATCAGTTACATCTCACCCACACAGATTTCACCCCTGTGACTTCCCCCTTCAGCCGGCGGAGGCGGGTATTTTAAGGAAAAAACTACTTTTTTACAATTTTTTTTGTTCAACTATGCAAATCACACTTAATCTAATTTGTGTAAAATTAAAAGGAAATTATATTTGGGAAGTTTGAACTTTCATAAATCCGAATTAGTTTTTAGAATTTTAGAGTTGTTTGTTTTTCAGCTTTTATAAGCTTTTAATCAGAAACTACCACATTTTTTGCCGAATCAAAAAATGTGGTTTTTTTCAATTTCATTTACCACTAAATGACTAAAGTAAACGAAAAAGTACACACAGACACGGATCAGAAAGGGTTTCAAGTATCCAAAGCAAAAAAAAAAAAAAAAAAAAAAAAAAAAAAAAAAAAAAAAAAATCGGAAAATCGTTAAATGCAAATGAGAAATCGCACTAGGACTGTTACATTGGTTTAACATTAGCTACGAAAGTCCAGAAGCTCTGTGAAGCGGCCCCTTAAGTGATAGTTAACATTCTTATTTGCATCTGCAAAGGACCAGAGGCCCAGATGCCCTCTCGAAATTTCACAAAATCCAGCTGGACGATATAAACAATTTTAACGAGATACTTATTTTCCATGCCAAAGTGGATTGGTGACAGTTCAGAATTAAACCTTGTTAATAAGACCCTAGATATACCACGTGGTCATACAATTAAAAAACTCAGAGAACATGAATCGAAGAAGCACCGTTTGAGATGTGTTTTTGAGACGAGCGAAGTCGGTCGCTTAAGTTTAGCACCGCAAAGTGTGTGGAGCGCCATGCTCCAAAAGACTCTAAGAAATTACCTTTTCATGTAAATATGTTTGTTGTGTGGTGTGTGTTTTTTGTACGTAACGTAAAATAAAAAGTGAATAGAAAAGAACTCTTAGTTCTGCATTAGTAATTAAGCTTACTGTTAGTTTAGATTATTTTACGGTGCAGTTTGGTGTCCGAAGTCGGGATGTACAAGTGAGTTTGGTTAAGAAAGTTTTTTGAGGAAATACACACACACACACACGTGGAACTGAAAGAAGAAGCGAGCATTCGTTTTATGAGTGAAGTATAATCGCGCCAGCGAAGAAATTAGCTAGACATTGGCTAAGAAGACCCACGAAAAAAAAACAAGAGATGTTCTTTTGGAGAAAAGTGCTGGATGAAGCATTTGTTTGGAGAAAAAAGAATTATCCTGGACATTTGTGAATCAGAAGGAAAGAAAAGAATCTTGCTGTTTGGACATTTTCTTCCAGAAGAAAAAAACGGAAGCTCCGATTTGTAGAGGACAGTTTACGGATTTTAAGAAGAAGAAATAAACCAGACGTTCCGATATTTTCTAGTGGACAGTTACGGATTTTGAAAGGAAGAAAGACGAAGCAAGTTCGGAGGTCGTTTTCCTGTCCCCCCGTTTGACAAAAGTAACGGTACCTGAGGTGCTTTTCCCCCCAACAGGAAGTAAAGAGGATGTAAAGTTGGTTCTCCGTCAGCGCTGTTGATAATTGCGGGTAGGCTAAGCTATCTTGCAGAAGAAAGAAATTTTCGACCCCTCGTTAACGGAACGGAAAAAAGAAGGGTTCAGTTTCAGTGGAAATAATAAGGAGAAAAGAGAGTTTTGGATTATCGGTTCAGTGTTACGCACAGTGTGAAAAGTGTGGTGGGCAATTAATTTGCCGAAAGTGCTTTGTGAGCCGTGAAAGGGCTAAAGATTTATGTGCCAGTGGATTTTATCACTCATCAGAAGGGGTAAGTCAAAATCAAATTAATCTAGGAGTTTTTTTTCTTAATTCTGTAATTTTGGTTTGGGAAAAATTACGGGTTGTTTGTGTAATTTTTTGTTTAAATTCAGAAATTTGAAAAGTACTGCGAGTATTTGGGAGTGAGTCAGCAATTATATTGTCTGTGATATTTTTTTAGAGTGTATATATACATATATGATATATTTATATTTTATCTAAAGAAATTTTTTTTCGGGTAGAGAAAAAAAAGGTTTAGAATAGCATTCCTCGGAAAAGGAAAAAAGGAAAATTTGGTACAGTTGGTTGACGAGTTGAAAATTGTTCGTACAGAGAACGAAACTCGAAGTCAGCTGAAACATTTAGTTCTGGAATCCGAAGATTACGACGAGGCGTATGTGCAAACGGTCTATGAGACCATATTGTTAGCCGCGCTGGAAGAATTAGAGAGACAGGAAAATGCACAGGCACGGTTAGAGGCCATAGCGCGCGAGGACGCATTACGTAAAGAGACGCAAGAGGTTGAGGAAGCCGTTCGCAGAGAGAAATTTCTTCAAGAGAAGGAATTAAAGGAAAAAGAGATGCAGTTAAATTTTGAGCTTGAAAAACTTAGAATCGAGAAAGGTCCGCCCCAGGCTGCGGCAAGTTCAACAAATGTTAATTCGGGTGACACTGATCACAATTTAAAGAAATTAATACCAGAATTTAACCCCGAAAGAACCGACATTAGTCTGTACTTGGTTTAGTTTGAACGCCAAGCTAAACGAGTCGGGATACCGAAGGAAAATTGGGTCTCACATTTAATCGGCCTTTTACCAGTGGATGTAATTTCAATCATTGCCAGACAACCAGAAACTGAATCTGAGGATTATGATAATATTAAGGGTATTTTACTAAAAAAATTTAAATTAAATCCAGAAAGCTTTCGTCAGAAATTCGTGAATCACCAGAAATTACCGGCTTTAAACTGGCAGGACTTTGCCTTTGAAATAAGAAATTATCTAGACGAATGGTTGGTGGGCCTATCCATAACGAATTTCGAGCAATTAAAAAATCTGTTGGCAGTCGACCAAATCAAAAGGTGAGCAAAGATTGAAGTACGCGAGCACTTTATAGATAAATGGCCGCTGTTGAAAACGGAAGCCGAGATAGTTGACCTATTAGATGGATATGAAAGTGTCAGAGAAGGAATAAAAAAATCTAAGGAGAATAAGTACGAGTGTGGGGAAGATAAGAGTAAATTACCGGGCCCAGTACAAAATTGGGAAAGAAATCCGCGGTTTAACTCCAATGTTTCATCTCCGTACAATGCGAAAATTCAAGCTAAAGCGTTCGAACGTAGGATAAAACCTCGTTGTTTTCATTGTAATTCGCAAACGCATTTACGAAATTCTTGCACAGAATTACGTCAAAATCGAAATTCTAGAGATGCAGTGAATCAAATAGAAAGTGATGAAACGTTTGTAAAAGGTAGGATTAGTCATGTTAGGACGGGAAGGCTAACTAATAATAATTTGCATAGTAATCAAAATAAATTCAGTAAAGATCAATTACCCATAGTCAATTTAAATGTTTTATGAAAAAAAGTCCAGTGCATTAAAGATTCTGGAACGGAATTATCGATTTTCCATAGTAAGTTTGTTCCAAGTAAATATAAAACGGGAGTACAGATAAAATTAATTCCGACCATAGGTAACATAACGAAAGCGGATCTTGTTAAAATACCAATTTCTCCTTGGAGCGAAAAGACCTCCAAAGTTACATATTACTGCCGCAGTAGTCAGTACTCTAAACAGTGATACGCTAGTTATACCATCCGTGTGCAAACGATTGAAAAACCTGACGCAAGTAGATTATGGAATTGCGAATTGGAGAAATTCCCCGGAAAAGTTACGCACATCAAACTCATATGCAGAAAATCATCGCGAAGTTAAAAGGATTCAGAGATTGAACTAGGTTAAAAATGGCGTGTTAGCAAGGGCAAAATTGTACCAGAACCGTACAAAAATGAAAGAGTTAAGAGTTTGGATAAGGTTAAAACTGAGTTACGTTTAGAAGAAATTGAAAATTGTGGGCGAACTGTAACAGAAAAAAACGGATAAAGATAAAGTTACCTTTTCTGGAGCAGAAAAGATATGTAACGTATCAGACAATGAGTTAGTTAAATCGGAAAATAATAGAGAAATGTATCCAGGAGATAAGCTACCCGAATCGGGTTCAGAAAAAAATACACTGCTCAAAACAATTAAAGGATATTGCAGTTTTAGGTGGATTTTGTATCTGGGAAACTTTTTAGCTGATTGATACATGGTCGACAGACATAGTAGGTTATATGAGAATAAATTACACATGTTTGGCAGAAAAAAATGCATTTTATTGCGCATTTGTGTACAAAAGGAAAAAAACACAATTTGTGCATATGAGAAAAAAAGAATAAGAAAAGGTGTTTTCTTCAAAGAAAATCATTTTCAGTAGGGGGTATGGTTTCCAAGGTCGGCCAGCAACGTTGAACACCTTTGAGGCATGGACTCAATGAGGCTATTAATGACGAGTTGGGGTATTCTGCCCCACTCTTCCAGAAGAGCTCTTTCCAGTTCTTGGAGAGTTTGTGGGGGTTGTTGGCGGCCAGAAACTCGTCTTCCTAGAGCGTCCCAAACGTGCTCGATTGGATTCATGTCTGGAGAACACGCTGGCCATTCCATTCGAACGATTCCTTCCTCGAAAAGGAAATCCTCCACCAGGTTTGCACGATGTGGCCTGCAGTTATCGTCCATTAAAATGAAGTTATCTCCGATTGCTGCAACGTAAGGGACTACAATAGGTCTGAGGATCTCATCCCTATATCGGCGACCAGTCAGAGCTCCATCTCGAATGATGTAGAGGTCAGTGCGCCCGTCAATGGAGATGCCACCATACACCAGCACTCCTCCACCGCCAAATCTGACACTTTCGTGCACGAACGCAGGATTATTCCTACTGCCATGGTCCCTCCAGATGAAAATACGCCTATTATCCGGATGCACAGAAAAACGGGACTCGTCAGAAAACAGAATATTGCTCCATTCATTTCTCCTCCAGTTGACATGCTCGGTTGCCCACTCCCTGTGGTCGCGACGATGCCTTAATGTTAATCTAACACATACCATCGGTCGGCGAGCATACAGACCTACAGCATGGAGCCGGTTTCGGACAGTCTGAGTTGAAATCGTGGTGCCTGTAGCCGAGCGAAGGTGTTGTTGGAGAAGAGTAGCGTTCATGTTTCGGTGTCTCCGAGCTGTTAACGCTAATCTTCATTGGGCGTTGTTGCCCGTCTACGACCTTGCCCTGGTCTTCGGCCTGCACATCCACTCTCCAAAAAACGGTTCCAGATCCTGGAAATGACACTTTGTGACACTCCAATGGCTTGCGCTACTTCGGCTTGAGTTTGGCCCCCTTCTAACTATTGGGGTTTTCCTTGTTACTATTCACAGAAATACACATACAAAAGCATAAAAACAAGAGAGAATTTAAATTTGGAACTATCTAAGTGCAGAGATGTCAAAACTTTAACCAAATTGCAATACAGAGTCACAGACTTACCTTTCACAACCATGAAAATTAAATCAAAATACCTTTTACAACCATGAAAATTAAATTAAAAACACAAAATACAGCTTCATATTTTTAAAAAAATTTTAGATTTTTATAAATCTATAAGCATAAGCCAGGTTTGAAATGTCATGGGCACCAATCTTATTGGGGTTTTCCTTGTTACTATTTTTTTTAAGAAGTTATTTTAATGCATCTTATGACTATAATCTTACATTCTACCACTTCACAATATTTAACTTCAATCCAATTATACAAGAATTTAAATTTAACATTACACCAGGTGAGAAAGACATACCACCAACTGAATATTGTTACCATAAATTTATTACAAACACCAGGTAATTAGATTTAAGAAGGGGCACCAAAATTTAGTACAAGTTAACACACATAATACAAAATATAAGAAAAGGGAGAGAATGGCAAAATAAATTCATTTACTTTTAAATTTTACTTTCAAATAAAATCAAAGGAGGTAACAATATTCTCATATCTTTCACAACCTAAAAAAAAAGAAAAACACCCAATACTTCTAAATCTCAAAAACATAAAGTATTCATAAATGATGACGAATAACAGTGAAAATTAAACTAATTTTGAATGACTGAATGGAGACAAACTCTCATATTTGAGAGGATAAAACCCAGAAAATTTGCAAGTTAAAACCAAAATGACATTACTTTATGAATACATTTATACTTTTAAAATTTAGGGACCAATGAAATCGTATAGTTGAGCACACTACGTATTTTATAAATCATTTGAAAAGCTGTGATTCAAGATGATAGGACACATTTTTAATTACCTAAACAATAATATTTCACTTAATAGGATCCTCTTAATACTTCATAAATTTATTAACTCTCTTTAAAATATATAAAATTTCACAATTAACTTAATTCAGAATAGACAATTTATTTTAAGTGCTTCAATAAACTTTAATCTATAAAATTTACTATCATCTGTCTAGCTATTTAGTCCTATTTACATTTGGATATTTAGATTAGGTCTACACATTTCATCTTAAATCCACATTAATTTAAAATTATATTTGTCATATATATATTTCTTACAGAATTAATATATTTAAAGAAAACACGTGTGATTGAATTTCACTCCCTATGAATTCTGTTATCAGTTTAAAAAAAAAACAATGAAGGTGGACTATTTCACAGAATAAAAATATAAGGGCAACAAAGCTAATAACAAGGAAAGGGGGTTTAATTTACTATTAATTTACAGATTTTAAACTAAAAGTGCAGAAAAGAATTACTTATTAAATAATATTTATAAACACATCTGAATAAAACAATAACAGAATTCTAAATTCACATTACACATATTTAATTGCTGTTATTATATTCGGGCATAGAGTTATTATTGTAGAAATTTAACATTAACATTTAAGGTTTTATTACTTGAATAAAATATTTAACATTAATACTGCTACTTATGAGAGTCTATCTATAATAATTAGAGAAGGAGAAATGTATAAACAATGAGAAAAGGAAACATTTTTTTTTTATCATCGTTTCTTTTTAATTAATTAACACATAATATGTAGACAACAATTATCCGAACACTCTATTTGGCATTGATACTGTAATTTCTTATATTGAAATCATTTAAAATAGTTTTAAAAAACAGTTTATATACATATAGGATAAGCACAATTCAACATTATAAACATATAGAAATGAATAATTTTACTCACATTCTCGAAGACAAAGCAAATCATCTTTGCACAAATACAAAAATTTCTTGTACCAACCAATTTTCATTGTATTCTTGGTCACTCACCCAGTTGGCAGTTTAGGATACCTATTACACTAAGATGGGGTAAGACTACTGCTGTTCTCTATTTCCACTCATCATCCAACGATGTTATCTCCTTGAATTCTCATATTTATAGCAGCAACCGCCTTTCAAAAGGGAGTACCTTCTCATAAATTTTTTAGGAGCCGAACCTTCTTATGCTATCTGCAAGACTCCGCTTTACCGATATTACCTCCGGGACTTATTTTTTTGGAGATTCGCACAGCTAAATACTGCTCCACTACCAGTCCAAACTTATCAACCCATGGATACTTTGACAACTTGGTAATTGTCGTCTCATGTTCACCTCTATCATCTGAACATCATACAGCATCAAGACTCGCCTTAGATATTTCATAGAAAGGAAATTGTCACTTTCAAAAAAGTGTTTTCAACTCACACTAAGCGATATGCCTCATTCTAGAATCTAATTATGAGAGATTATTCAATCTCGACTTCTTTTCATCTAGGTGTCATATCAACTACTAAACACGATCCCTTCTCGGAGCTCAGGGGTAGAGTGGGAAAGCATCTTCCCGCCAAAAATGAACCCCCTCGCCCGTACCGAATTTTATTGGCTCGCACCTACATCACTAGCTGTTTTCCACTCACTGACTGACCTTCTCGTATCACCTCTCTCTCCTCGAACCTATATGGGACCTACCCATTTAAAAAAAAAGGGGAACGGGGGCCTATCGCTTCTGTTACTATGCGCTAACCACATGGTAACAGAAAAATATTTGAAGGAACGGGTCACCTAATGGTCCTTTTTTGACCGAAATCCTGGGGGAAGGTTGACTGCATGTCCTACAAGGTTAAACCTTGCGTGTATTTTTCCTGGAATAAGTGGGGTTGAACAACAAGGTCACAACAATTTACACTTGGGGTTGATATTACGAAAAGGGGAAAAAAAAGGAACATTTAACTAGAATTTGGAAGAAAGAACTGCATTACTTACCATGTTATACATTAAAAAAAAAGAAAGTGAAAGAAAAATTAACTGAAAATTTAGAGAAATGAAGGGTTATGTTAATATAAGTTAAAAAATTAGAATTTGCGAAATATTCTACAACAAGACTCTCCCCTATCCTGAATAATAAAAAAAAAATTTGACTAAAAAATATTTTTTTTTTTTTTAAACAAAAAAAAAAGAAAGTATAAAGCTAACTCCCAATGGAGAACTCGATTTCCTACTCCAAGTTAGTTAACCTAGACTTGTTAAAACCAAAAAATTGGAAAAATGAAGGTAAAATGGTTTACTGCCTGCTGGAGAAACACCTACGTGGGTCCAAGATACTCGAACAAATCAAACAGCGACTCGAAGAGCTTCCAAGCATCACATAGTTGAAACCCCGCTCGTCACACTCCGGAATGTGCAATTCGAGCTGCACACAATGAACCGTCCACCTGACCACATCCCTAAAAGAAAAATGGAATTGAGTTTAAAAAGGAATTTATACATAAGTAAAAGCTGTGAGCCATATAAGTAACCATGGGGTTTATCACAACTAACTGAGCCTCTATCCTTGCCTTCAGATTTGCCTACAGTTATCTGTATTAGATGATACCTACTGAAAATTTTCGCCAACTTCCCGAAACAGACCAGATATCCAGACGGTGAACTCTCATTTCACCACTACTACCTTCTACAAGTGAGTATGCCACTCCACCGTAATTGCCATGTGTAACTGCAGCTAGGCCCCAAAATTGTTGCTAAAATTAAATAAATTTAAGTTTAAGGTTAATTAACATGTGAAAGACTGCCAACTGGTAATTTTCACAATTTACATACACATCAAGACACAGGCTGGAGATGCAGATGTAGATATATATATACATAATACACAAATAAAATCTTTTACTCGACATATAACAGTGTGTGAGTCAAAGGTAATAAAAAAAAAACTATTTAAATCAAATTCATAGAAATAGCACTAGGTTACATACATGTAAATAGCATAACACAAAAAAAAAACACAACAGAGATGCAATATTTCATTTTCAGTTTAAAATGCTTTACAAAAAAAAAAAATACATGAATGCAAGTTCATTGTATTAGCAGGGAACCCCTATTCATTTGAAAAGTTCATATTTTGTTTGTTGGGGTTTTACTTGGAGTGTACAAATGCACTTACAGATCATTGTGCATACATTAGTGTATGTCTGCAACTCTGTATTCCTATGGGAACAATTACCATAGCCTAGACAACTTTAAAAATGCAGAAACTAAAAACAACATGCAAAAAAAATGTGAAAAACAAACTCCACTACTACCAGGTAACTCTGCCAACAAGATATAAAAAGGGGAAAATTAAAAAAAAAAAAAAAAGATGCAAAAAAAAAGGGAAAAAAGAAAATATAAACACAATTACCCAAATTTACAGAAGAGAATAGAATATAGAAGGCATAAAAATGTACACACCGAAAGTGTATATGTACGGCTGTAAATAAGTCACACCCCAAATACAGAAATGTATAAAATATCTCTGTAAGATTTGCACATATACCCAAAAAATTACAACTTCCGAGAAGGTAACACAAATAAGTAAACTAAATAAGTGTTAGAATTAGCTATATATATACAATACAATTATATTTTCAAAAGGAAGTAAAAAAGGGGAAAAAAATTTACTCAAATCCCCTCGCTTGCATCACGTAATTTTCAAAACATCCCCCAAAAAACTCCAAACATCCCAGAAATAGCACGAATTTTGGTTAAAAATTTATAAAAATTTACAAAAAGTGGGTGCGGAGCGGTATGCATGCCAAAATATAACATAATACCCAATACCCTTCTAAAAAAGGCACATATAAAGCTCCAAAAACGCTTACTAACACTTCCGGAAAGCAATCAAAACAAACCCATTTTAAGTTGAAAAATTTTCAATTCCGAGTTTTAATTTCGATAAATTTCCTCAAAAACAGATTAAAACACATATAAATACAAATTAACTAGACTATATACAGAAAACATTGAGTGAAAAACAGATAAAGTCGTTACTTTTTATAAATGGGACGAACGCTTCTGTCCCGAAAGGAATAATCGACCCGTGGAGTCGATCTAGAACGACCGAGGCGTTTCGATTTCGCGACAGGCCGTATCAAATCACCCTCAGTTGCTTTTTCGTTGCTATCGGACTGATCAACCTCTCTGCCTCTTTCAGCAACATTAGGCTCCTCTTGTGTGCTACCCGAACTTTCCCCTACCGGAGCAATCTGTGGATGTGACTCTTCCCCTCCCGGACTGACCTGTGGTTGTGGGGAAAGAGCACCAATTTCGGCAGAAACGCTGCGCGCCTCCTCCTCGTCTTCCTTAGTTACGGTTTCAGTGTTGCAATCATTCTCGTTTTCTTGCGCTAAAGGGGGCGGAACCCATGCGAAATATCGTCTATGTCTAGTAGTACGGAGGTGGGTTGGTTGCTCGCCACTCTGAATCGGTTCTGTTTCATCGATGGGCGGATTGTGAATCGAATTTCCGTTAGTCGTTTGTTGCTGTGGATTGTTTTGGTTAGTAATCTTCCTGTCTTTGAATAACGTTAGTCTATCAACATGGACAACTTGGGTATTTTTCGGGTTAGCAACTAAAGCGATCTTAAAATTTACATTATTTAATTGTTCAATAATAGTAAAAGGACCGTTATTTAATTTACTTAGCTTTTTAGTCTGTCCTAGCTCAATTCTAGGTGTGTAAAGCCACACTAGATCACCTACTTTTAGATTTTTACACACTGCTGTTTTTTCTCTGTATTTCTCCTGAGTTTCAGCTGCTTTAACTAGATTGTTATGGACTTCTGCATATACTTTTTGGAGAGCAGGAATTACAAGTTCACAGAAAGACGGTGCATCGTTGTAATTAAGTTTAGGTGGTTGTGAAAATACATGATAGGGAAGATTTAAGTTTCTACCATACATGACAGCTGCCGGTGTTAACTTTGTTGATGAATGTACAGCGGTCCGCATTGCTAACAGAGCAAATTTAAGTTTAGAGTCCCAGTCTGTTTGATTTTGATTTACAATATGAGAAAGTGCATTCTTTAACGTTCTATTTTGACGTTCCACCTGAGCATTTCCGGGTGCATGATAAGAAGATGTTCTGATATGTTTTATGCCAAACATACTGTATACATGCTCAATCGCATCCGATATTAGGTTTTTTCCATTATCTGTCGTTATATAACACGGTGCTCCATATCGGGATATGAAATCTGCCAACGTGTCCGCTATTACATCAGAAGTAATTGAACTGACAGCATACGCCTCTGGCCATTTGGTAAAAGAGTCTATGTATGTGACTATATATTTATTTCCTGAAAATGTTTGTGGCAAGACGCCTATAATATCTAAGTGTACTTTATTTAGAGGAAATTCAGGGGTGGGCATACGCTGAAGGGGGGGCAAGCTGATTTGCCTTATGGGCTCTTTTCTCTTGACAACTAACACAAGATTCTACCAGGTGTTTGACATCTGCCGACATCCCTGGCCAGTAAAAGTGCTCTCGGATGCGGTCAATTGTTTTCTGGAAACCTTGATGACAAGCAGCTAGAGAGTCGTGTGTTAGAGTGAACACTTGCAAAACCAGTTCCTTAGGAACCACTAACTTGATGGGGTTGTTTAAAATCAAAGATTCTCTAGTATCCTCACATACCAAGATATCGTCTCTAAAAAAGAATTTCATATACCTAGGTGAGATTTCCAATTTCTGCTCCAATTTTTTTACAATTTCACAGCATTTCGTGTCTGATTTTTGGAACTCGCAAATTTTTCCCATAAGGTTTGAGTATGGTTCAAAAGATGTTTCTTTAGCTACCTGAATACTAAAATTGCAGCTAACTGCACTTGTAGGCTTCTCTACATTAGCAAAACGCGATAGGAAGTCTGCCACACTGTTACATTTTCCCTTGACATAGTTTATTGTAAAGTTATAGTCTGATAAAGTGCATATCCACTTGGCCATGCGTGACGTGGGATCCTGAATCTTCAACATAAAGGTGAGTGGAGCATGATCTGTATAAATGGAAAAATGTGTACTGGCTATATAACACTTAAAATGTGCAGTGGCCCAGACAAGGGCTAAAAGTTCTCTTTCGGTGGCAGAGTATCTTGTCTCGGCATCTTTCAGTCTCCTGCTAGCAAAGGCGACAGGGTGTATCATTTTGTTATTATCCAATTGTGATAACACTGCCCCTAAAGATTCACTACTTGCATCAGAATATATAATGAATTCTTTGTCAAAATCAGGTAAAGCTAAACAAGGTTTTGAGATAAGAGCTTTCTTAAGATCATCAAATTCCCGCTGGGCTGCCTCGTTCCAGACAAAACGCCCTGTTTCTTTAGTGAGGTCTATTAAATTAATTGCTCTTTTAGTAAAATCTGGGATAAAGCGTCTGTAAAAAGACAATGTGCCGATGAAAGATCTGACACCTTTACGATTTGTAGGAGGTTGTAACTTTTCTATAATTTCAATATTTTTATTAATGGGGGATACTTGACCACCACGAATCTCAAAACCAAGATACTGAATTTTGTCTGTCAGGAAATTACATTTGCTGGGTTTAAGTTTTAAGTTATGTTGGCGAAGCCTTTCGAATACTAAGTTAAGTTTGGTAAAATGAGACTCAATGTCTTTAGAAGATACTACAATGTCATCAATATACACTAATATACCCAAATTTCCGAGATCCCCAAAAATGGCATTCATTAATCTCTGAAAGCTATTTCCTGAATTAGCCAATCCAAAACAGTTGCGCGACCACTCAAATAATCCTTTATGCGTAATAATAGCAGTTTTATGCATGTCTTCAGGTCTAATGACTTGTTGAAAAAAACCACTAGTAAGGTCGAGAGTTGAAAAATAATTGGCACCTGAAAGAGAGTCTACAGAGTCTGTGATATTAGGAATGGGGTATGCATCTTTTACCAAGTTTTTATTTAGCTTCCTAAAATCAACAGCTAATCTGTATGTACCATCTGTTTTTTGTACGAGAATGACTGGAGAAGAAAATTCTGACATTGAGGGTGACAAAATATTAGCTTCTAATAAAATGTTTAATTGGTCCTCCATTTCCTGGCGCAGTTTATAAGGGACTCTATATGCTTTGCAACGAACTGGTTTATCAGAGGTTAGATTTATGGTATGGGGAATAGTGTCACAGCCAGGTAAATCTAGTACAGAGGCTGCGAACACATCTTTGTTCTTATCCAGGAAATCTTGCATTTGTGCTTTTAAAGGGGGGTCTAAGTGGTCTAAATTAATTTCAGAGCTCCATTTTAAATCTGCATGGTCGAAATCTGCAATTGGGGGGTCAACATTTACATTACAATTTAAATTACATATCTCTGGGGTTAAATTTAAGTTGTCTTTACATTTAAGAATTTTGGCAACATATGTTCCTTTATTTAAATTAATAGAATTATCTGAGAAATTAGCAAAAGATAAAAATAAACCATGCTCTTGTGTGCAAATGGTTCTAGAAATAAGGAGGCCTTGGTGCATACTTCTAGCAAGGGGTTCTAACATTATAGGGTCATTAACATTTACATTTAATTCTTTATTACACTTAACATTAGCTAAAATTTTAGTTTGGGGGGGAATTGTAAGTTTGTCACATAATGCGGCAATGCCTATGATAGTCTTGTCATTACTCTCATTGCTACTCATTCTATTTTCACTCTCATTATTTTGTGTGTTCCCACTTAATTGTTCCTCCATATCATAAAAAACAGTCTCATCAGATTTGCTAGCATTATCCGCATGTTGTGCAATATGGTTTACTTGTTGAGCCTCAGTAGTCTGTGGTATACTGTAGTTATTTGTGGTACCCTCTACTTTTTCACTTTGTAAGACACTATTACTTTCACTTGACACCTTATTCTGCCCACCATTATCGAATTCTCCACTATTACTACTTATGGTACCCTGAACTGTCTTTACATTACTACTACAGTCTACCTTCTGCTCACTTTCACCTTTGTTGACATATTTGCACTGGGAATTTTCAGGGTCACAATTATCACAATTACACATTTTTGAATCATTATTATACATATATTTACAATTATATTTACAATTATTTACTATAACCCCTACATTATTTACAGAATCCTGACACTGTTCAGTATTTTCCTCGACGTTTTCCACACTCTCAGTAGACTCACTAAGATTATGGCAACCCTTGTTTGTCTCTAATTTGGAATGACTTTGCATATCAATTTTTTGTTTACATTGGGTTTGTTCAGGGCTTCTAAGAGTGATAGCATTGTCTGAACAATCAATGAGAACTCGATACTTTTTTAAAAAAGGCATTCCCAAAATAGCAGAAAATTCCTCCGCCAGCTGACCTGGTACAACAAAAAACTGTGCCTTGCACAGCGTATCATTAATTTTAAATGTTGCGAGTACACTTTGATTGAGATGAACTTTTTGACCAGTTACTGTCACAATCGGTGTGCAACTCTTCTATAGGGCTACCCGTGAACAAATTGAGCATAGTGCTACTCAACAAATTGATAGCCGATCCCGAGTCACATAACGCAGTAATATTTTTATTATTTACAGTAATTTTAGTAACTGGGAGACTATATAAATGGGGTGAAAACACACTATATACAGGGGGTGAGTCGTTTGGCTTTTGGGGGATCAATTCGACCATTAAAGATCCGGCCTCTAACCGTTTAAAGGCCTCGCAGGAGTACCTTGGGCACTAGCATCATTACTCGGTTGGTTTCCATTACTGTTTTCATGTCTGTCCCTATTATTATCTCCTCTATTTATGTAGTCATCTCTATCTCTATAACTGTAGTCATTTCTACCCCTATAATTATATTCATTTCTATTTCTATTTCCCCTATAGTTACCATTTCCTGCTTGGTTTGAATTTCCTCTATAATTACTGTTATAGTTTCCACGGCCCCTATAGTTATTATGCCTGCTCCTACCAGAGTTATACTGGTACCTAGCCTGTGGGCAATCTCGTGCATAATGTCCACTTTCTGAGCACAAATGACACTGAAAATTTCTGAATTGTGCTCTTTCCTGGCTCTGGACCTCACTCTGCCTTTCCTGAATTCGAACTAAACTGTCAATTTTTGCTGACAGCAAATCTACCTGGTCTTTCAAATTGCTGATGTCCTGCTGTGATTGTTTATACTCATTTTGGGGATACATAGCTGCACAGGCTAAATTTTGTGGTACAGATTCAGTTTTAAATGGAGCACTAATTTCATTTTGGAGGTTATAGAATGGATTTATACTCCTGCACGCTTTTTCCTCAAGCAATGCAACAGTGAGGATTTCTTCAGGCGTTTGTGGGTTTTTCGTAATGACCCCTTTTCTTATTTCTGGGGACAGATTTCCCAAAAGCATTGAGTGAAAGATAGCGTTTCTACTTTTGTTAACTACCTCCCCTTGTAATCCATCAATAACTAGGGCTTTAAGCGACATGTCGTAGGCTCTATCATAGAAGTCCTGCACTGACATTTGAGGGGTTTGCTTGAAACTAAAAAAATTTGAAAGGGCTACATCTGGAGAAACATGACTGGTGTATCTTTCCCTGAAAATTTTAACAATTTCATCTACCTTTTTATCTTTATGAAGCTTAAATAACCTTGCCGCTCCCCCGGTAACTCTGCTAAACCAAGCGAATTTTTTCTCATCCTCCCCCCATTCGAAAAAGGTAGCAAGGCTATCCCACTTTTCAAAAAATTCACTAAAAGAAACTGAATTTTCAACACCGCTAAAAGGTGGAATTGAAGAAATATTTTCCATAAGGGAATTTTTCTTTTGAATATTAGCCAAGTTTTTTGCCTGATCTTCTGCCATGATAAGTTTTATCAATGAGGAAAAAAATTAAGTGGGGGGGGGGGGGTGCAACTATACACAGAAATACACATACAAAAGCATAAAAACAAGAGAGAATTTAAATTTGGAACTATCTAAGTGCAGAGATGTCAAAACTTTAACCAAATTGCAATACAGAGTCACAGACTTACCTTTCACAACCATGAAAATTAAATCAAAATACCTTTTACAACCATGAAAATTAAATTAAAAACACAAAATACAGCTTCATATTTTTAAAAAAATTTTAGATTTTTATAAATCTATAAGCATAAGCCAGGTTTGAAATGTCATGGGCACCAACCTTATTGGGGTTTTCCTTGTTACTATTTTTTTTTAAGAAGTTATTTTAATGCATCTTATGACTATAATCTTACATTCTACCACTTCACAATATTTAACTTCAATCCAATTATACAAGAATTTAAATTTAACATTACACCAGGTGAGAAAGACATACCACCAACTGAATATTGTTACCATAAATTTATTACAAACACCAGGTAATTAGATTTAAGAAGGGGCACCAAAATTTAGTACAAGTTAACACACATAATACAAAATATAAGAAAAGGGATAGAATGGCAAAATAAATTCATTTACTTTTAAATTTTACTTTTAAATAAAATCAAAGGAGGTAACAATATTCTCATATCTTTCACAACCTAAAAAAAAAGAAAAACACCCAATACTTCTAAATCTCAAAAACATAAAGTATTCATAAATGATGACGAATAACAGTGAAAATTAAACTAATTTTGAATGACTGAATGGAGACAAACTCTCATATTTAAGAGGATAAAACCCAGAAAATTTGCAAGTTAAAACCAAAATGACATTACTTTATGAATACATTTATACTTTTAAAATTTAGGGACCAATGAAATCGTATAGTTGAGCACACTACGTATTTTATAAATCATTTGAAAATCTGTGATTCAAGATGATAGGACACATTTTTAATTACCTAAACAATAATATTTCACTTAATAGGATCCTCTTAATACTTCATAAATTTATTAACTCTCTTTAAAATATATAAAATTTCACAATTAACTTAATTCAGAATAGACAATTTATTTTAAGTGCATCAATAAACTTTAATCTATAAAATTTACTATCATCTGTCTAGCTATTTAGTCCTATTTACATTTGGATATTTAGATTAGGTCTACACATTTCATCTTAAATCCACATTAATTTAAAATTATATTTGTCATATATATATTTCTTACAGAATTAATATATTTAAAGAAAACACGTGTGATTGAATTTCACTCCCTATGAATTCTGTTATCAGTTTAAAAAAAAAAACAATGAAGGTGGACTATTTCACAGAATAAAAATATAAGGGCAACAAAGCTAATAACAAGGAAAGGGGGTTTAATTTACTATTAATTTACAGATTTTAAACTAAAAGTGCAGAAAAGAATTACTTATTAAATAATATTTATAAACACATCTGAATAAAACAATAACAGAATTCTAAATTCACATTACACATATTTAATTGCTGTTATTATATTCGGGCATAGAGTTATTATTGTAGAAATTTAACATTAACATTTAAGGTTTTATTACTTGAATAAAATATTTAACATTAATACTGCTACTTATGAGAGTCTATCTATAATAATTAGAGAAGGAGAAATGTATAAACAATGAGAAAAGGAAACATTTTTTTTTATCATCGTTTCTTTTTAATTAATTAACACATAATATGTAGACAACAATTATCCGAACACTCTATTTGGCATTGATACTGTAATTTCTTATATTGAAATCATTTAAAATAGTTTTAAAAAACAGTTTATATACATATAGGATAAGCACAATTCAACATTATAAACATATAGAAATGAATAATTTTACTCACATTCTCGAAGACAAAGCAAATCATCTTTGCACAAATACAAAAATTTCTTGTACCAACCAATTTTCATTGTATTCTTGGTCACTCACCCAGTTGGCAGTTTAGGATACCTATTACACTAAGATGGGGTAAGACTACTGCTGTTCTCTATTTCCACTCATCATCCAACGATGTTATCTCCTTGAATTCTCATATTTATAGCAGCAACCGCCTTTCAAAAGGGAGTACCTTCTCATAAATTTTTTAGGAGCCGAACCTTCTTATGCTATCTGCAAGACTCCGCTTTACCGATATTACCTCCGGGACTTATTTTTTTGGAGATTCGCACAGCTAAATACTGCTCCACTACCAGTCCAAACTTATCAACCCATGGATACTTTGACAACTTGGTAACTGTCGTCTCATGTTCACCTCTATCATCTGAACATCATACAGCATCAAGACTCGCCTTAGATATTTCATAGAAAGGAAATTGTCACTTTCAAAAAAGTGTTTTCAACTCACACTAAGCGATATGCCTCATTCTAGAATCTAATTATGAGAGATTATTCAATCTCGACTTCTTTTCATCTAGGTGTCATATCAACTACTAAACACGATCCCTTCTCGGAGCTCAGGGGTAGAGTGGGAAAGCATCTTCCCGCCAAAAATGAACCCCCTCGCCCGTACCGAATTTTATTGGCTCGCACCTACATCACTAGCTGTTTTCCACTCACTGACTGACCTTCTCGTATCACCTCTCTCTCCTCGAACCTATATGGGACCTACCCATTTAAAAAAAAAGGGGAACGGGGGCCTATCGCTTCTGTTACTATGCGCTAACCACATGGTAACAGAAAAATATTTGAAGGAACGGGTCACCTAATGGTCCTTTTTTGACCGAAATCCTGGGGGAAGGTTGACTGCATGTCCTACAAGGTTAAACCTTGCGTGTATTTTTCCTGGAATAAGTGGGGTTGAACAACAAGGTCACAACAATTTACACTTGGGGTTGATATTACGAAAAGGGGAAAAAAAAGGAACATTTAACTAGAATTTGGAAGAAAGAACTGCATTACTTACCATGTTATACATTAAAAAAAAAGAAAGTGAAAGAAAAATTAACTGAAAATTTAGAGAAATGAAGGGTTATGTTAATATAAGTTAAAAAATTAGAATTTGCGAAATATTCTACAACAAGACTCCCCTATCCTGAATAATAAAAAAAAAATTTGACTAAAAAATATTTTTTTTTTTTTTTTTTTTTTTTTTTTTTTAAACAAAAAAAAAAGAAAGTATAAAGCTAACTCCCAATGGAGAACTCGATTTCCTACTCCAAGTTAGTTAACCTAGACTTGTTAAAACCAAAAAATTGGAAAAATGAAGGTAAAATGGTTTACTGCCTGCTGGAGAAACACCTACGTGGGTCCAAGATACTCGAACAAATCAAACAGCGACTCGAAGAGCTTCCAAGCATCACATAGTTGAAACCCCGCTCGTCACACTCCGGAATGTGCAATTCGAGCTGCACACAATGAACCGTCCACCTGACCACATCCCTAAAAGAAAAATGGAATTGAGTTTAAAAAGGAATTTATACATAAGTAAAAGCTGTGAGCCATATAAGTAACCATGGGGTTTATCACAACTAACTGAGCCTCTATCCTTGCCTTCAGATTTGCCTACAGTTATCTGTATTAGATGATACCTACTGAAAATTTTCGCCAACTTCCCGAAACAGACCAGATATCCAGACGGTGAACTCTCATTTCACCACTACTACCTTCTACAAGTGAGTATGCCACTCCACCGTAATTGCCATGTGTAACTGCAGCTAGGCCCCAAAATTGTTGCTAAAATTAAATAAATTTAAGTTTAAGGTTAATTAACATGTGAAAGACTGCCAACTGGTAATTTTCACAATTTACATACACATCAAGACACAGGCTGGAGATGCAGATGTAGATATATATATACATAATACACAAATAAAATCTTTTACTCGACATATAACAGTGTGTGAGTCAAAGGTAATAAAAAAAAAACTATTTAAATCAAATTCATAGAAATAGCACTAGGTTACATACATGTAAATAGCATAACACAAAAAAAAAACACAACAGAGATGCAATATTTCATTTTCAGTTTAAAATGCTTTACAAAAAAAAAAAATACATGAATGCAAGTTCATTGTATTAGCAGGGAACCCCTATTCATTTGAAAAGTTCATATTTTGTTTGTTGGGGTTTTACTTGGAGTGTACAAATGCACTTACAGATCATTGTGCATACATTAGTGTATGTCTGCAACTCTGTATTCCTATGGGAACAATTACCATAGCCTAGACAACTTTAAAAATGCAGAAACTAAAAACAACATGCAAAAAAAATGTGAAAAACAAACTCCACTACTACCAGGTAACTCTGCCAACAAGATATAAAAAGGGGAAAATTAAAAAAAAAAAAAAAAGATGCAAAAAAAAAGGGAAAAAAGAAAATATAAACACAATTACCCAAATTTACAGAAGAGAATAGAATATAGAAGGCATAAAAATGTACACACCGAAAGTGTATATGTACGGCTGTAAATAAGTCACACCCCAAATACAGAAATGTATAAAATATCTCTGTAAGATTTGCACATATACCCAAAAAATTACAACTTCCGAGAAGGTAACACAAATAAGTAAACTAAATAAGTGTTAGAATTAGCTATATATATACAATACAATTATATTTTCAAAAGGAAGTAAAAAAGGGGAAAAAAATTTACTCAAATCCCCTCGCTTGCATCACGTAATTTTCAAAACATCCCCCAAAAAACTCCAAACATCCCAGAAATAGCACGAATTTTGGTTAAAAATTTATAAAAATTTACAAAAAGTGGGTGCGGAGCGGTATGCATGCCAAAATATAACATAATACCCAATACCCTTCTAAAAAAGGCACATATAAAGCTCCAAAAACGCTTACTAACACTTCCGGAAAGCAATCAAAACAAACCCATTTTAAGTTGAAAAATTTTCAATTCCGAGTTTTAATTTCGATAAATTTCCTCAAAAACAGATTAAAACACATATAAATACAAATTAACTAGACTATATACAGAAAACATTGAGTGAAAAACAGATAAAGTCGTTACTTTTTATAAATGGGACGAACGCTTCTGTCCCGAAAGGAATAATCGACCCGTGGAGTCGATCTAGAACGACCGAGGCGTTTCGATTTCGCGACAGGCCGTATCGAATCACCCTCAGTTGCTTTTTCGTTGCTATCGGACTGATCAACCTCTCTGCCTCTTTCAGCAACATTAGGCTCCTCTTGTGTGCTACCCGAACTTTCCCCTACCGGAGCAATCTGTGGATGTGACTCTTCCCCTCCCGGACTGACCTGTGGTTGTGGGGAAAGAGCACCAATTTCGGCAGAAACGCTGCGCGCCTCCTCCTCGTCTTCCTTAGTTACGGTTTCAGTGTTGCAATCATTCTCGTTTTCTTGCGCTAAAGGGGGCGGAACCCATGCGAAATATCGTCTATGTCTAGTAGTACGGAGGTGGGTTGGTTGCTCGCCACTCTGAATCGGTTCTGTTTCATCGATGGGCGGATTGTGAATCGAATTTCCGTTAGTCGTTTGTTGCTGTGGATTGTTTTGGTTAGTAATCTTCCTGTCTTTGAATAACGTTAGTCTATCAACATGGACAACTTGGGTATTTTTCGGGTTAGCAACTAAAGCGATCTTAAAATTTACATTATTTAATTGTTCAATAATAGTAAAAGGACCGTTATTTAATTTACTTAGCTTTTTAGTCTGTCCTAGCTCAATTCTAGGTGTGTAAAGCCACACTAGATCACCTACTTTTAGATTTTTACACACTGCTGTTTTTTCTCTGTATTTCTCCTGAGTTTCAGCTGCTTTAACTAGATTGTTATGGACTTCTGCATATACTTTTTGGAGAGCAGGAATTACAAGTTCACAGAAAGACGGTGCATCGTTGTAATTAAGTTTAGGTGGTTGTGAAAATACATGATAGGGAAGATTTAAGTTTCTACCATACATGACAGCTGCCGGTGTTAACTTTGTTGATGAATGTACAGCGGTCCGCATTGCTAACAGAGCAAATTTAAGTTTAGAGTCCCAGTCTGTTTGATTTTGATTTACAATATGAGAAAGTGCATTCTTTAACGTTCTATTTTGACGTTCCACCTGAGCATTTCCGGGTGCATGATAAGAAGATGTTCTGATATGTTTTATGCCAAACATACTGTATACATGCTCAATCGCATCCGATATTAGGTTTTTTCCATTATCTGTCGTTATATAACACGGTGCTCCATATCGGGATATGAAATCTGCCAACGTGTCCGCTATTACATCAGAAGTAATTGAACTGACAGCATACGCCTCTGGCCATTTGGTAAAAGAGTCTATGTATGTGACTATATATTTATTTCCTGAAAATGTTTGTGGCAAGACGCCTATAATATCTAAGTGTACTTTATTTAGAGGAAATTCAGGGGTGGGCATACGCTGAAGGGGGGGCAAGCTGATTTGCCTTATGGGCTCTTTTCTCTTGACAACTAACACAAGATTCTACCAGGTGTTTGACATCTGCCGACATCCCTGGCCAGTAAAAATGCTCTCGGATGCGGTCAATTGTTTTCTGGAAACCTTGATGACAAGCAGCTAGAGAGTCGTGTGTTAGAGTGAACACTTGCAAAACCAGTTCCTTAGGAACCACTAACTTGATGGGGTTGTTTAAAATCAAAGATTCTCTAGTATCCTCACATACCAAGATATCGTCTCTAAAAAAGAATTTCATATACCTAGGTGAGATTTCCAATTTCTGCTCCAATTTTTTTACAATTTCACAGCATTTCGTGTCTGATTTTTGGAACTCGCAAATTTTTCCCATAAGGTTTGAGTATGGTTCAAAAGATGTTTCTTTAGCTACCTGAATACTAAAATTGCAGCTAACTGCACTTGTAGGCTTCTCTACATTAGCAAAACGCGATAGGAAGTCTGCCACACTGTTACATTTTCCCTTGACATAGTTTATTGTAAAGTTATAGTCTGATAAAGTGCATATCCACTTGGCCATGCGTGACGTGGGATCCTGAATCTTCAACATAAAGGTGAGTGGAGCATGATCTGTATAAATGGAAAAATGTGTACTGGCTATATAACACTTAAAATGTGCAGTGGCCCAGACAAGGGCTAAAAGTTCTCTTTCGGTGGCAGAGTATCTTGTCTCTGCATCTTTCAGTCTCCTGCTAGCAAAGGCGACAGGGTGTATCATTTTGTTATTATCCAATTGTGATAACACTGCCCCTAAAGATTCACTACTTGCATCAGAATATATAATGAATTCTTTGTCAAAATCAGGTAAAGCTAAACAAGGTTTTGAGATAAGAGCTTTCTTAAGATCATCAAATTCCCGCTGGGCTGCCTCGTTCCAGACAAAACGCCCTGTTTCTTTAGTGAGGTCTATTAAATTAATTGCTCTTTTAGTAAAATCTGGGATAAAGCGTCTGTAAAAAGACAATGTGCCGATGAAAGATCTGACACCTTTACGATTTGTAGGAGGTTGTAACTTTTCTATAATTTCAATATTTTTATTAATGGGGGATACTTGACCACCATGAATCTCAAAACCAAGATACTGAATTTTGTCTGTCAGGAAATTACATTTGCTGGGTTTAAGTTTTAAGTTATGTTGGCGAAGCCTTTCGAATACTAAGTTAAGTTTGGTAAAATGAGACTCAATGTCTTTAGAAGATACTACAATGTCATCAATATACACTAATATACCCAAATTTCCGAGATCCCCAAAAATGGCATTCATTAATCTCTGAAAGCTATTTCCTGAATTAGCCAATCCAAAACAGTTGCGCGACCACTCAAATAATCCTTTATGCGTAATAATAGCAGTTTTATGCATGTCTTCAGGTCTAATGACTTGTTGAAAAAAACCACTAGTAAGGTCGAGAGTTGAAAAATAATTGGCACCTGAAAGAGAGTCTACAGAGTCTGTGATTTTAGGAATGGGGTATGCATCTTTTACCAAGTTTTTATTTAGCTTCCTAAAATCAACAGCTAATCTGTATGTACCATCTGTTTTTTGTACGAGAATGACTGGAGAAGAAAATTCTGACATTGAGGGTGACAAAATATTAGCTTCTAATAAAATGTTTAATTGGTCCTCCATTTCCTGGCGCAGTTTATAAGGGACTCTATATGCTTTGCAACGAACTGGTTTATCAGAGGTTAGATTTATGGTATGGGGAATAGTGTCACAGCCAGGTAAATCTAGTACAGAGGCTGCGAACACATCTTTGTTCTTATCCAGGAAATCTTGCATTTGTGCTTTTAAAGGGGGGTCTAAGTGGTCTAAATTAATTTCAGAGCTCCATTTTAAATCTGCATGGTCGAAATCTGCAATTGGGGGGTCAACATTTACATTACAATTTAAATTACATATCTCTGGGGTTAAATTTAAGTTGTCTTTACATTTAAGAATTTTGGCAACATATGTTCCTTTATTTAAATTAATAGAATTATCTGAGAAATTAGCAAAAGATAAAAATAAACCATGCTCTTGTGTGCAAATGGTTCTAGAAATAAGGAGGCCTTGGTGCATACTTCTAGCAAGGGGTTCTAACATTATAGGGTCATTAACATTTACATTTAATTCTTTATTACACTTAACATTAGCTAAAATTTTAGTTTGGGGGGGAATTGTAAGTTTGTCACATAATGCGGCAATGCCTATGATAGTCTTGTCATTACTCTCATTGCTACTCATTCTATTTTCACTCTCATTATTTTGTGTGTTCCCACTTAATTGTTCCTCCATATCATAAAAAACAGTCTCATCAGATTTGCTAGCATTATCCGCATGTTGTGCAATATGGTTTACTTGTTGAGCCTCAGTAGTCTGTGGTATACTGTAGTTATTTGTGGTACCCTCTACTTTTTCACTTTGTAAGACACTATTACTTTCACTTGACACCTTATTCTGCCCACCATTATCGAATTCTCCACTATTACTACTTATGGTACCCTGAACTGTCTTTACATTACTACTACAGTCTACCTTCTGCTCACTTTCACCTTTGTTGACATATTTGCACTGGGAATTTTCAGGGTCACAATTATCACAATTACACATTTTTGAATCATTATTATACATATATTTACAATTATATTTACAATTATTTACTATAACCCCTACATTATTTACAGAATCCTGACACTGTTCAGTATTTTCCTCGACGTTTTCCACACTCTCAGTAGACTCACTAAGATTATGGCAACCCTTGTTTGTCTCTAATTTGGAATGACTTTGCATATCAATTTTTTGTTTACATTGGGTTTGTTCAGGGCTTCTAAGAGTGATAGCATTGTCTGAACAATCAATGAGAACTCGATACTTTTTTAAAAAAGGCATTCCCAAAATAGCAGAAAATTCCTCCGCCAGCTGACCTGGTACAACAAAAAACTGTGCCTTGCACAGCGTATCATTAATTTTAAATGTTGCGAGTACACTTTGATTGAGATGAACTTTTTGACCAGTTACTGTCACAATCGGTGTGCAACTCTTCTATAGGGCTACCCGTGAACAAATTGAGCATAGTGCTACTCAACAAATTGATAGCCGATCCCGAGTCACATAACGCAGTAATATTTTTATTATTTACAGTAATTTTAGTAACTGGGAGACTATATAAATGGGGTGAAAACACACTATATACAGGGGGTGAGTCGTTTGGCTTTTGGGGGATCAATTCGACCATTAAAGATCCGGCCTCTAACCGTTTAAAGGCCTCGCAGGAGTACCTTGGGCACTAGCATCATTACTCGGTTGGTTTCCATTACTGTTTTCATGTCTGTCCCTATTATTATCTCCTCTATTTATGTAGTCATCTCTATCTCTATAACTGTAGTCATTTCTACCCCTATAATTATATTCATTTCTATCTCTATTTCCCCTATAGTTACCATTTCCTGCTTGGTTTGAATTTCCTCTATAATTACTGTTATAGTTTCCACGGCCCCTATAGTTATTATGCCTGCTCCTACCAAAGTTATACTGGTACCTAGCCTGTGGGCAATCTCGTGCATAATGTCCACTTTCTGAGCACAAATGACACTGAAAATTTCTGAATTGTGCTCTTTCCTGGCTCTGGACCTCACTCTGCCTTTCCTGAATTCGAACTAAACTGTCAATTTTTGCTGACAGCAAATCTACCTGGTCTTTCAAATTGCTGATGTCCTGCTGTGATTGTTTATACTCATTTTGGGGATACATAGCTGCACAGGCTAAATTTTGTGGTACAGATTCAGTTTTAAATGGAGCACTAATTTCATTTTGGAGGTTATAGAATGGATTTATACTCCTGCACGCTTTTTCCTCAAGCAATGCAACAGTGAGGATTTCTTCAGGCGTTTGTGGGTTTTTCGTAATGACCCCTTTTCTTATTTCTGGGGACAGATTTCCCAAAAGCATTGAGTGAAAGATAGCGTTTCTACTTTTGTTAACTACCTCCCCTTGTAATCCATCAATAACTAGGGCTTTAAGCGACATGTCGTAGGCTCTATCATAGAAGTCCTGCACTGACATTTGAGGGGTTTGCTTGAAACTAAAAAAATTTGAAAGGGCTACATCTGGAGAAACATGACTGGTGTATCTTTCCCTGAAAATTTTAACAATTTCATCTACCTTTTTATCTTTATGAAGCTTAAATAACCTTGCCGCTCCCCCGGTAACTCTGCTAAACCAAGCGAATTTTTTCTCATCCTCCCCCCATTCGAAAAAGGTAGCAAGGCTATCCCACTTTTCAAAAAATTCACTAAAAGAAACTGAATTTTCAACACCGCTAAAAGGTGGAATTGAAGAAATATTTTCCATAAGGGAATTTTTCTTTTGAATATTAGCCAAGTTTTTTGCCTGATCTTCTGCCATGATAAGTTTTATCAATGAGGAAAAAAATTAAGTGGGGGGGGGGGGGGGTGCAACTATACACAGAAATACACATACAAAAGCATAAAAACAAGAGAGAATTTAAATTTGGAACTATCTAAGTGCAGAGATGTCAAAACTTTAACCAAATTGCAATACAGAGTCACAGACTTACCTTTCACAACCATGAAAATTAAATCAAAATACCTTTTACAACCATGAAAATTAAATTAAAAACACAAAATACAGCTTCATATTTTTAAAAAAATTTTAGATTTTTATAAATCTATAAGCATAAGCCAGGTTTGAAATGTCATGGGCACCAATCTTATTGGGGTTTTCCTTGTTACTATTTTTTTTTAAGAAGTTATTTTAATGCATCTTATGACTATAATCTTACATTCTACCACTTCACAATATTTAACTTCAATCCAATTATACAAGAATTTAAATTTAACATTACACCAGGTGAGAAAGACATACCACCAACTGAATATTGTTACCATAAATTTATTACAAACACCAGGTAATTAGATTTAAGAAGGGGCACCAAAATTTAGTACAAGTTAACACACATAATACAAAATATAAGAAAAGGGAGAGAATGGCAAAATAAATTCATTTACTTTTAAATTTTACTTTTAAATAAAATCAAAGGAGGTAACAATATTCTCATATCTTTCACAACCTAAAAAAAAAGAAAAACACCCAATACTTCTAAATCTCAAAAACATAAAGTATTCATAAATGATGACGAATAACAGTGAAAATTAAACTAATTTTGAATGACTGAATGGAGACAAACTCTCATATTTAAGAGGATAAAACCCAGAAAATTTGCAAGTTAAAACCAAAATGACATTACTTTATGAATACATTTATACTTTTAAAATTTAGGGACCAATGAAATCGTATAGTTGAGCACACTACGTATTTTATAAATCATTTGAAAATCTGTGATTCAAGATGATAGGACACATTTTTAATTACCTAAACAATAATATTTCACTTAATAGGATCCTCTTAATACTTCATAAATTTATTAACTCTCTTTAAAATATATAAAATTTCACAATTAACTTAATTCAGAATAGACAATTTATTTTAAGTGCATCAATAAACTTTAATCTATAAAATTTACTATCATCTGTCTAGCTATTTAGTCCTATTTACATTTGGATATTTAGATTAGGTCTACACATTTCATCTTAAATCCACATTAATTTAAAATTATATTTGTCATATATATATTTCTTACAGAATTAATATACAGTCGAACCTCATTAACACGAACACGCTTAACGCGAATTACTTTTAACACGAACTGTTTCCAGTTGTCCCGTCAAGTTGTATAGGCATTTACTGTGATTTTAGTCCTTTTAACACGAACACGCTTAACGCGAAGTACTGTTTATCACGAACTGAAAAGGATCGGCCGTTGAAATATTTCCTACTTTTAGTACGAACAAAGCAAGTTTTCCCAAGTTTTCGGTGCAATTGAACTGAGATCTATGTTTTTCGAATTCCAAATTTTTGAAAGAAGAGGAATGTCTTTTGTTTTGATAGCTGCAGACCAGCAATTGTAACGTTGTCAGGCGATTCCTCCTTCTACTCACTCAAAAGATTAAATTCTATTGTAAGAATTGCACTGAAGGGTGAAAAAAGTTTGTGAAATGCTGTGAAGGAAATTCCAGGGTCTGATCTGGTCACCTTTACTCAGCTAAGTCAGAAAGACTCATCGCCCTTTTTGGCGGTAATCGCTTCCTTGGCAATTTTCTGATTTCATTCTCACAATAAAATAAACGTAAATATAGAAAGAAGCGAGAGTAAAATCGAAGCTGTTCTCAAATCCAATGGAGCTACTTTCTGACGCCTTTTTTTTTATTCCGTTTTGTTCGGAAACGCAGGAAATTGGCAGGTGTTCTTATTCAGAAACTATGTCATCGAAACATGTTTTACATTTTTGGTAAAGGCAGAAAATACTGTCAAAGCCTTGAAGCTAATTCCGGCAGCGGCAGCGCGAGAAAGGAGAAAAAGGTGTTGTCATATGACACGAATCACTTATAACTCGATAAGTAATTTATTTATCAAAAAATGGAAAACTCAATACAATTCCAAATACCTTCAATAGTCAAGCTTGCCAATTTTACTCCTTTGCGTCTAAAAATGAGTCAGAAAGTTTGGCGTTGTTGAGCCGGTCATTTCAGAACAGACTTAAGGGAGAAAAGCTGTCACACTGTTATAACTAGAAGTTTATTTGTATCAAATCACACACAACCGAGAGATAAAATTGCAGTAACAAATTTAATTTATATTAAATAATTTTTTTATTTGACTTCATGACTTGTAGCAGTTTATTTTGAAACAACCCCTCCCCCTCCCCCACCCTCACAAAAATAAAAAAGAAAGATAGATTGTTTAATCTTCTAGGTTTTTTTATGTTGGAAAGGTTGTTCAAATTTTATGTTTTTTTAAAACAAAACAAAACTACATAACGTGTTCCAAACGAACAAAATAAAATAAAATAAATTAGTTCGTAAAATAACTTTAAATTTAAAAAGGCAATCCAGACAAAAAATAATGCTGTCAATGACCGCTGTCGCAATAAAGTTTCGACAGGAATCCGGAAATTTAAAGTAGATTTTGGCGGGAAAAGCCGATTTGGCGCGCTGCATCTACCCACCATCACTCATGTTAGCATTAAGAAAAGGTTGCCAATTGCCTATCCTTCGTCTAGTCTAGCATTAAAGACAGTTTGTACGTGTGTTTCATTTTTGTTTACATAAGTTTAAATTCAAGTAAAAACATGGAAAAAAAAGTGCAGAAATCGTTGAGTTTAGAAACGAAAATTGAAATTTTAAACAACGTAGACGATGGTAGATTGAAAAAATCTGAAATTGCTCGAAAATTTGGAATTCCAAAAAGCACATTATCGACAATTTTGAAAAATCGGGGAAAAACTGAATGTTCTTGTGCTGTTAATGAGTTCGAACCATCTCGTAAAAGAATGAGGATTGCTAAGAGTGAAGAGATGGAAATAGCACTTATGAGGTGGATAAAAGAAATCAGAGCACAAAATGTTCCTATCACCGGAGCAATATTGCAAGAAAAAACTCGCTTTTTTGCTGATGCTCTTCATGTGAGCGACTTCCAGTGCTCGTCTGGATGGCTGCAAAGATTTAAGGATCGGCATGGCATAATTTGCAAAAAGGTTTGTGGCGAAGAAGGCAGTGTAAACGTCGAAACCGTAGACGATTTTCTGCGAAACAAATTGCCTACGATTTTGAAAAACTATGCATTACCTAACATATACAATGCTGATGAGACTGCGATTTACTGGAAAGCACTTCCTACCCGCACCTTATCCTTAAAAGATCAGAAATGTTCTGGTGGAAAATACAGCAAGGAAAGGCTGACGGTTTTAGTAGCTTGTAATATGGATGGGAGTGACAAGTTGCCTCTGTTAGTCATAGGAAAGTCATCACATCCAAGGTGCTTCAAGTCATTAAAAACATTACCGGTGAAATACGAGTCCACGAAAAAGGCGTGGATGACGTCAGAAATTTTCACCAAATGGGTAAAAGAATTGGACCGAAAGTTCCAGCAACAAAATAGAAAGATATGTCTGCTTTTAGATAATTGTAGTGCACACCCCCTAATTTCTGGATTAAAATCTATTCAACTTGAGTTTCTCCCTCCAGGTACTACATCGGGGTTACAACCTTGTGATCAAGGGATCATACGCAGCATGAAATCCTTTTATCGTACAGAATTAATTCGTAATACAATTCACTGTTTTGACGAAAAAAAGGAATTCAAAATTAATTTGTTAGATGCTTTGGTGTTGCTTCGAACAGCATGGCGAGAAGTAACCACTAAAACAATCATAAACTGTTTTAAAAAGGCAGGATTTTGTAGAGAGGATATTGCAGAAGATACGAAAGAAGAAATAGAATTTGACTTGTTAAACGCAGCACGAGATTGTGGAGTACTTCCTGATAGCGTTACCTTTAACGCATATGTCTCAATGGATGACAACGTCATGACATGTGACGTCACAACAGATGACGAAATCGTTCATAGCGTGAATGACATGATGAAACGTTTACCAGATGCCGATAGTAATAATCATTATTTTTCCGATACAGACGAAGAGGTCAATGACACTTCCATGGAAAATCCTGTCAGCCTGATGGAAGCTTTTACTGCATTACAAACAGTGCGTCGTTTTGTGATGCAAGAAGCAGATTCTGGAACTAGTTTAGAAACTGTAGAAAGACTCGGCGACTTTTGGAGAAATTGCTCTAATAAAAAACGCAAACAGTCTACAGTTACAGAGTTTTATAAATGTGCTCCAACACTGTAAATGTAACCCGGCGTATGTAAATAATTATTTAAATATATTGTTTAAAAAATCGATTGTTTTTTTAATCAATTGCAACACACTGGTCTTGCACCAGTGGCTGAGCGGCTTACGTAATGCTAATTAAAGTTGCTTACACAAAGCTGTTTACGTTAATTAAGCTGAGTGATCGCTGTGGTGGTGATGACTTAGGGTCCAATCCGCTAAAATAAGTTGAGTTGGCTGTCCGGAGCTTTGGTATTTTCTTCTTCGGTTTTTTCGGATATAACTTTAATACCGTCCAATTCCTCTTGAAAAGACTTCCACCGAGGGGTATCCCAAGTGTAGGTCTATATTCTTGACGTATCGATCTTAGGAAACAAAACCAACACAGCAGACTTGGAAGGTATGTATGCGTATTTATTCTTGTTACATGGAATATATAATTTTTTTTTAAGTATGGATAACACAGGGTGATTGTGTTTAGGTTATATATCTGAATTCAGGTATTTTTTTCATTTTCAGTACCGAAATTCCGGTTTTTCTGATAGTTAAATTCATAAAATAAGACAAATATCAATTTCAATTTCATATGATTGCTAAACATAATTAAAATTCATATTTTCATAATTTGACCTCTCTGTAATAAAATTATATATAACTCCCCATACGGAAACGTTTTCTCGCTAAAATTTCAGGTTTTTTTTCATGAACTCATAATCACCCCTGATAACACGAACTACTTTTAACACGAACAGAAAAAAAATCCCCGTGAGTGTTCGCGTTAACGAGGTTCGACTGTATTTAAAGAAAACACGTGTGATTGAATTTCACTCCCTATGAATTCTGTTATCAGTTTAAAAAAAAAACAATGAAGGTGGACTATTTCACAGAATAAAAATATAAGGGCAACAAAGCTAATAACAAAGAAAGGGGGTTTAATTTACTATTAATTTACAGATTTTAAACTAAAAGTGCAGAAAAGAATTACTTATTAAATAATATTTATAAACACATCTGAATAAAACAATAACAGAATTCTAAATTCACATTACACATATTTAATTGCTGTTATTATATTCGGGCATAGAGTTATTATTGTAGAAATTTAACATTAACATTTAAGGTTTTATTACTTGAATAAAATATTTAACATTAATACTGCTACTTATGAGAGTCTATCTATAATAATTAGAGAAGGAGAAATGTATAAACAATGAGAAAAGGAAACATTTTTTTTTATCATCGTTTCTTTTTAATTAATTAACACATAATATGTAGACAACAATTATCCGAACACTCTATTTGGCATTGATACTGTAATTTCTTATATTGAAATCATTTAAAATAGTTTTAAAAAACAGTTTATATACATATAGGATAAGCACAATTCAACATTATAAACATATAGAAATGAATAATTTTACTCACATTCTCGAAGACAAAGCAAATCATCTTTGCACAAATACAAAAATTTCTTGTACCGACCAATTTTCATTGTATTCTTGGTCACTCACCCAGTTGGCAGTTTAGGATACCTATTACACTAAGATGGGGTAAGACTACTGCTGTTCTCTATTTCCACTCATCATCCAACGATGTTATCTCCTTGAATTCTCATATTTATAGCAGCAACCGCCTTTCAAAAGGGAGTACCTTCTCATAAATTTTTTAGGAGCCGAACCTTCTTATGCTATCTGCAAGACTCCGCTTTACCGATATTACCTCCGGGACTTATTTTTTTGGAGATTCGCACAGCTAAATACTGCTCCACTACCAGTCCAAACTTATCAACCCATGGATACTTTGACAACTTGGTAATTGTCGTCTCATGTTCACCTCTATCATCTGAACATCATACAGCATCAAGACTCGCCTTAGATATTTCATAGAAAGGAAATTGTCACTTTCAAAAAAGTGTTTTCAACTCACACTAAGCGATATGCCTCATTCTAGAATCTAATTATGAGAGATTATTCAATCTCGACTTCTTTTCATCTAGGTGTCATATCAACTACTAAACACGATCCCTTCTCGGAGCTCAGGGGTAGAGTGGGAAAGCATCTTCCCGCCAAAAATGAACCCCCTCGCCCGTACCGAATTTTATTGGCTCGCACCTACATCACTAGCTGTTTTCCACTCACTGACTGACCTTCTCGTATCACCTCTCTCTCCTCGAACCTATATGGGACCTACCCATTTAAAAAAAAAGGGGAACGGGGGCCTATCGCTTCTGTTACTATGCGCTAACCACATGGTAACAGAAAAATATTTGAAGGAACGGGTCACCTAATGGTCCTTTTTTGACCGAAATCCTGGGGGAAGGTTGACTGCATGTCCTACAAGGTTAAACCTTGCGTGTATTTTTCCTGGAATAAGTGGGGTTGAACAACAAGGTCACAACAATTTACACTTGGGGTTGATATTACGAAAAGGGGAAAAAAAAGGAACATTTAACTAGAATTTGGAAGAAAGAACTGCATTACTTACCATGTTATACATTAAAAAAAAAAGAAAGTGAAAGAAAAATTAACTGAAAATTTAGAGAAATGAAGGGTTATGTTAATATAAGTTAAAAAATTAGAATTTGCGAAATATTCTACAACAAGACTCCCCTATCCTGAATAATAAAAAAAAAATTTGACTAAAAAATATTTTTTTTTTTTTTAAACAAAAAAAAAAGAAAGTATAAAGCTAACTCCCAATGGAGAACTCGATTTCCTACTCCAAGTTAGTTAACCTAGACTTGTTAAAACCAAAAAATTGGAAAAATGAAGGTAAAATGGTTTACTGCCTGCTGGAGAAACACCTACGTGGGTCCAAGATACTCGAACAAATCAAACAGCGACTCGAAGAGCTTCCAAGCATCACATAGTTGAAACCCCGCTCGTCACACTCCGGAATGTGCAATTCGAGCTGCACACAATGAACCGTCCACCTGACCACATCCCTAAAAGAAAAATGGAATTGAGTTTAAAAAGGAATTTATACATAAGTAAAAGCTGTGAGCCATATAAGTAACCATGGGGTTTATCACAACTAACTGAGCCTCTATCCTTGCCTTCAGATTTGCCTACAGTTATCTGTATTAGATGATACCTACTGAAAATTTTCGCCAACTTCCCGAAACAGACCAGATATCCAGACGGTGAACTCTCATTTCACCACTACTACCTTCTACAAGTGAGTATGCCACTCCACCGTAATTGCCATGTGTAACTGCAGCTAGGCCCCAAAATTGTTGCTAAAATTAAATAAATTTAAGTTTAAGGTTAATTAACATGTGAAAGACTGCCAACTGGTAATTTTCACAATTTACATACACATCAAGACACAGGCTGGAGATGCAGATGTAGATATATATATACATAATACACAAATAAAATCTTTTACTCGACATATAACAGTGTGTGAGTCAAAGGTAATAAAAAAAAACTATTTAAATCAAATTCATAGAAATAGCACTAGGTTACATACATGTAAATAGCATAACACAAAAAAAAACACAACAGAGATGCAATATTTCATTTTCAGTTTAAAATGCTTTACAAAAAAAAAAAAATACATGAATGCAAGTTCATTGTATTAGCAGGGAACCCCTATTCATTTGAAAAGTTCATATTTTGTTTGTTGGGGCTTTACTTGGAGTGTACAAATGCACTTACAGATCATTGTGCATACATTAGTGTATGTCTGCAACTCTGTATTCCTATGGGAACAATTACCATAGCCTAGACAACTTTAAAAATGCAGAAACTAAAAACAACATGCAAAAAAAATGTGAAAAACAAACTCCACTACTACCAGGTAACTCTGCCAACAAGATATAAAAAGGGGAAAATTAAAAAAAAAAAAAAAAAGATGCAAAAAAAAAGGGGAAAAAAGAAAATATAAACACAATTACCCAAATTTACAGAAGAGAATAGAATATAGAAGGCATAAAAATGTACACACCGAAAGTGTATATGTACGGCTGTAAATAAGTCACACCCCAAATACAGAAATGTATAAAATATCTCTGTAAGATTTGCACATATACCCAAAAAATTACAACTTCCGAGAAGGTAACACAAATAAGTAAACTAAATAAGTGTTAGAATTAGCTATATATATACAATACAATTATATTTTCAAAAGGAAGTAAAAAAGGGGAAAAAAATTTACTCAAATCCCCTCGCTTGCATCACGTAATTTTCAAAACATCCCCCAAAAAACTCCAAACATCCCAGAAATAGCACGAATTTTGGTTAAAAATTTATAAAAATTTACAAAAAGTGGGTGCGGAGCGGTATGCATGCCAAAATATAACATAATACCCAATACCCTTCTAAAAAAGGCACATATAAAGCTCCAAAAACGCTTACTAACACTTCCGGAAAGCAATCAAAACAAACCCATTTTAAGTTGAAAAATTTTCAATTCCGAGTTTTAATTTCGATAAATTTCCTCAAAAACAGATTAAAACACATATAAATACAAATTAACTAGACTATATACAGAAAACATTGAGTGAAAAACAGATAAAGTCGTTACTCTTTATAAATGGGACGAACGCTTCTGTCCCGAAAGGAATAATCGACCCGTGGAGTCGATCTAGAACGACCGAGGCGTTTCGATTTCGCGACAGGCCGTATCGAATCACCCTCAGTTGCTTTTTCGTTGCTATCGGACTGATCAACCTCTCTGCCTCTTTCAGCAACATTAGGCTCCTCTTGTGTGCTACCCGAACTTTCCCCTACCGGAGCAATCTGTGGATGTGACTCTTCCCCTCCCGGACTGACCTGTGGTTGTGGGGAAAGAGCACCAATTTCGGCAGAAACGCTGCGCGCCTCCTCCTCGTCTTCCTTAGTTACGGTTTCAGTGTTGCAATCATTCTCGTTTTCTTGCGCTAAAGGGGGCGGAACCCATGCGAAATATCGTCTATGTCTAGTAGTACGGAGGTGGGTTGGTTGCTCGCCACTCTGAATCGGTTCTGTTTCATCGATGGGCGGATTGTGAATCGAATTTCCGTTAGTCGTTTGTTGCTGTGGATTGTTTTGGTTAGTAATCTTCCTGTCTTTGAATAACGTTAGTCTATCAACATGGACAACTTGGGTATTTTTCGGGTTAGCAACTAAAGCGATCTTAAAATTTACATTATTTAATTGTTCAATAATAGTAAAAGGACCGTTATTTAATTTACTTAGCTTTTTAGTCTGTCCTAGCTCAATTCTAGGTGTGTAAAGCCACACTAGATCACCTACTTTTAGATTTTTACACACTGCTGTTTTTTCTCTGTATTTCTCCTGAGTTTCAGCTGCTTTAACTAGATTGTTATGGACTTCTGCATATACTTTTTGGAGAGCAGGAATTACAAGTTCACAGAAAGACGGTGCATCGTTGTAATTAAGTTTAGGTGGTTGTGAAAATACATGATAGGGAAGATTTAAGTTTCTACCATACATGACAGCTGCCGGTGTTAACTTTGTTGATGAATGTACAGCGGTCCGCATTGCTAACAGAGCAAATTTAAGTTTAGAGTCCCAGTCTGTTTGATTTTGATTTACAATATGAGAAAGTGCATTCTTTAACGTTCTATTTTGACGTTCCACCTGAGCATTTCCGGGTGCATGATAAGAAGATGTTCTGATATGTTTTATGCCAAACATACTGTATACATGCTCAATCGCATCCGATATTAGGTTTTTTCCATTATCTGTCGTTATATAACACGGTGCTCCATATCGGGATATGAAATCTGCCAACGTGTCCGCTATTACATCAGAAGTAATTGAACTGACAGCATACGCCTCTGGCCATTTGGTAAAAGAGTCTATGTATGTGACTATATATTTATTTCCTGAAAATGTTTGTGGCAAGACGCCTATAATATCTAAGTGTACTTTATTTAGAGGAAATTCAGGGGTGGGCATACGCTGAAGGGGGGGCAAGCTGATTTGCCTTATGGGCTCTTTTCTCTTGACAACTAACACAAGATTCTACCAGGTGTTTGACATCTGCCGACATCCCTGGCCAGTAAAAGTGCTCTCGGATGCGGTCAATTGTTTTCTGGAAACCTTGATGACAAGCAGCTAGAGAGTCGTGTGTTAGAGTGAACACTTGCAAAACCAGTTCCTTAGGAACCACTAACTTGATGGGGTTGTTTAAAATCAAAGATTCTCTAGTATCCTCACATACCAAGATATCGTCTCTAAAAAAGAATTTCATATACCTAGGTGAGATTTCCAATTTCTGCTCCAATTTTTTTACAATTTCACAGCATTTCGTGTCTGATTTTTGGAACTCGCAAATTTTTCCCATAAGGTTTGAGTATGGTTCAAAAGATGTTTCTTTAGCTACCTGAATACTAAAATTGCAGCTAACTGCACTTGTAGGCTTCTCTACATTAGCAAAACGCGATAGGAAGTCTGCCACACTGTTACATTTTCCCTTGACATAGTTTATTGTAAAGTTATAGTCTGATAAAGTGCATATCCACTTGGCCATGCGTGACGTGGGATCCTGAATCTTCAACATAAAGGTGAGTGGAGCATGATCTGTATAAATGGAAAAATGTGTACTGGCTATATAACACTTAAAATGTGCAGTGGCCCAGACAAGGGCTAAAAGTTCTCTTTCGGTGGCAGAGTATCTTGTCTCTGCATCTTTCAGTCTCCTGCTAGCAAAGGCGACAGGGTGTATCATTTTGTTATTATCCAATTGTGATAACACTGCCCCTAAAGATTCACTACTTGCATCAGAATATATAATGAATTCTTTGTCAAAATCAGGTAAAGCTAAACAAGGTTTTGAGATAAGAGCTTTCTTAAGATCATCAAATTCCCGCTGGGCTGCCTCGTTCCAGACAAAACGCCCTGTTTCTTTAGTGAGGTCTATTAAATTAATTGCTCTTTTAGTAAAATCTGGGATAAAGCGTCTGTAAAAAGACAATGTGCCGATGAAAGATCTGACACCTTTACGATTTGTAGGAGGTTGTAACTTTTCTATAATTTCAATATTTTTATTAATGGGGGATACTTGACCACCATGAATCTCAAAACCAAGATACTGAATTTTGTCTGTCAGGAAATTACATTTGCTGGGTTTAAGTTTTAAGTTATGTTGGCGAAGCCTTTCGAATACTAAGTTAAGTTTGGTAAAATGAGACTCAATGTCTTTAGAAGATACTACAATGTCATCAATATACACTAATATACCCAAATTTCCGAGATCCCCAAAAATGGCATTCATTAATCTCTGAAAGCTATTTCCTGAATTAGCCAATCCAAAACAGTTGCGCGACCACTCAAATAATCCTTTATGCGTAATAATAGCAGTTTTATGCATGTCTTCAGGTCTAATGACTTGTTGAAAAAAACCACTAGTAAGGTCGAGAGTTGAAAAATAATTGGCACCTGAAAGAGAGTCTACAGAGTCTGTGATTTTAGGAATGGGGTATGCATCTTTTACCAAGTTTTTATTTAGCTTCCTAAAATCAACAGCTAATCTGTATGTACCATCTGTTTTTTGTACGAGAATGACTGGAGAAGAAAATTCTGACATTGAGGGTGACAAAATATTAGCTTCTAATAAAATGTTTAATTGGTCCTCCATTTCCTGGCGCAGTTTATAAGGGACTCTATATGCTTTGCAACGAACTGGTTTATCAGAGGTTAGATTTATGGTATGGGGAATAGTGTCACAGCCAGGTAAATCTAGTACAGAGGCTGCGAACACATCTTTGTTCTTATCCAGGAAATCTTGCATTTGTGCTTTTAAAGGGGGGTCTAAGTGGTCTAAATTAATTTCAGAGCTCCATTTTAAATCTGCATGGTCGAAATCTGCAATTGGGGGGTCAACATTTACATTACAATTTAAATTACATATCTCTGGGGTTAAATTTAAGTTGTCTTTACATTTAAGAATTTTGGCAACATATGTTCCTTTATTTAAATTAATAGAATTATCTGAGAAATTAGCAAAAGATAAAAAATAAACCATGCTCTTGTGTGCAAATGGTTCTAGAAATAAGGAGGCCTTGGTGCATACTTCTAGCAAGGGGTTCTAACATTATAGGGTCATTAACATTTACATTTAATTCTTTATTACACTTAACATTAGCTAAAATTTTAGTTTGGGGGGGAATTGTAAGTTTGTCACATAATGCGGCAATGCCTATGATAGTCTTGTCATTACTCTCATTGCTACTCATTCTATTTTCACTCTCATTATTTTGTGTGTTCCCACTTAATTGTTCCTCCATATCATAAAAAACAGTCTCATCAGATTTGCTAGCATTATCCGCATGTTGTGCAATATGGTTTACTTGTTGAGCCTCAGTAGTCTGTGGTATACTGTAGTTATTTGTGGTACCCTCTACTTTTTCACTTTGTAAGACACTATTACTTTCACTTGACACCTTATTCTGCCCACCATTATCGAATTCTCCACTATTACTACTTATGGTACCCTGAACTGTCTTTACATTACTACTACAGTCTACCTTCTGCTCACTTTCACCTTTGTTGACATATTTGCACTGGGAATTTTCAGGGTCACAATTATCACAATTACACATTTTTGAATCATTATTATACATATATTTACAATTATATTTACAATTATTTACTATAACCCCTACATTATTTACAGAATCCTGACACTGTTCAGTATTTTCCTCGACGTTTTCCACACTCTCAGTAGACTCACTAAGATTATGGCAACCCTTGTTTGTCTCTAATTTGGAATGACTTTGCATATCAATTTTTTGTTTACATTGGGTTTGTTCAGGGCTTCTAAGAGTGATAGCATTGTCTGAACAATCAATGAGAACTCGATACTTTTTTAAAAAAGGCATTCCCAAAATAGCAGAAAATTCCTCCGCCAGCTGACCTGGTACAACAAAAAACTGTGCCTTGCACAGCGTATCATTAATTTTAAATGTTGCGAGTACACTTTGATTGAGATGAACTTTTTGACCAGTTACTGTCACAATCGGTGTGCAACTCTTCTATAGGGCTACCCGTGAACAAATTGAGCATAGTGCTACTCAACAAATTGATAGCCGATCCCGAGTCACATAACGCAGTAATATTTTTATTATTTACAGTAATTTTAGTAACTGGGAGACTATATAAATGGGGTGAAAACACACTATATACAGGGGGTGAGTCGTTTGGCTTTTGGGGGATCAATTCGACCATTAAAGATCCGGCCTCTAACCGTTTAAAGGCCTCGCAGGAGTACCTTGGGCACTAGCATCATTACTCGGTTGGTTTCCATTACTGTTTTCATGTCTGTCCCTATTATTATCTCCTCTATTTATGTAGTCATCTCTATCTCTATAACTGTAGTCATTTCTACCCCTATAATTATATTCATTTCTATTTCTATTTCCCCTATAGTTACCATTTCCTGCTTGGTTTGAATTTCCTCTATAATTACTGTTATAGTTTCCACGGCCCCTATAGTTATTATGCCTGCTCCTACCAAAGTTATACTGGTACCTAGCCTGTGGGCAATCTCGTGCATAATGTCCACTTTCTGAGCACAAATGACACTGAAAATTTCTGAATTGTGCTCTTTCCTGGCTCTGGACCTCACTCTGCCTTTCCTGAATTCGAACTAAACTGTCAATTTTTGCTGACAGCAAATCTACCTGGTCTTTCAAATTGCTGATGTCCTGCTGTGATTGTTTATACTCATTTTGGGGATACATAGCTGCACAGGCTAAATTTTGTGGTACAGATTCAGTTTTAAATGGAGCACTAATTTCATTTTGGAGGTTATAGAATGGATTTATACTCCTGCACGCTTTTTCCTCAAGCAATGCAACAGTGAGGATTTCTTCAGGCGTTTGTGGGTTTTTCGTAATGACCCCTTTTCTTATTTCTGGGGACAGATTTCCCAAAAGCATTGAGTGAAAGATAGCGTTTCTACTTTTGTTAACTACCTCCCCTTGTAATCCATCAATAACTAGGGCTTTAAGCGACATGTCGTAGGCTCTATCATAGAAGTCCTGCACTGACATTTGAGGGGTTTGCTTGAAACTAAAAAAATTTGAAAGGGCTACATCTGGAGAAACATGACTGGTGTATCTTTCCCTGAAAATTTTAACAATTTCATCTACCTTTTTATCTTTATGAAGCTTAAATAACCTTGCCGCTCCCCCGGTAACTCTGCTAAACCAAGCGAATTTTTTCTCATCCTCCCCCCATTCGAAAAAGGTAGCAAGGCTATCCCACTTTTCAAAAAATTCACTAAAAGAAACTGAATTTTCAACACCGCTAAAAGGTGGAATTGAAGAAATATTTTCCATAAGGGAATTTTTCTTTTGAATATTAGCCAAGTTTTTTGCCTGATCTTCTGCCATGATAAGTTTTATCAATGAGGAAAAAAATTAAGTGGGGGGGGGGGGGTGCAACTATACACAGAAATACACATACAAAAGCATAAAAACAAGAGAGAATTTAAATTTGGAACTATCTAAGTGCAGAGATGTCAAAACTTTAACCAAATTGCAATACAGAGTCACAGACTTACCTTTCACAACCATGAAAATTAAATCAAAATACCTTTTACAACCATGAAAATTAAATTAAAAACACAAAATACAGCTTCATATTTTTAAAAAAATTTTAGATTTTTATAAATCTATAAGCATAAGCCAGGTTTGAAATGTCATGGGCACCAATCTTATTGGGGTTTTCCTTGTTACTATTTTTTTTAAGAAGTTATTTTAATGCATCTTATGACTATAATCTTACATTCTACCACTTCACAATATTTAACTTCAATCCAATTATACAAGAATTTAAATTTAACATTACACCAGGTGAGAAAGACATACCACCAACTGAATATTGTTACCATAAATTTATTACAAACACCAGGTAATTAGATTTAAGAAGGGGCACCAAAATTTAGTACAAGTTAACACACATAATACAAAATATAAGAAAAGGGAGAGAATGGCAAAATAAATTCATTTACTTTTAAATTTTACTTTTAAATAAAATCAAAGGAGGTAACAATATTCTCATATCTTTCACAACCTAAAAAAAAAGAAAAACACCCAATACTTCTAAATCTCAAAAACATAAAGTATTCATAAATGATGACGAATAACAGTGAAAATTAAACTAATTTTGAATGACTGAATGGAGACAAACTCTCATATTTAAGAGGATAAAACCCAGAAAATTTGCAAGTTAAAACCAAAATGACATTACTTTATGAATACATTTATACTTTTAAAATTTAGGGACCAATGAAATCGTATAGTTGAGCACACTACGTATTTTATAAATCATTTGAAAATCTGTGATTCAAGATGATAGGACACATTTTTAATTACCTAAACAATAATATTTCACTTAATAGGATCCTCTTAATACTTCATAAATTTATTAACTCTCTTTAAAATATATAAAATTTCACAATTAACTTAATTCAGAATAGACAATTTATTTTAAGTGCATCAATAAACTTTAATCTATAAAATTTACTATCATCTGTCTAGCTATTTAGTCCTATTTACATTTGGATATTTAGATTAGGTCTACACATTTCATCTTAAATCCACATTAATTTAAAATTATATTTGTCATATATATATTTCTTACAGAATTAATATATTTAAAGAAAACACGTGTGATTGAATTTCACTCCCTATGAATTCTGTTATCAGTTTAAAAAAAAAACAATGAAGGTGGACTATTTCACAGAATAAAAATATAAGGGCAACAAAGCTAATAACAAAGAAAGGGGGTTTAATTTACTATTAATTTACAGATTTTAAACTAAAAGTGCAGAAAAGAATTACTTATTAAATAATATTTATAAACACATCTGAATAAAACAATAACAGAATTCTAAATTCACATTACACATATTTAATTGCTGTTATTATATTCGGGCATAGAGTTATTATTGTAGAAATTTAACATTAACATTTAAGGTTTTATTACTTGAATAAAATATTTAACATTAATACTGCTACTTATGAGAGTCTATCTATAATAATTAGAGAAGGAGAAATGTATAAACAATGAGAAAAGGAAACATTTTTTTTTATCATCGTTTCTTTTTAATTAATTAACACATAATATGTAGACAACAATTATCCGAACACTCTATTTGGCATTGATACTGTAATTTCTTATATTGAAATCATTTAAAATAGTTTTAAAAAACAGTTTATATACATATAGGATAAGCACAATTCAACATTATAAACATATAGAAATGAATAATTTTACTCACATTCTCGAAGACAAAGCAAATCATCTTTGCACAAATACAAAAATTTCTTGTACCGACCAATTTTCATTGTATTCTTGGTCACTCACCCAGTTGGCAGTTTAGGATACCTATTACACTAAGATGGGGTAAGACTACTGCTGTTCTCTATTTCCACTCATCATCCAACGATGTTATCTCCTTGAATTCTCATATTTATAGCAGCAACCGCCTTTCAAAAGGGAGTACCTTCTCATAAATTTTTTAGGAGCCGAACCTTCTTATGCTATCTGCAAGACTCCGCTTTACCGATATTACCTCCGGGACTTATTTTTTTGGAGATTCGCACAGCTAAATACTGCTCCACTACCAGTCCAAACTTATCAACCCATGGATACTTTGACAACTTGGTAATTGTCGTCTCATGTTCACCTCTATCATCTGAACATCATACAGCATCAAGACTCGCCTTAGATATTTCATAGAAAGGAAATTGTCACTTTCAAAAAAGTGTTTTCAACTCACACTAAGCGATATGCCTCATTCTAGAATCTAATTATGAGAGATTATTCAATCTCGACTTCTTTTCATCTAGGTGTCATATCAACTACTAAACACGATCCCTTCTCGGAGCTCAGGGGTAGAGTGGGAAAGCATCTTCCCGCCAAAAATGAACCCCCTCGCCCGTACCGAATTTTATTGGCTCGCACCTACATCACTAGCTGTTTTCCACTCACTGACTGACCTTCTCGTATCACCTCTCTCTCCTCGAACCTATATGGGACCTACCCATTTAAAAAAAAAGGGGAACGGGGGCCTATCGCTTCTGTTACTATGCGCTAACCACATGGTAACAGAAAAATATTTGAAGGAACGGGTCACCTAATGGTCCTTTTTTGACCGAAATCCTGGGGGAAGGTTGACTGCATGTCCTACAAGGTTAAACCTTGCGTGTATTTTTCCTGGAATAAGTGGGGTTGAACAACAAGGTCACAACAATTTACACTTGGGGTTGATATTACGAAAAGGGGAAAAAAAAGGAACATTTAACTAGAATTTGGAAGAAAGAACTGCATTACTTACCATGTTATACATTAAAAAAAAAAGAAAGTGAAAGAAAAATTAACTGAAAATTTAGAGAAATGAAGGGTTATGTTAATATAAGTTAAAAAATTAGAATTTGCGAAATATTCTACAACAAGACTCCCCTATCCTGAATAATAAAAAAAAAATTTGACTAAAAAATATTTTTTTTTTTTTTAAACAAAAAAAAAAGAAAGTATAAAGCTAACTCCCAATGGAGAACTCGATTTCCTACTCCAAGTTAGTTAACCTAGACTTGTTAAAACCAAAAAATTGGAAAAATGAAGGTAAAATGGTTTACTGCCTGCTGGAGAAACACCTACGTGGGTCCAAGATACTCGAACAAATCAAACAGCGACTCGAAGAGCTTCCAAGCATCACATAGTTGAAACCCCGCTCGTCACACTCCGGAATGTGCAATTCGAGCTGCACACAATGAACCGTCCACCTGACCACATCCCTAAAAGAAAAATGGAATTGAGTTTAAAAAGGAATTTATACATAAGTAAAAGCTGTGAGCCATATAAGTAACCATGGGGTTTATCACAACTAACTGAGCCTCTATCCTTGCCTTCAGATTTGCCTACAGTTATCTGTATTAGATGATACCTACTGAAAATTTTCGCCAACTTCCCGAAACAGACCAGATATCCAGACGGTGAACTCTCATTTCACCACTACTACCTTCTACAAGTGAGTATGCCACTCCACCGTAATTGCCATGTGTAACTGCAGCTAGGCCCCAAAATTGTTGCTAAAATTAAATAAATTTAAGTTTAAGGTTAATTAACATGTGAAAGACTGCCAACTGGTAATTTTCACAATTTACATACACATCAAGACACAGGCTGGAGATGCAGATGTAGATATATATATACATAATACACAAATAAAATCTTTTACTCGACATATAACAGTGTGTGAGTCAAAGGTAATAAAAAAAAACTATTTAAATCAAATTCATAGAAATAGCACTAGGTTACATACATGTAAATAGCATAACACAAAAAAAAACACAACAGAGATGCAATATTTCATTTTCAGTTTAAAATGCTTTACAAAAAAAAAAAATACATGAATGCAAGTTCATTGTATTAGCAGGGAACCCCTATTCATTTGAAAAGTTCATATTTTGTTTGTTGGGGTTTTACTTGGAGTGTACAAATGCACTTACAGATCATTGTGCATACATTAGTGTATGTCTGCAACTCTGTATTCCTATGGGAACAATTACCATAGCCTAGACAACTTTAAAAATGCAGAAACTAAAAACAACATGCAAAAAAAATGTGAAAAACAAACTCCACTACTACCAGGTAACTCTGCCAACAAGATATAAAAAGGGGAAAATTAAAAAAAAAAAAAAAAAGATGCAAAAAAAAAGGGGAAAAAAAAAATATAAACACAATTACCCAAATTTACAGAAGAGAATAGAATATAGAAGGCATAAAAATGTACACACCGAAAGTGTATATGTACGGCTGTAAATAAGTCACACCCCAAATACAGAAATGTATAAAATATCTCTGTAAGATTTGCACATATACCCAAAAAATTACAACTTCCGAGAAGGTAACACAAATAAGTAAACTAAATAAGTGTTAGAATTAGCTATATATATACAATACAATTATATTTTCAAAAGGAAGTAAAAAAGGGGAAAAAAATTTACTCAAATCCCCTCGCTTGCATCACGTAATTTTCAAAACATCCCCCAAAAAACTCCAAACATCCCAGAAATAGCACGAATTTTGGTTAAAAATTTATAAAAATTTACAAAAAGTGGGTGCGGAGCGGTATGCATGCCAAAATATAACATAATACCCAATACCCTTCTAAAAAAGGCACATATAAAGCTCCAAAAACGCTTACTAACACTTCCGGAAAGCAATCAAAACAAACCCATTTTAAGTTGAAAAATTTTCAATTCCGAGTTTTAATTTCGATAAATTTCCTCAAAAACAGATTAAAACACATATAAATACAAATTAACTAGACTATATACAGAAAACATTGAGTGAAAAACAGATAAAGTCGTTACTCTTTATAAATGGGACGAACGCTTCTGTCCCGAAAGGAATAATCGACCCGTGGAGTCGATCTAGAACGACCGAGGCGTTTCGATTTCGCGACAGGCCGTATCGAATCACCCTCAGTTGCTTTTTCGTTGCTATCGGACTGATCAACCTCTCTGCCTCTTTCAGCAACATTAGGCTCCTCTTGTGTGCTACCCGAACTTTCCCCTACCGGAGCAATCTGTGGATGTGACTCTTCCCCTCCCGGACTGACCTGTGGTTGTGGGGAAAGAGCACCAATTTCGGCAGAAACGCTGCGCGCCTCCTCCTCGTCTTCCTTAGTTACGGTTTCAGTGTTGCAATCATTCTCGTTTTCTTGCGCTAAAGGGGGCGGAACCCATGCGAAATATCGTCTATGTCTAGTAGTACGGAGGTGGGTTGGTTGCTCGCCACTCTGAATCGGTTCTGTTTCATCGATGGGCGGATTGTGAATCGAATTTCCGTTAGTCGTTTGTTGCTGTGGATTGTTTTGGTTAGTAATCTTCCTGTCTTTGAATAACGTTAGTCTATCAACATGGACAACTTGGGTATTTTTCGGGTTAGCAACTAAAGCGATCTTAAAATTTACATTATTTAATTGTTCAATAATAGTAAAAGGACCGTTATTTAATTTACTTAGCTTTTTAGTCTGTCCTAGCTCAATTCTAGGTGTGTAAAGCCACACTAGATCACCTACTTTTAGATTTTTACACACTGCTGTTTTTTCTCTGTATTTCTCCTGAGTTTCAGCTGCTTTAACTAGATTGTTATGGACTTCTGCATATACTTTTTGGAGAGCAGGAATTACAAGTTCACAGAAAGACGGTGCATCGTTGTAATTAAGTTTAGGTGGTTGTGAAAATACATGATAGGGAAGATTTAAGTTTCTACCATACATGACAGCTGCCGGTGTTAACTTTGTTGATGAATGTACAGCGGTCCGCATTGCTAACAGAGCAAATTTAAGTTTAGAGTCCCAGTCTGTTTGATTTTGATTTACAATATGAGAAAGTGCATTCTTTAACGTTCTATTTTGACGTTCCACCTGAGCATTTCCGGGTGCATGATAAGAAGATGTTCTGATATGTTTTATGCCAAACATACTGTATACATGCTCAATCGCATCCGATATTAGGTTTTTTCCATTATCTGTCGTTATATAACACGGTGCTCCATATCGGGATATGAAATCTGCCAACGTGTCCGCTATTACATCAGAAGTAATTGAACTGACAGCATACGCCTCTGGCCATTTGGTAAAAGAGTCTATGTATGTGACTATATATTTATTTCCTGAAAATGTTTGTGGCAAGACGCCTATAATATCTAAGTGTACTTTATTTAGAGGAAATTCAGGGGTGGGCATACGCTGAAGGGGGGGCAAGCTGATTTGCCTTATGGGCTCTTTTCTCTTGACAACTAACACAAGATTCTACCAGGTGTTTGACATCTGCCGACATCCCTGGCCAGTAAAAGTGCTCTCGGATGCGGTCAATTGTTTTCTGGAAACCTTGATGACAAGCAGCTAGAGAGTCGTGTGTTAGAGTGAACACTTGCAAAACCAGTTCCTTAGGAACCACTAACTTGATGGGGTTGTTTAAAATCAAAGATTCTCTAGTATCCTCACATACCAAGATATCGTCTCTAAAAAAGAATTTCATATACCTAGGTGAGATTTCCAATTTCTGCTCCAATTTTTTTACAATTTCACAGCATTTCGTGTCTGATTTTTGGAACTCGCAAATTTTTCCCATAAGGTTTGAGTATGGTTCAAAAGATGTTTCTTTAGCTACCTGAATACTAAAATTGCAGCTAACTGCACTTGTAGGCTTCTCTACATTAGCAAAACGCGATAGGAAGTCTGCCACACTGTTACATTTTCCCTTGACATAGTTTATTGTAAAGTTATAGTCTGATAAAGTGCATATCCACTTGGCCATGCGTGACGTGGGATCCTGAATCTTCAACATAAAGGTGAGTGGAGCATGATCTGTATAAATGGAAAAATGTGTACTGGCTATATAACACTTAAAATGTGCAGTGGCCCAGACAAGGGCTAAAAGTTCTCTTTCGGTGGCAGAGTATCTTGTCTCTGCATCTTTCAGTCTCCTGCTAGCAAAGGCGACAGGGTGTATCATTTTGTTATTATCCAATTGTGATAACACTGCCCCTAAAGATTCACTACTTGCATCAGAATATATAATGAATTCTTTGTCAAAATCAGGTAAAGCTAAACAAGGTTTTGAGATAAGAGCTTTCTTAAGATCATCAAATTCCCGCTGGGCTGCCTCGTTCCAGACAAAACGCCCTGTTTCTTTAGTGAGGTCTATTAAATTAATTGCTCTTTTAGTAAAATCTGGGATAAAGCGTCTGTAAAAAGACAATGTGCCGATGAAAGATCTGACACCTTTACGATTTGTAGGAGGTTGTAACTTTTCTATAATTTCAATATTTTTATTAATGGGGGATACTTGACCACCATGAATCTCAAAACCAAGATACTGAATTTTGTCTGTCAGGAAATTACATTTGCTGGGTTTAAGTTTTAAGTTATGTTGGCGAAGCCTTTCGAATACTAAGTTAAGTTTGGTAAAATGAGACTCAATGTCTTTAGAAGATACTACAATGTCATCAATATATACTAATATACCCAAATTTCCGAGATCCCCAAAAATGGCATTCATTAATCTCTGAAAGCTATTTCCTGAATTAGCCAATCCAAAACAGTTGCGCGACCACTCAAATAATCCTTTATGCGTAATAATAGCAGTTTTATGCATGTCTTCAGGTCTAATGACTTGTTGAAAAAAACCACTAGTAAGGTCGAGAGTTGAAAAATAATTGGCACCTGAAAGAGAGTCTACAGAGTCTGTGATTTTAGGAATGGGGTATGCATCTTTTACCAAGTTTTTATTTAGCTTCCTAAAATCAACAGCTAATCTGTATGTACCATCTGTTTTTTGTACGAGAATGACTGGAGAAGAAAATTCTGACATTGAGGGTGACAAAATATTAGCTTCTAATAAAATGTTTAATTGGTCCTCCATTTCCTGGCGCAGTTTATAAGGGACTCTATATGCTTTGCAACGAACTGGTTTATCAGAGGTTAGATTTATGGTATGGGGAATAGTGTCACAGCCAGGTAAATCTAGTACAGAGGCTGCGAACACATCTTTGTTCTTATCCAGGAAATCTTGCATTTGTGCTTTTAAAGGGGGGTCTAAGTGGTCTAAATTAATTTCAGAGCTCCATTTTAAATCTGCATGGTCGAAATCTGCAATTGGGGGGTCAACATTTACATTACAATTTAAATTACATATCTCTGGGGTTAAATTTAAGTTGTCTTTACATTTAAGAATTTTGGCAACATATGTTCCTTTATTTAAATTAATAGAATTATCTGAGAAATTAGCAAAAGATAAAAAATAAACCATGCTCTTGTGTGCAAATGGTTCTAGAAATAAGGAGGCCTTGGTGCATACTTCTAGCAAGGGGTTCTAACATTATAGGGTCATTAACATTTACATTTAATTCTTTATTACACTTAACATTAGCTAAAATTTTAGTTTGGGGGGGAATTGTAAGTTTGTCACATAATGCGGCAATGCCTATGATAGTCTTGTCATTACTCTCATTGCTACTCATTCTATTTTCACTCTCATTATTTTGTGTGTTCCCACTTAATTGTTCCTCCATATCATAAAAAACAGTCTCATCAGATTTGCTAGCATTATCCGCATGTTGTGCAATATGGTTTACTTGTTGAGCCTCAGTAGTCTGTGGTATACTGTAGTTATTTGTGGTACCCTCTACTTTTTCACTTTGTAAGACACTATTACTTTCACTTGACACCTTATTCTGCCCACCATTATCGAATTCTCCACTATTACTACTTATGGTACCCTGAACTGTCTTTACATTACTACTACAGTCTACCTTCTGCTCACTTTCACCTTTGTTGACATATTTGCACTGGGAATTTTCAGGGTCACAATTATCACAATTACACATTTTTGAATCATTATTATACATATATTTACAATTATATTTACAATTATTTACTATAACCCCTACATTATTTACAGAATCCTGACACTGTTCAGTATTTTCCTCGACGTTTTCCACACTCTCAGTAGACTCACTAAGATTATGGCAACCCTTGTTTGTCTCTAATTTGGAATGACTTTGCATATCAATTTTTTGTTTACATTGGGTTTGTTCAGGGCTTCTAAGAGTGATAGCAATTGTCTGAACAATCAATGAGAACTCGATACTTTTTTAAAAAAGGCATTCCCAAAATAGCAGAAAATTCCTCCGCCAGCTGACCTGGTACAACAAAAAACTGTGCCTTGCACAGCGTATCATTAATTTTAAATGTTGCGAGTACACTTTGATTGAGATGAACTTTTTGACCAGTTACTGTCACAATCGGTGTGCAACTCTTCTATAGGGCTACCCGTGAACAAATTGAGCATAGTGCTACTCAACAAATTGATAGCCGATCCCGAGTCACATAACGCAGTAATATTTTTATTATTTACAGTAATTTTAGTAACTGGGAGACTATATAAATGGGGTGAAAAACACACTATATACAGGGGGTGAGTCGTTTGGCTTTTTGGGGGATCAATTCGACCATTAAAGATCCGGCCTCTAACCGTTTAAAGGCCTTGCAGAGTACCTTGGGCACTAGCATCATTACTCGGTTGGTTTCCATTACTGTTTTCAATTTCTGTCCCTATTATTATCTCCTCTATTTATGTAGTCATCTCTATCTCTATAACTGTAGTCATTTCTACCCCTATAATTATATTCATTTCTATTTCTATTTCCCCTATAGTACCATTTCCTGCTTGTTTTGAATTTCCTCCTATAATACTGTTATAGTTTCCACGGCCCCTATAGTTATTATGCCTGCTCCCTTACCAAAGTTATACTGGTACCTAGCCTTGGGCAATCTCGTGCATAATGTCCACTTTCTGAGCACAAATGACACTGAAAATTTCTGAATTGTTGCTCTTT